>OX123186.2:64065746-64451152 GCA_944739405.2 Euclidia mi | reverse complement strand
GATAACCGTTTACTGTTGGGTGGGGTGTCCATTTCTACCGGTTACCCTCTCACGATGGTTTATCAATTTATCAAACTTTTTCTTGTGCCGTTTTGTACGCAGATCATAAATGCGGCTCGATTGGTTATAAGTTATACGTTCGCGCAAGCTAAATCACTGTTTGAGAGCACTTCACCACACTCTGTATGCACTTTAAATAGGTTACACTGTACAACACCTAGCTCGTACCGACAATTGCGGATTAATTGTCTTAAGAGACGAACACTGGCATTGTGTAGAATGCCCTTCGGAATAAGGAATGTCCTTGCGCGGGTTTAATGCGCTCTCCTATGGGTATCAATCCGTTGTCTCGACACTTCGTTAAAATACTAAGCGAAGTTTCTAAACATACCCGCTTTATCCGAAGACATTCAAGTTGTTTAATTTTAATTACATATTCCGGCCCGTAGCGGTTTGTAATAATCGATTTTAAACTTTCGCGATTTGTATACATCATAGAAATTAATTTAGCGGGTCTTAATCGCGTTAACTTAAATTATTTAAGGTATAAATACCTATTTGTTACCGACGTTTCGCTCGTCTTGCACCCGAGCGTGGTCGCGGAGAGGACTGTCGGTTTTTTACAGCTGCGATATGTTCCTTTACCCTTTCAGCGATTGTACGCTTAGTTTGCCCGATATATGAAGCGAATAAGCGTACAATCGCTGAAAGGGTAAAGGAACATATCGCAGCTGTAAAAAACCGACCATATTAACAAGTCGGCGATAGCTGAGCATTTGTTGGAGTCTGGACCAAACCACTGGATAGAACTGCATCAACCACAAGTCTTATCCACCGATCGTCACTATTACTCCAGGATAGTACGTGAAGCGGTAGAAATCAAGAAATATAACAATTTCAACCGGGAGGATGGATATAGATTATCGGCCACTTGGAATCCAGTCATCAGCAAGTGTAAACACCGCCGCAGTGATAAATCTCAACAGTGTGTAGACGTCATTAGTGTAGTGTGTCGGAGTACCGACATTGCGAACTTAAATAAAGACCAAGTGAGGGTAGGTGCTGAAACCCGCACTTCCACAAGACGTCGCTGAGCTCTCATCAGTCTCTCCGCGACCCACGCTCGGTGCAAGACGAGCGAAACGTCGGTAACAAATAGGTATTTATACCTTAAATAATTTAAGTTAACGCGATTAAGACCCGCTAAATTAATTTCTATGATGTATACAAATCGCGAAAGTTTAAAATCGATTATTACAAACCGCTACGGGCCGGAATATGTAATTAAAATTAAACAACTTGAATGTCTTCGGATAAAGCGGGTATGTTTAGAAACTTCGTTTAGTTTTTTAACGAAGTGTCGAGACAACGGAGTGATACCCATAGGAGAGCGCATTAAACCGCGCAAGGACATTCCTTATTCCGAAGGCATTCTACACAATGCCAGTGTTCGTCTCTTAAGACAATTAATCCGCAATTGTCGGTACGAGCTAGGTGTTGTACAGTGTAACCTATTTAAAGTGCATACAGAGTGTAGTGAAGTGCTCTCAAACAGTGATTTTAGCTTGTGCGAACGTATAACATATAACCAATCGAGCCGCATTTATGATCTGCGTACAAAACGGCACAAGAAAAAGTTTGATAAATTGATAAACCATCGTGAGAGGGTAACCGGTAGAAATGGACACCCCACCCAACAGCAAACGGTTATCAATTTATCAGACCAGGTTATTGATAGCGCAACACAAAGCGTGTTGGCGAAGGGATTAAATTATGCTTTGACACCTAAGCGGATTCCATATGAAAACGTCATAAGTAGCATAGAAGAGGTTATAACGCGTAACAAGGTACCGTCTAACGATGCGGATACACTTAGACAGGATGTTGCCGTTATTTTACGTAAGTCTAAGCCACCTAAACCAAATATTACCGCAGAAGAGCGTCAAGCACTAAAAACGCTGCGTGATAACACGAATATTTTAGTGCTAAAGGCTGACAAAGGAAACGCCACTGTGGTAATGAATACTTGTGATTATGACAGTAAGATAAGGAATCTGTTGAGTGACACATTAGTATATAAGGCTGTGTCATATAACCCGACCGCCAGAGTGACAAAACGCATTGCAGCCTTAATTAGGGACCATAAAAGCTTATTTACGGAAGAGGAATTTGAACGGTTACATAAACCTCACATTGTGCAGCCGCCTAAGATGTACGGATTACCTAAAGTACATAAGACTAACGTACCTTTGCGACCGATTGTGAGTCAAATAAATTCACCCACATATGGTTTGGCGAAACACATAAGCAAGGTACTACAACCGTTAGTAGGCAAGACGCACTCTTTCGTAAAGGACTCTCGCCACTTTATTGAAATCATCAAGAGCATGAAAAGGGAACCAGACGAGGTGATGGTGAGTTTTGATGTTGAGTCACTATTCACCAATGTTCCTATTCAAGATTGCCTTGACGTCGTAGAGAGGAAATTAAGGGAAAACGGTCTGTCTAACGAATACATCGTTCTACTCAGGAATTGCTTGGATGGAAACTACTTCCTATATCGTGGACAACATTACCTCCAGATCGATGGAGTGGCTATGGGTAGCCCTATAGCACCGGTAATGGCCAACATCTGGATGGAGCACTTTGAGGAATCCGTAGACATGCAGGCGTCAAATGTGAAACTATGGAAAAGGTATGTCGACGATATCTTCTGCATCATGAAGGGCAACAAGCAGGACGTAGAACAATTCGCACACAAATTGAACTCCACACATCCGAACATCCGATTAACATTCGAAATGGAGGTAGACGGATCGTTACCCTTTCTCGACGTTAAAGTGACAGTGAGAGATAATGGTATCCTTGGACACACTGTGTTTAGGAAACCGACACACACTGACAGGTATTTCAACGCGAACTCGCACCACCATCCGCGGCACTTGGATTCCGTTGTGTCCTCGTTAGTGAACAGAGCGTATGACTTATGTGACCCCGAACAATTAAATAGTGAGCTGTCACATGTTCGGGAGGTCATCGGTTCGGGAGGTATCCGTTGCACCTAAGTAAGGTGCAACGGATACAAGAAAAACTTACTCTGTCGGAAGAGGAACGAGCGTAAACCTGAGGTAAGCAGAGTGCCCGCTTACATGCCGTATCTAAAGGGAGTGACGGACAAAGTTGGAACAGTACTCAAGAAATACTCCATCAAGACTGTATACAGTCCGCTCTCTAAGATAGCACACAATCTGCGTACACCAAAGGATGTAATTCCTCTCCAAACACCTGGCGTCTACAAAGTCGATTGCAGCTGTGGTAGTTCATATATCGGGCAAACTAAGCGTACAATCGCTGAAAGGGTAAAGGAACATATCGCAGCTGTAAAAAACCGACATATTAACAAGTCGGCGATAGCTGAGCATTTGTTGGAGTCTGGACCAAACCACTGGATAGAACTGCATCAACCACAAGTCTTATCCACCGATCGTCACTATTACTCCAGGATAGTACGTGAAGCGGTAGAAATCAAGAAATATAACAATTTCAACCGGGAGGATGGATATAGATTATCGGCCACTTGGAATCCAGTCATCAGCAAGTGTAAACACCGCCGCAGTGATAAATCTCAACAGTGTGCAGACGTCATTAGTGTAGTGTGTCGGAGTACCGACATTGCGAACTTAAATAAAGGCCAAGTGAGGGTAGGTGCTGAAACCCGCACTTCCACAAGACGTCGCTGAGCTCTCATCAGTCTCTCCACGACCACGCTCGGTGCAAGACGAGCGAAACGTCGGTAACAAATAGGTATTTATACCTTAAATAATTTAAGTTAACGCGATTAAGACCCGCTAAATTAATTTCTATGACGTTCATCTATCACAACAAAATCAATCATACTTCTTTCTGTCTGCCTTTGCCATGTATACGTGTGACTCCTCTTGTGACTAAACATAGTGTTTGTCACCACAAGCTTTCTGTCCATACATATATCCAACAATCTTTCACCATTTTCATTCACTCTGTTGTCACCAAATCGCCCTAGCGCTCTTTCATATCCATCACGAGACACACCCACCCAACCATTAAAATCCCCTAACGTAATTATTCTTTCATTTTTCTCACACCTAGCAAGCACATCTCTGACCTTATCCCAGAATTCCTGTCTGACATTCAATGGTTTGGACATGTCCGGAGCATAAACACAAACAATGAAGACTTTAATTAAGCCAAGTTTTAATCGCATCCAAAGAAGCCTGGAGTTAACATATTCATATTATTTCACACACTAATTCATCCTATCCGACAGAATCATTCCAACTCATTGGCTAGCCCTTTCAGACTCAACAACTCCAGACCAGTATGCATGATATTGGCCATGATTGAGCAACCTTTCTTCTTAGTTTCACTCACTCCTAGTACATCAATGTTCCTTACATCCATCATCTCACATAAGAATTTATCGATTTTAGTATCCATTTCTCCACAAACATTCACCGTTGCAAACAGGCATTCCCTAGCCCTCTTTTTGCCTCTGTTGGACGAGGAGACAGCACGTGATGTGTAGCAAAGCGCGTCGCCGTTGGGAATGTTCCCCCTCCCAGATACGATGGGGCAGTCTGAACGACAATGCTCAGGGAGGGATTCTCCGGTAGATCCGGTACCCTCCTCGGGTAAAGTAATATTGAATCCCCTTATAGACATTGCGCCATCTTCTCCACCTCTACTTCGGATCAGGAACGGAAGGGAAATACAGGATAGGATAGGGGAGTGTTAAAGGAGGTTTGTACCTATTTGGAAAGGAGGTCAAAGGTAACAAAGGACGCCGCAATCACGGAAGGGATATTGGTTGTGATTGCGACAGCTCAAGGTAGCCGGGAGCGAGTACCCGATGCCTCTTTTCTACGATCGGACAAATCTGTAGAGCGAAAGCACACCCTGGCTGGAGCTGTTACACTGCTCGCGTTTTCCCATAGTTGCCTCTTACGACACCCTCGGGACAGAGTGGGGCGGTGAACTATCGTATTCTAACTCCGTCACCACACGGAATGTCTCTAAGGATAACAAAACATAACTTCACGCCTTTTATCCCCGAAAGGGAAGACAGAGATGTATTACACACCCACTTTTCGCCAGTTATGTTTCGGTCTCAATGTAATATTTAAGAGCCTATTGCCATCTACCGGGCACATTATTAAGCGAGCGAAAATTAACGTTTTTAACACACACATCACTTCGAAAAGTCAGAGGTGTGTGCATGGGGTAACTGGGGATCGAACCCGAGACCATAGTCTCGGCAGTCCGTTACATACACCACTAGGCTATCGCCGCTTCTTTTTTCTCTCATTTTCTCTTTTCATCTCTAAGGATACTTAATTCAAATTTAGGAAAGGACTGATATAGGCTGATGATGATGGAGTATTTTTTAAATTTGAACGCATCCCAGTGTAAGCCTACCAAAGAATCGGGTACCCTTTTAACGGCAAAAGTTAGGTGGGTAATGCACGCTATCTTGATTATGATTATGTTAGACTTGGCTGGCTGTCTGACCCTAACCACCAGTGATGCATGCTTGTGGAATAACTATGTTGATATTGCCCGCTAATGTGCTGCACTATTGAAATACTGAATATTGCAACCATATAAGCCCTGAGTGTTATAGTACTGAATGTTGTAAGCACTGTACGATTATTTAGTTTAAGGAGCCTTACATGTTACTGGGAGACGTAATACAATCAGCTCTAAATAAGGTTAATTTTTTTATTAGCTCTTATAGACAGTGATCTTTGCTCCTTTTTAAAGTCTTAATCACCAGTTGAAAAGGTAAATATATGGCCAAATTATTATACCATTTGACAATGCAATGTTAATAAAAGGTACAAAGATCACGGCAAGACCATGCGAGAGGCAGCGATAGCCTAATGGACATCAAAATACTAACAGGCTGCCATGCAGAGGTTATCAGTTTCAAATCCTATTGCGCACACCACTGGCTTTTTGTAGTTATGTTTGTATTAATGTGTTATTAATCGCTGGCTTCGTGCCTCGAAGAGCACGTACTATTGTCGGTTCCGGCTGTCATAAAGATCTTTGACAGTCGTGTTAGGAAGTCAGTACCGTCAATTTACCGTTGAATATAGGCACCTACTACTGACACTGACTGGTTTAAGCTATGGAAATAACGTTATTCCATTGAGTTACCAATGTCAGACTGCAATCGCTCTGTGTAAAAGCTAATATTCTGTCACAACTGGTTAGATCAGTGAGCGCATCCCGGGCTTTAAAACGCGTCTAAATAGTTACCGGGAAAACGCTAGGAGAATGATAAGCCTCAAGACTACGCTCACACTTCTTTTCAGCTATTAATCGCACCTACTAATTATTTTCTTTGGTTAAGCAATATTCTCAGATAATTATGTCCGCGTAGGTCATTATTATTTTCATAAGGTCCTCAAAATCTATACATATTAGGTACTAGCCGTTTACCGCGGTTTCACCAGCGTCCTGAGGTAACTACTTCGCGTACCCGAAGAACCCAAATATATTACGCACCCTTATTATTAATAAATTAAATATAGCCTATGTTACTCGCAGATAATGTAGCTTTCTAATGGTGAAAGAACTTTTAAAATCGGTCCAGTAGTTTTTGAGTTTATCCATTACAAACAAACAAAAATACAAATTTTTCCTCTTTATAATATTAGTGTAGATGTAGATATGGTAGCTAGCACGTATGCTGCTGAATACCTTGATGAGTCCATCAGCTTATAGTGTGGTCATAGAAACCCTCTCTTACCATAACTGTTTCGCCAGATCATTTGGCATTCTGCGAGGTTTTAAGCCATGCCAAATCTAAGGCACGTCCAAATCGTGCGTGTATTATGTAGGACAGAAGAACAGGACAAAATAAACAAGGTATGTATAACATTAGAATTCTAATATAAAAGTTTTTTTTTTACAAAAAACTTAGGAGGCTATTATATTTGTTATCTAACTAACGTCAAAACATACATAATTGTGTCATGTCTCATGCCGAGACGGCGATAGAGCCTAAGCTTAACTTGTCTTGTCGATTCTATATCTAGGTAGGTATAAAATATTTTACGAAAAATGATACGGATAGTAATAAGTCATTGCTGATAATATCAGTCGTAGAGAGAATATGATAGGAGTTTTTTTATATACTATAATAGAAATGTTAACGTTATCTCTCAAGTGATATGCGATAATCAATAAGTATAAGGTTTTATCTACAGAAATACATCTTGTAATAAAACAATGATTTATTTTATATATTGTTTAATTGGTGTACATGGTTATGCATTATAATAATATTTATCAATTGTTAATTCATTAAATTATGGCACTTAACACAAATAAAAATATTGAACAATACATACATTGAATAAAAAATGTCTCGTCGGAACTCAATTGATACATAATTACATCATTTTAATTTTTTTCGAAATAAACTTATCATAATATTCGGAATTAGTTTCTCAGTCGTTCGTTGATCTTTCGTAAGTTAACGAAAGCCTATTTTTGTTTTTACGTTTTTTTTTAAGAAAATAAAGTTTTCAACAGAAAATTCAACTCATTGATCCCAATCGTAAAAATTATAAATAAAATCTTACACACAAAATCGTACAATAACTTAACCTTTTGTACCCATAAGGACAACTGACTCACCGCATGTATCCAACAATACCCTAAAACGAACGCGCAGGATGTCATTTTATAAAAAACCAGTTCAACATCATTCAATAATACAAACTGTTGATAAAAACTTACGACTAACAAACTCCTCTATGGTAATGCGAAACGATACACGCGCTAATGCCAAGCGAATATTTGTGAAGCGTCGCGACGCGAAGCGAACTGCCTACCCTCGCTCCGCTACAAGTTACTTTAAGGCATGTTGTTCGACTAATACTTTAACGGCTAGTTAGGAGTTCGATTACTATAATAAATAATTTGTGGAAGCATTCCCCATGCTATTAACGTTAAGTAGACGATACAATGAGTACTTCGAGTGATGCAACAAGCGCACACGCCACACACACACTAACATTATATAACTTTAATACATACAAAGGCCACAACACATCATTCAGTCACAAAGCGCGAATAACCCTAACAGTAATGAAGTGTTTATATTACAAACGCTCAAGCGCGCCACAATGCCGCCAAGACACCAAGCCGCGGCCGGTGTCGTGGAGGCTACGATCATCTACATAATATTTCAACTATAATTTAGATAACATTATTAGCCTAGTTATTGTATAGATTATTTCTATTGTACAGTTCTAATTTGTGTCAACTTACGCCACTCTAGTGATGAGATTGTCGCGAGAGCCTCTTTGGCCGCAGAACGAAGTTGGCAAGAGTGAAGTACCGCCGCCGGCGGAGACAGACGCCTGCTATACGTTTATACAATAAGTTTGTTCACTACGAGTACACCGTTACGACTTCGCCAATGTTGACTCGAGAGCACGACGGACTACGACAGGAACTGTATCGTGCATTCAAAAGGTTTTTGTTACAAATTTTGACCTCTAAAATCAATACTAAGAATACCTCATAATATTATGTACAATTACTTTACACCGAATACTGAATTTTATAATAGGTACAATTATTATGTTAGAGTATTTTGTCTCGAATATTAATATCAATCATATCATCCGATAATGTTGCGCTTCCAACTTGAGCAATAAAATACAATACATACCAAAAATATCATTTCTCTCCGCATCATAGTAGCAGTGATATGACCATTATATCACAATAATATTCGTGACTAAGCAGACATTTTGTTTTAGATGACGAGTTCATCGTATAATATCGCTAATAATTTACACAGCTGGAGGTACGGCAGTATTGTACCTTGAAGTATTGGACAAGTGTGGTGGGCTGAGGAAGAGTGAAGTGGATGGGCGCATGCAGTTAATGAATACTGGTAGTTACGCACCAACACCGAGTTACCGACCTATTGTAGTATAGACCTGCTCTAGGAAAGGTTTTGTGGATAAGGCCATGCGGTTAGTGCGAACCCCATGTTAGCTCCTACACCTTACGTTATGGAACCCTTCACCACAGACCGTTATAGGAGGGTGCTTTGGAACGGAAGCATGCAGTTAGTAGCCAGAATGTGTTAACACAACCTGTGGGTGCTTTTTGTATTGAGATCGAGTTATTAATTCGGCCGTACCTCTCGATACGAAATGAACGAAACATCCCCCTTAACCAGCATTAAGTACATACTTAGTTACCGAAGTATTATACAATTTTGGTTTAATTTATACCTACCATGTTATAATTCTAAATACCAATAAGTTGTAATTAGTATATTACATATATAGTTAATATCAACGGATAATTTTAGACATCAAATTCACATTTAAGTAATTTATCTAAACATCGAAATGAGCGTCTCTCTCTCGGCAGCGGCGGAATGCTATGATTACTTTAGGGTACGAAGTAGTTTGCCCTTAAGGTATGAGATTTTGTTCCTACCGTAAAAGTAAATAGTATTCTATATATCACATATTATTGAGATAAATATTTACTGTTAATGTATTTATAAAGTTTCTCGTCGAATACGCTGCGTCATTCACAGTAAACATTCTCACAATTTGTGTTACTTAAAATAAATTTATATACAGTCCAAGACCTTGTCGTGCCTTAAACGTAAGACTAGATTTTACTACAATAATTAGAAATGTGAGAAATTGATATAATGACGTTAAGATTCCGCGAAGAAGTAATGAATATTGCTGGGTAAGGCAACATCGAAATTAAATACATTTTAAATAATGATTAGACATAATAAAAATAGCCCTCCAGGTGAATGGATAAGGGTATGAAATATTAGAATTAAATACACGTACTATAATAATATTCACATAGTCTTTGAACAGCAGAGTTCCAGCTTTACACACATTCCGAATCGAAGACAACACAAAGTTTCATCATTTGCGCGAACCGAATAGTTTCACATTCAACACAACACACTGAGACCTATTGCACATCACTATCATACAATCATAGTTTATATTTCAAGATCGTTTTTAAATATAGTACATTCCCATCCAATTAGTCAAGAACATACTATATGTTCCTACCTTGAAATATAAACCACGGTAATGTTATCTATGCAGTATTTTAACTTCAGCCAAAAGTTCGGAAAGCGGGTCATACCTTCGCACCTCGAGACGCGTAAGTATGTCTTTCGTTCCCACTTTTTGTTTGAAGTTAGAATATTGTATAGACAGCATTACCGTGTATAAACAGATTGCTTGCCTATCCACCGTTTAGTTTTTGCCGTTGAACTGCAGGGGCCGCCAGCACGGGTGCCAGTCGTGCTATGGCTGCCAATATCAGAAGTCCTCCAGCAGCACGGCATCGCGGGGCACTAGGCCTTTCTGTTCACCCCTACAACACAACAAGTACTGGTCGTCCACTTCTAGGATCAGCCGGAGACGCTCGCCTTCGTTGAATGCGAGGTGACCAGAGTCTGATGGTAGCCGGTGCCAGAGGGTTCTGACGTACCTGGAAAGTAGATGTTAATAACATCAAAATCAAGAAGGGTTAAATGAATTATAGGTTTTTTATTTAAATAATCTGATATAGAGTGACTGTAAGGTAACGCACTGCTGAAACTACTGGGTGCAAGAAGCAAATATTTGCCATATTATGTTCCTTTGAGAGGATTTTTGACATATTCTCTTTCCAAGGGGGTAAAAATGTCTCATGTGAGCAGTGTCTTGAGTGAAACTGTTAAGTGAATATACTGCGGACGTCTAAAGGTTTGCATCGTAACTGAGTCAATGCTAAGATGATGATGGTGTGAACTCAGTAGTACCTAGTTGTTAAGTAATCACGTCGATGCATCTCGCCGTTTCTTATGTGTGTAGAGGGTTCTACGAATAGTGTTGTAGGTTTGAAGAGATACAGGTAAGATTCCACAAAACCTTATACCTATAATATACCTGCCATACTGGTATAGGTAAATTCACGAAAGTTGACCAGAAATGGCGGCCGTCGCGCATATGTACATTCGTGCACCAATGGCGTTGCTCCATTCTTGACGCATTTAGGGAATGCGTCAAGAACGGAGCCACGCCATTGGCATTCCACCCGCGCCTCACCCCGCTCCTCCACGGGGACCTAAAAAATGATTTCTGCGCAGTGGTCATCTTTCGTGAACCGACCTATACCAGTTGATAATTATATTAATAAACTACTTAGGTACAAGCTATCTGTATTGGTGTGGGGAGACGACTGCTGCGCCGCGATTCCATAATAGTGCGCCTTGTACTTATACAATCTGTAGCGTCAGCAGCCATTACATGTCTTATAATGACAATGGTAGATCGACCGGGTTTCGCGAGTTGGATACAGTAGGTAGTACGTACTTGTGCTTCTGCGTGGTGTGGGCAGATGAGCGCTGTGTTCGCGCGGCGGACGAAGAGGCGGCGCGGCGGGGCGCGGCGGGCGGCGCCGCGCGACCGTACGGTAGCGACGCCGGACGCGCCGCGCCCGCGCCACCGCATGCACCGTCCACGCGGGACGCCCTGTACACACTCTAGGAGTAATACCTTGCCTCACACACACGTACGTAGAACGTACGTAAACTCGATGAGCTCAAATAAAAACACATTGAAGGTGCGAGTTTGTAGCCGATCCAAACAGCACATACATAGGTAGGTATCAATACCTTGCCTCACACATACGTAGCTATAAAACTAAGACCTCAAACAAAAAGTCATAATTTGTGAGTTAGTAGCCGATCCAGACAGCGCATACTCAGATATCAATACCTTGCCTCATAAATACGTAGCTAGAAAATTCGATGAACTCCAACAAACATTCATAGTAAGTACGAGTTTTTAGCGGACCGCAGACAGCAGCGGCAGGCGACATGTCGCCATGACACTACTGATTTCTAAGAATTTCTACAAAGTACCTACATTTCGTCACAGAATAGATAGTTCTTCTTTCGTAGCGAGCAACATGTCGTCTACAGTGCACCATCGCAACGTTTCACCCGACCTGCATTCCTGACATCAGTAACCTTGAATCACTATTACTTAAACCTTGACCGGTCATTAGTATTGCCAATGACGTTCATAAAAACTTTAGACATCTTGTCAATGGCGATGCCATGTGCTGCTGCCGTCTGCAGTTGTTTTTATAACTGTGACCATAGCGACTCGTCGCATAACGCGTCGACAAGTCACCTACTGCTGTCTGCAGTCAGCTCTAGACTCGTACCTTAATATTTCAAATGCAAATAATGAGTTTGTATTTGAGCTGTTAAATTTAAAACTTTGATAATGCAAACCTCTTTTTAAATAGAAACCTAATTGTTGAGTCCCTATAAAAGTAATAAAATTTGTACACATACTTTAAGTAAACATCCTGTAATATTCAAATCTCGCGATAATTCATTTTATCTACAACTAACTTTATGATGGACCAGAAAACCGCTAAATACACTCAAGCAACCTTTTGTGTCCCTTGCAATTTTACGGTAGACAAAATTGTAAAATTTAAGCAATTTTTAAATTGAGCTCTTATTTTTATACTCTCTTATTTTCACTGTCAAAATCTGTCAAGTAAACCATTAAACTAACAAAAATTTATTTTGTAAGACACTTAGACAAATGATTGGTATCGCTTCGCTATACTAGACACCGTACTGCCTAAGAAAAATAGGTCCATAAGTGAGGCAACTCATTATGACAGTATGTGTCAATCAAAAGCATCAAGACGCATGCGTGAAGAATTGTGTTGTCAGCTTCTCAACAGTTACCCGAGTTAATAGGAAAATATGTTTATACTGTGGTCTATTGGATGAGTAACTGGTTATAAATGTAGGTACAAAATTTACAATTATTTAAAAGCATCAATTTATTCGTGTATGGGTTAGGCGCAGGTTTCATCATCGAAAAAATGGTGGGTATATTGTCCAATGATTTGGTTGTATCCAAATAGGTTGTTACATATGATATTTACAAATTATTACGTATTCAAAATAATCTTGTAGCTTATAAGTTATTTAGAAAATAGTGCATTCTATTTCCTTTCTAGCCGTCAATTGTTAGTTACACATTATTTAGTACGTATACCAATTTGACCTTTTAAGTTTTACTAAGGTTTATTTACTGTTAATAGTCATGTAGACACCAAAACTCACAAGTAACGATAGAAAATATTAACAGACTGCCATGTAGACGGTTTCGAGTTTGAATCTACGATGTACCCGCGTGCACCATTGTCTTTTCAAAGATATGTGCCTATTAAATTGCTAATGATCGCTTGCGCTGTGCCTCGGAGAGCATGTTAAATCGTCAGTCCCGGCTTTCATAAAAGATCTTTGAAATTCTTTACGGGGAGTTAGTCCCCTCAAACAAACTGACATTGGTCTAAACCCATGGAATATCGCTATCCCTTTGGGTTATGGAGTCAGGCGGCAGCCGCTCTGTGGAAAAGCAGATATTCTGTCATATCTGGTTGGACTAGTATGTAAGCGGACCCCAGGCTCCAAGTCGCAAGGTCTTGGATGCAACTGGAATAACGCTAGGACGATGATGATGGTGAATGACTGCGATACGTATATACCTAATTATTCTAATAGCATCTACGTGTAATGAGTAGCTGAATGTGAGGCCCAAAAGATATTTATTCTGTAACCACGAGAAGATACTGCGTAAACTGTTGAACATTTTAGATTTTTTTACTAATAATTAAAATAGATAAAATTGTTCTAGGTACCAAATTGTGTTGAAAGATTTTAAATTAGGTACTTTTTAAGGAATCTTATCTTATCTTTATTGCTTAAAATGAAGTCCAAACGCATGTGCGATCTATCACTACTGTTACTTTGTAAAACAATATGAGCTCACATTTGTTCAAGATGTCTGCCTTATATATTTACTTCAACACTAAGTATATAAATTACTAATGTAAACATTAAACAATACATAAATATGTTGAATAAATAATAAGGTTAGATAAATGCAATAGATTATATTATAAAATACAATAACAATACATTTATATTATAAAAATCTCAACTACGAGGAAATTGTTCTTCTACGCGCAGCAACACTGAATGAATTTTTTGGTTTAATGTAATTTTTGGGTGAAATTTCAAATTTATTGTTATGTTACAGATGGTATGTGATCCCAGAGTCCTTCTTATTGCTTGCTAACTTATTTTTACTCGGGATAAAAGCGCAACTTGGCATTGTACGGCGAATTATTTGCATAATTCATTTGGTGGATATATGCACCTGACACGCGGCTGTCAGTGTGACAGCCTCAAACCATGCCAGCTGGCATGGTTTTTTCTGCCTCATTTTACAAATATGAGGGCTCCGTCTAGTAGAGCAGAGCGAGACCAATCATTAGTCTATGGTAAGACAATTACCTACTGAATTTTTAAACCTGTATGATTAAAAATAATTATATTGAATTGATGTTTTTTTAAGCCTATTAAAAGATATCGCCAAAATAGCTTGTAAGATTACACAATATTATATAAGAATATATTATGCTATAATTGTTGTTATAATTAAGTATCCATTTGAGTAACTGTGCGTCATAGGGTTATCATCTTATTCTAGTAATAACATGTGCGTCAATAATAAGAGCAAGCATGACTCATTTATATTACCTACTTTGTAACCAGGAATATATGGTATAAGTAAATATTGTTTAAAACTAAACCTTTGAAAACATAGTATAGCCTTGACCAAAGACGATAATATAAATATGGTCCCTACCTTGACATATTTGATTCTCATTTAATTAAATAAACATTTTAATTAGGTACTACGATTAAAATGGATTTTCCTTAAGTCCTCATGCACATGCTGTTAATATTCAACTGGTAGAAAACATGTTAGTTTATTATTCCCATCTAGTACATACGGCGGTGTTCTCTTAGCATTTGATGTGTTTTTAGACACAGCGTCATTTTGCACTCTCACTGGTTTCACCACGGTCACTTTCTTCGTACTCGTGTCGGGTATTACTCTGAAGATATTGTGCATAGTAAGCGTACTAAATATATTGCGGTGCTATATAACATAAATTGTACAAAAGCATATAAAATTATTTTATTTTTCCACAAGTTAAAGATAGATACCGCCACCAACTTCCCGTAGCCTTGAAGGAAATAGATTCATAAATTACATAATGTAACGCATAATAAAAATATACAAAGTCCAACAAAAATATTTCTACGGATGAAGTGTATGAAAAATTGTGTGATTTCGTGTTCCTACGCATTTTATGATTAATTATAACCAAATGGTTGTAAATCTGTCCAGACCATTATCTTTACAAATAAGAATTCCTCTATGAAATTATAGGTATATGTGGCTATTTCAAATACCATTTTCTTTTCTTTATAGCAATGACTATTTAAATTTTGTGAATGCTGGCACTGGAAAAATACATATCTAAATGTACTCGTATTTTCATGGTAAATAACATGTTCTATGAATATGTTTTATCGCACATCGGCGGATTCAGGATATTGGTATACAGGCGGCTTGATTTGGTTTGGGTGTTTGACCCTGCTCAGGGTACTGAGGGTAGGGTTTATCAAGAGAAGTTATTCGTAAAGTGACTGAGAAAAGGACTCATAATAATATGCTTTTAAAGTGGGGACTGCCTCGTTGGTCTCGCGGCATATATGTGCACGTGGGATTGGGAGGTCTCGGGTTCGATTCCCGGGTCGGGCAAAGTGTTATTGGGTTTTTCCGTTAGGAAATTCTCAGTAGCAGCTCGGAGTCTGGTAATGTGCCCGGTACGGCAATAGGCTCGACCCCTATTACGTGGGACCTAAAAAATCATGGCGAAATGTGGGTGTAGTATTACACCTCTGCCTACCCCTTCGGGGATACAGGCGTGAGTCTATAAATAAAAAAAATAAAAAAAAGTGGGTAGGGCAAAGGTGGTTCCTGCCCCGTAGCCCCCTCCTGGATCTGTCCCGATTGGCGTATAAATAATATATATATGTGCCAAGTGAAGTAAGTTATAATGATGTTATGTATTTACCTGTTAGCCGGCTGAGGCGGTTTTTTGGTGGTAGTTGTGCCCCTCGCCGAAGTAGCTTTCGGTGTAGACGTGGTTGGGGATGTGCCTTTGCGCACCGGCACTGGGATACCCCTGTAATGTAAAAACGTGGTTATAGACGAGGAAAGGCAATATTAACATAAACTGCAGTTACTAATCAGTCGTAACGACAAATTTAAATATATAAACTTTCCAATTTATTCATGACTATTCACAATTTCTTGCTAATAACGAGTTTAAAATTACAAATTTGGTTCGTTGTGGTCAAATAGCTTAGTAATCAGCTTATGAAAAATCCTGTGAAATGTTTGTTTTTAATGAAAATGGATCTAAAAATGTATTACCATATTGGCTGCTAACTCGAACTAAGATTTTTTACATTTTGATATCCATGTCTTCTGTACTATCTTATTTTAGGTTTTCAGACAATACTGAACACTTACAAATTAGGATTATTATATTTCGTGTTGTCACCTTTTTGGTGATAAAAAGCTATCGATCAGCAATCACAGGATTTGTCATATAAATTATTGTAATCCTACGCTAATAAATGGCAGACACTAAGAAACTATTTATAACAATAGAATCAGAAACACATCATAAAGTTGCGTCCCACATACCTCGCCTAAAAGGCATTGGATACACCGTTAGTGTAGGTGGTAGAAATATAGAAATCAAGAGAATATAGGCACAACGAATGTAAATATGCTCAATTGATTTGTCATTATTACATGTTGAGTCATACATATAATAAATGAGTGCAATATCTCTGCAAGGTCTTTCTGCCCCCTGCCAAATTGATAATGGACTGGATTGTACTAGAATGTGATTTTACAAGAGCATACAGACAGGAGGATTTGATTGAGCGTTTGATTTCCTCTTTAGTTTTGTTGCGCAAGTTTATGGTTCCGTTTATTGCTAACCACTCGACTCGGCTATGAGTTATTGATATTTCGCAACTTGTATATTTTCAGAAGTAGTACAACAGACGTTTCGTAAAAATAATAGGGTCGCCTATAATTACGTTGAACATCAATTGAAGATGTTTATATTATTTTTAAATGACTTCACCAGTGTATTAAAGCTACGATTTTGTTGATATACTAATGAAACGATCTTTTGGCTCTAATGGACGGGCAAAGATCGGCGCGAGTTTAAAATAAATTATATTTGATGTTTATTAAGCAATAACTTATCATTCGTTTACAATTTAAGATGAAGTGATAAATATTTCTAGGCCCATTTAATCATAAATAGTAATTCATTTAGTATGCTAATTATATTTAAGTAGGTACATTAAAAAGATTAAAAAGTGTATGTTAGATAGATGTTAAAATTCATTTATCTATTATAGAACGATCGATCGGTGACGACAGTTCGATTAAACAGAAGGGTTAAAAACCCTTTCATTTGACCGATGTATAGGTAATCAACTATAAATAGATGTTTTAAATCGTTGGTGTTTTAAGAATGGTGTGTTTTGTTTACCGGTGTGTGTTCTTGGCAGGCGAATGCAGCGCGGGTGCCTGGGGTCGGACGGGCGATGACACGGGACGCGGAATCTTCGAGCCACGCGCCGCCGCCGGGGACGTCTCTCCTGGGAACACACATACAACTACATTGATATACGAATACATATGTATACCTACACTGGGTAGAGACAATATTCATTTCTACACCACTATTTTTTAATTAGTACAAAATCTTTAAGGACATATTAGCGAAGATATTATCATATATGTGACGTAAGAATTTCATAATGTAAATAAAGAGCAAAGTTATTATCATTTGTTTATTGTAGAAAATCTCACTTAAATCATAGTCATATTTTACAATCCATTCACTAATTCATTGATAATATTCCATCCTGCTCATTCGCATTCTCTCTGTCGCACTTATGATGTAGGTAGCCATAGAAAATAAAATGAAGGAAAATAATAAATGTGGGCAGTTATTTTTTAATTTTGTTAATTCTACCCTCTCCTTCATACTTCATTCGGGCTTAGGACCGGTAAAATTTATCGTTTAACAAGTAATTTAATACGGAGGTATGTAATTAGAAAGCAAACAAATATCAAAATAAAAGATGGTGTTCTGGACTAAAAGAAAAGAGTAATTTTGGCGTATTTATGAAGTTAGAATCATCTGCTATTTACAAATTATTTTATCATCATCATGTCAGCCTAGAGACGTCCACTGTTGGACATAGGCCTTCCTCAAGGTGTGTGGAGAACACAGACCGATTTTGAGCCGCCCGCATCAAATCAATCAATTTATCAATGGTTCATTTTACTATGATAGTACACGGGTCGGTCATAGTATTAGTATTGCATTTACCAATTATCACGTATTTTTGTGGATAGTTTTGAGACAGTTTTGGGACTTAGTGTTTTTATTTTTCAACTACATAAATATGATCAGTTAAAGATACTTAGTGCCCTGTTAAATTTTTTGTACTAATTAAAAAGAGTGGTGTATAAAGGGCACAACAAAAGGCCTTTGGTAGTCGATAATTGCACTAAAACACGTAATCTTTTGCTGGGTTAAAATGAGATGAAACCTTTTTAAATACATATAGTCATGGGGTATAACAGCATGACTTTGGAAATCGTGTAATTGCGCTGAACGACGTAAACTTCCGCGGTAATAAAATAATGAGGAACATACATTCCAATATTATTGACGAAGTTCTTTTTTAAATTGGGTTGTTTTAAGCCGTGATAGTTCCAATGCGGCATAATATCCAATAGAAATACAAAAAGAAGTGTCTAACTTACTTCAAAACAAACAATCGGTCATTTCAATGTCGAAAACAGCTTTGTCAAAAAAATAAACAGAAACACCGAGATTAAGCTATTGAAAAATCATTCTGTATATGAACATACAAAGTAAATACAATAATAAGTTCTGTATTTCAGCTCTTATGACGTCATACGCTGTTGTTAGTTCAGCTGAATTTCGTACTCACGATGCTAATGTAAACGGAAGCGGTTTGCAGAACTTTGTTATGGGATCTGCGGATGGCTGAACTTTGTCTGCAGTGGCGTAGCGTGGGGGGGGCCGGGGGGGCCATGGCCCCGGGCGGCACATTTAGGGGGGCGGCAAAATACGCCGCGAAAAAAAAACTATTTTTTATATAGGTACCTACCTACTTGGCGCGAGCACTGACACGATCCCAGTAGGACCGTGCGGCGGCGCAGGCGCAGTAGAAAGAACAACAACCGAAAACAAAATCATCATGATTTTCATTATGTGAAGACTTCATTGTGTCTGTTTATTAATTCCTGAATAGGTTGCAATATTCCGGTGATCTGCGAGCCTGTTATGAGTAATTAATAAATCCATATATTAGGGCCGAGCCGCCCCTGTATGCGATCTATGCCGCCCCTATTGCCATGGCGCAACTGGCGCATACAGGCGCCAGGGCAATAGGGGCGACACGTGGCAGATAAAATAATACAACATAATCTTCATAGTTGAATAGGGCACAAAGCAGGTACAGGTCTCCTTAGACCATAGGCACACCTGCGGTTTAACTATACGCTATTTGAACTTTGACTCCAAGATTTATGATCATCATGAACCACTGCTGGACTAGGCCTCTCCTTTGAAAAGAGGAATTGGCCTACTATACCACGCTGGCCAAAGTGGGTTGGTATAGGGTTTGTATCAAGTTTTCCTTCTCTTACAGTGCTGTTCTCTGCATAATATGCTCCCTTTGTCGGCTCTTACGACACCCATGGGATTACCATTAGAGTCACCACACGGACATTTATGATATAATATGCGTTAAAATCAAAGCCGAATATTCCACATACTACAAACGTACGCCTTCTGCTAATATTTGGACGCAACCTAGCCCTAATTCCTGGCAGCTTCGTTATTACCGGCCAAGTACGTGTTGGCGGGTACGGCGGTGCATGTGTTCTGTAAGACTATCGGGCTACGGAACGCTACCAAAATCAATTATACAGTATACCTTGCGTCTAACAACGAACATAATCTACGGCAAAGGAACACCTCGCCGAGCTCAAGGTAGAATTCAGTCACATACTGGGGTTATCAGAAGTCCGACGACAGGTGGAGGACATGGTATCTCTACAGTCAGGTCACTTTTGCTACCATCGAGAAGGCGACCTGCTCTTGTTTCTTGGTCAGGAGGAACAGTTTGTGGAAGTCGGTAGTGTGTCAATCCGGGTAGCGTACCTCTTACTTAAACTCACCAAGAGGGGTGGTCTAAAGGTGATGATTCAAGCATATGCGAGCAACTAAACTCACCCTTACGAAATGACTGAGGCCATGTTCCAGAACACTGTTAAGGCAATACCTAGTTCTTACTAGGTATTGCCTTAGCTTGACCAAAACTCAGTACTTCAACGCAAAAGTGGAAGTACAAGAACGCGCCGAAACGAAAATCGGACGCCACGGCGTGGGGCACGAGAATCATATGGCCGAGTGCTAGTTAACTACCTCGTAGCAGAGGGCCTTTTCTGAATGAACTCCTTTTGTGAGAAGAAGCCTCACAGGCAGTGGACGCCAAGACGCCAGTGGTAGCCAAACCGCGATAATGTGACAAGCAAGGTGAAAGACTACATTAAGACGGACCGAAACCACATATTTAAAGACAGTGATCAATACCATAAACACCTGAAGCGATCACCGACGAGTACGAAGCTCTCTTAATATAAACCTCAGAACTGAAAGGGTCCCGTCAATGAAGCCTACTCTCAGACTTGCATTGCTCCTCACACCGACAGCAATAAGCAGAAGACGACCACAGTGGATCTCCTAGTACCGTGACCACTGTCAGTGGTCACGGTACTAGGAGATCCACTCGAAAGGAGGAGATTCGTCTCGAAAGATCTGCTCTGCATAGAGAATAAAACAAGTAGGTAGTCTAAACTGCCAGCCGAGACTCTCGAACTGATGAGGAAAAGACGTGAGATGCCATCCTGTCGGCTGTCTTTGCCGGAAGGACAGACCGTAAAACAACAAATACGAAATCTTACGCAACGAGACTTACGACGGATGACCAAAGCCGTCCCGAATGTCGAACAGAGTGAGCTGTGGTCGGCTATTAAAATCAACAAAGCATCTAGTGATGACGGAAATTCATCGACTTATTAAAATCCTTTAAGCCATCTAGGCCTAGGCTAAGCTATACATATATTGCAGCAGAAAGGGCCACTGCCCCGTTTTGCCGTAAAATTATTATACCGTATGCTCCTGCTCCATGATATTCGAGCAAGTGAGACGAATCAAATGACAACATTTCTTTATTAATCCTTTAAGCCGTTCAGCGTGTAAAGCCAAACTAAGGGACATACCTACTAATAAACTTACAAACATACCAAAACCCGAAAAACGTTATACTTTTGCAGAAACATTGGGGTAAAAAGGGGGCGGCGAATTGCCGAACGGCCCCGGGCGGCAGAAACCCACGCTACGCCACTGTTTGTCTGTCGGGACTGTGCTAACCGATGTTAGACATTAATATTTCATAAACTGAAACGGCTGAAACGGCCCACTAAGGCTTTGTAACTACATATATTTATAGTTCAAATCAAATGAAATCATATAGTTTATTGTGGAACACAGGTACAGAGGATGTTCACATAATATAATTTATTTCTACCATGTCCTGCCATCTCAGCATACAATATTTGCAAAAAAATAAAAATAATATTCAGGTAAAAGTCACATAGTCACACAAAAAAGTAATAGTTAATCAAAATAATAATAAAATGTCATAAAAGAAATAGCAATAGAATATAATAAATTTAAGGAATAAAATGTCAAAATTTATCATTTATTAATGTGATAGTAACATTTGTCGAATAACATCGTTTTGAGATTGGATTTAAATGCATTAATATCTAATTTTTTGTAACTATTTGGTATTTTATTATAAATAATGGATGCCATACAAAGAACACTGCTATGCATTAACGACGTGTTTGAAAACTGTATGCATAAACGTTCAACGTCAAGTCGACTGCGTGTGATTTTGTCAGACAAGCGTGGAAACAAGTGCGGATTGCTCTTTACAAATACTGCTAGTTCTTTACTATATAATGACGGAAGTGTCAGAATTTTATGGCTTTTAAATAGTGGCTGGCAGCTATCAGTGCTCTGAAGGCGAAACATACACCACTTCTGCATTTTGAAAACCATTTCTTTGTTTCTCGAGTTACCCCAAAAGATAATGCCAAAAGTTAATAAAGATTCAACAGTTCTAAGTAGAAAGTAGACTGACTGCGAGATACAGATACGCGTTTTATCGAGTAAGATAGAAATGAGAAACTGAACATAATGATAATACCCATTGATAGTAAGAAATATTGTATACCAAATACTATTTCTATTCCACTCCTCCTTCTATCCCTATACTGTGCCTATACCCAACCCAAAGGGCGGCAACGTTCTTGTGACTCCTGTGGTGTTGCTTGAGGCCATGGGCGGCAGTAATCGCTTACCATCAGTCGATCCATCTACTCGTTTGCCGCCAATTACATAAAAAGAAAATTCATCCTATGTGTTGAGTAAACTGACCTGACGGCGTGACAGGGCTCTCCGCGTTGCTGAGCATCTCCCACTTGAGCTGCAGTCGCCTGAACTTGCCGCCAGAGTTGCCGCTCGCGTTGCCCGTGTTGCCACTGGCGCCGCTACTGGCTGAACCCGGCCGCCATTGCTCTTCGCCGCTGCACTCCAGCTGTACGACGTCACAGAAATTAAAAAAAGTGTAAAGAAAGATTTATGTTTTCGATGCTAAATACTAGCCAGGATTGGGACCTCTATAATTACTAACAGACTTTTTACATACAGATATCTTTTCTAATAATTTGAAGATATAGGAGTACATTCTGAAATCAATTTCAAACATCTAGACCTAGAAAATGGGATACATAATAATATTAAGAATGAACACAAAATCATTGCACAGTTTATGAATGCGTGCCGTGTGAAACCATAAAAGCGAACATAAAATAAATGTTAGAAGCCATAAGCATAACACTAAACAACCTGCAAATTAAAAACAAGTGGGACCACAACAAAACCTTTGTCTAAGCACAAGAACGTAATATCCACACAAGGCACCGCCGGTTTACCTTCGCTTCATTGCTGGATGGCTTAGCGGAGGGCTTATTGTTCTCTAGGCTATCTGTGTAATCGTCGCTGTCGTCAAACACGAGTCTATCGAACGCCTGCATCAACTTGGAGCCCAGCTGTACCCCGGACCATCTGCGGTTATTTTCCAAATCTATTCTGCTATTGTTAGGGCAAATATCATAACCGATTGTAGTTGGATTGACACACGAACGTGGTCTATTCTTTTCAACTGTAGTCTTAACGTTCGCTGAGTCGTTCAAAAGGTCCGGGGTAGACGGTTCTTTGTTTTTGGGCTCCTTATGTCTCATAATGACAGAGGTTTGGCAGTCGTCGCTCGAGAGTCCGCTCGACTGCATGGATCGCACCAGCTTCAGCAAATTCCGCTGGTTCAGTGTTAGTGGTGGAGTGTTAATTGAAGTGGGCTGTTAAATACACCAAATTCTTTTTAGCATCATGCATCATGCAATCCATCGTTAGTTTAGTATAAGTTAAGTCCAAGTGACAAGGTCATCGATCGATTCGATCGCTCGTACGTTTATTTGCATTTTATGTAAGCTGTGCACGAAAGTAAATGCTAAAATATCGCGTTCGTACGCCGTGAACTGTGATTTAAGCACATGCAGTAAACAGTAAAATGCAAATAAAGCGATGTTGCTCCGGCAGGCGGCTGTTTGATAGTATGCGATAGTGGTTTCGGAACACGAAAGACACGAAGTATTGATTATATATTCAATATGAGAAAGTACTATTCGGTGTCAGTGGTTTTGAAATATCTGATAAAATTGCTGAGTAAATTAAAGAGAAACTTACTCGGCTCGCCGCACGCATGTCACTTTCAATTTTCTTGAAGCTCCTGTGTAGTTCCCGCATTTCAAACATGAGGTCCAGTGAGAAGGGCAGTAGTTTCAATGGTTCAAGGCTGGCCAGTAATGTATCCAACAGAGCTCGGCATCGCGGTTCACCCACACAACCGGCGAGGATCAAAGAATCAGGGGTGTAGTGTTTAGCGAGAACGGATTCTCTTGTTCGTACAAAAGTTACCCAAGCGTCTACAGATTGCGCGCTGAAAGTATTAAAACATGAATAAGAGAATGACTTTACTTCATTACTGTCAGACCAGGTATTATTGTTTAC
Organism: Euclidia mi; assembly: GCA_944739405.2. Classification (NCBI taxonomy): domain Eukaryota; kingdom Metazoa; phylum Arthropoda; class Insecta; order Lepidoptera; family Erebidae; genus Euclidia; species Euclidia mi. Next base: position 64,426,819 of record OX123186.2, on the reverse strand, counting down.
GAATTGTAGATACTTACTTGAGCAGGCCAAGAATAAATGCATTGAATTTGACTAGTCCTTCCGTTACCGCATCTTCGCTGTTAATCCGCAATACCAATTCGTTAAGAGATTGTGTTATCGGTCCTTGTCTTGCTGTAGCTTCAACCATTTGCCATACAGAGTTGTTCACGGCTCCAAAAGAGGTTTCAATGCTTTCCTTCAATCCGTCTCTGAATATGGCATATAAAGCTGGGCATAACGCATTCAGTGCGATTTTGGCGCAAGCTGGGGATTCTTTTGAGTCTCCCAGGAAGGCCAGTTCAGCTTGATCCGTTGCCGAGGAGAAATGTTGAATCAACATCTCGACGGCATCAGTCACGTTTGAGACCAAAGCTGCAATCAAAATATTTTTAATTTTTTTGATTAACACGATTGAACTAAATAATCACGATTGAATTGATTGTTAGGCTTTGTATTTTATTTACCTCTCTTCTGTGACACGTCGATCACATCATATTTCGCTCTCGCATCATGATGGACAGGACTTCCGAATTCGTCAGGACTCACTTCAGCTTCTTCACAAATTGGTATTTCAGCTAGATTCTTTCCCTACAAGGATTTTATGATTGGATTAAGTGTTAGTATGACGAGTTAGTACATTCCAGAAACAAAAATGCACATTATGGTTAATGAGAAGCGCAGTGGCCGCTAGTACAGTGACAAAACAATGCGCTAATAATAAAAACGTGTGCAAAGTAAATTGGTCTAGCTTAGCTGCAAGTATAGTGGTAGTTCATTCAAAAAAGCACATGACATTGCTACTTGAAGTAAATCCAAATAAAGAACAAAACAGGTATAAACAGAAAACATAAGAGCAAAACAAACAAGAACCGAAGGTACTCACAGAAATTAACGGGCAATGATGTGTATGAGCAGAAGTAATAACTAGCAAATAAAACATTACCTGGTAATGCCTCTGCGCTATCACAGCGGAAATGTTGGGCGAGTTGGGTGGCGTCGTGAGACTCGCACCCTTAATCTCTTCCATAGGTTTTAACTGAGTCTGTTGACTATCGGCTCTGTTGGCCTCAGACTTCTGCGCAAAACTCACTGACTTCTTACTATTACAACTACTGCCGCTTGATTCTGTGGACCTTTGATTCTCCTCCTGAGACCGCTTCATTTGGAGGAATTTGGTAACCTGATTCCTTACCTTTTGGACCTGATTTTGGTCCCATTCATCCATGTTTTGACAATTGAAACCACTGTGTTTCAAGAACTCTTCTAGTTGTTGCAAATCGGCACTGCTAATGAGTGCACCGGGTGGTGGGAATTCTGTGTATTCCATTTTCTTCGTTCGTGGTTTAGGCAGTGGAGGTGTATGGGGTCGATGAAACTTGATTTCATTAGACTTTCCTGATTCTAGGCTACTCTCAGTGCCCACTCCTTCATCTGGGTAATACTCATTGTAGTCAGCATCTTTTTCAGCTGCATCGAGAAATTGTTGTGACAGTCGTTTAGCAGCTAAATCATTGTTTTTCCTATAGTCTACAGTTTGATTTTGTAGATAATATGGTTCTTGCAATGATCTTCTCTTAGTTTTATGTTCAGTAGCAGCTGTCAAACAAACAACAGGATCTTGAATGAGATCATCCATTTCAAACATGCTGTATCTTTTAGTGTGCGCACTAGATTTGCGAGTTTTATCCATTGACTTACGTAATATGCTTTTTGGTAATGGTGGCCTTGGAGGCGCTAATTCGCCTTGTTTGGGAATACGATTTTGATCTGCTAATGAGAGTGAACGTCTTGGAATAATAGGATTTACTCTCTGTCCATCGTTATTAACACCACTTGCTTCTGAACTTGTGGCGCTATCGTAACGATAGACAAATAAGGGGTTAAAGTTGCCAGCTGGTGCAGGGCTGTTTTGTGCTGAAGAGTCTGTAAGCATAGTTGACGAACCGCGGTAACCTGATGAGGGCTGCGTGGCTGTGCTCGAGCTTGACGAGACTGCTGTAGTGTTGCCTGCTAAATTATTGCATTCACAGCTCATGGGTCGATTCTTAGACCGAGGTGTCACATTGCAGTATTTGTCTCCGCATTTAGACGAACCTTCCTTATCTTTCACGTGTTGCATCAATTCTGGTACTTCAGATAACAGTTGCCTACATTCTAATGGCAGCAAAAAGTTTAAGGAATCCCAATCTTTTATGTGTCCAAGTCCCTTTTTCTTTAACATTTCTAAGTCGTTGCACGAAAAAGGCCTCTTACCCTTGACTTGTAATCTATTTCTCTTTGTTTCGCTCGTCTTTGGAGACACATTTATTTTTAAAGGATTCATATAAATGTTCGGCCTTCCATTTAAGAACCTGATGTCTGGCAGAGTATAGTTGGGATACAAAACAAACACAGGCTTTTCATAATCACCCTCTTTCAGCTTTTCTAAGAAGGAGGGCTCTACAAGTTTGAATAGCTCTCTTTGAGACATGCTGGAGAGCTGCATACTCGATGTTTGCATACTTTTGTCGATGGTATTAGCTTCAAGATGAGTCGATGTTGATTTATGATCACATGACTCTCGTTGCAGAAGCCTGTTCATTCTTGTGATTTGTGTTCCATCCGATTCGGAACAGCTAGAAATACTAACACTAGTAGCGGAAGATTGTGACGAACAAGATTTTCTGTTACTTCTTAACTTAGAGGGGCTGTTCATTATGTTCAAATTAGTTCTCTTAAGATGAGGTTTGTTTACAGTAGCATAAAGATTAGTTTCGCTATCACTTAACTTAGCTCCTTCGCCCGTTTCTTCTTCTTCAATTAGAACTTCATCGTATACTCTATAACTATGGGGATTGGTGGAAGGGATTTCTTCGTAGACGACCGATGATACTTCTTCCACTGCATCACTAGGCAAGTCTATTTGAGGGCGTTCAGAGATTCCTGATTTTGAATCTCCTAATTTTTGTTCACCCATAGACTCTCCACTTTCGCCCCCAGAGCTTGAAGGCCAGCACTCTGATCTCTCTAACTGCTCCATGCTGACGATACCGTCGTTGCTCATACTCTTCTGCTTCATAAATAACTTTACTAGGCTAAATGTTTGTTTAGGTTGACTTTTGTCTGAAGAAGTTTGATTTTCTGTTGAGGAGGTACTCATAGGTTCGGAGTGCTGGCTTCCATGTGTTGACCTGTGGATATCGTAGACTTTCATGCACATAGGTGTGCCCGTGAGCCTTTGATTTACAGTGAAGGAATCGACCTGTGAACAAAACAATTAGAGTTATAAACGATCGGTACTACAAGATGAATTTTTGGCACCATTAATGTTTATGTAATACATACCGTTGAGTTACTCAGAGCGGCCGAATTGATGGAACTATTCATAAGTTTCCTTCTGTACAGGTTTGGCAAACTTTGGCTTTTAATGACTGAATTATTCATGTTGTCGTTTGTGGCATCAGTCGCATCACTCGAACCTTCATTGTTATTTCCAGATGGGTGCCTAAAAAGTCATTAGTTAAAATTTTACTTTGAAGTAATTTTTTAGATATAAGTAGTACTTTATACTTTTATTCAAACGGAAATTAACGCGACCATAGGCTCATGTCAAAATGCATAATTTCGTTATTTCCACCTGAGATTATATGTATTATTTATAAAAGTATGCATCTATGTTCAATAATTACCTCCTTAAGGGTGACTGACTGGTTTGTTTCTTAAGCTTACTCCAAGTAGTTAATCCTAAATCGCTCCTAGCCATAGACGTTGTTAACTTATTTGTTAATTTCTTACATCTTTCTAATAATTCTAAGTTCCTGCGCGTTCTTTCATCGTTATCTAAAACTAAGGTATCTTCCTCGCCCAATTTGTCTGAAAAGGTATCATAAGCATGAGTTTTTGGTACAATGAGTAATTATATGGCTATGAATCAGTAGTGCGCAATTAGCATAGTTGAGTACTAAGCAAACATTATATCATTATGCCGCAGTATGTATCAGAGTTTCTAGGAAGAGATATGGCGGTATCGTACCATGTTTTTGATTGACGGCCGGTTCGACGCACTCACTGTCCTCAGAGTATGTGGTGAGACTGCCCTCAAAGGCGATGGTGTAGTTGTCCTTGTTGGCCTGGCAGGTCAGAATGAGATCCTGCTCAGAGGGCAGTTCGCAGTCGAGGCTGTCCACGCTAAAGTGAACGCCATGCGCACCCTCTTTCACGGGGGAGAACAGAAGTTCAGACTTGCATATCGACATTGTGTTGATGGACCCGACGGATTCTTCACCCTAAAGAAACAATTACGAACATTGAAGTAAAGTTGAGTTTTGACCTATACAAAAGTCAAGCTTTTGGATGACACATTGGAAATTGTATTAACATTTAAGCCTTATAACACCGGTATAACCTTAATATGGTTTGTTTCAGGGCTAGTGTTTAGGATAAGTGAACCTACATATATCTAAGTACGAATAACATACCTAAAGTATCTTACAAAGGAAGCGAGATACCTACAAATAATAAAACAATGTACGTAGGTACAAACATACGGATGAAAGTAACAACATGTAAATGTTCTCGGATTTCGAAACGGTAACGCATGTAGAACATAAACATTTACGTCTAGTTATAACTCTGGATGCGGATGCAAGTCGCAGCTAAAAATAATTGCCTGCAGTTACGAACAGGTACGTCTAATCAATACGTGATATTGTGTGTTAATATCTATTTAGACTATCTAAGTAGGCTAATAAGTAATCTAGTGTTTAACAATATTATTACTACGTCTGAAATTCTTGAGATACAAAACTGTAACGCCTATATTTTTGGAAATGAATGACTCTATGATAATGAAACTTGGAATATGTTAAAAAAAACAAATTAAGTTTTTATGTTGAGTACCTAGTTATCAAAAAATGCTTTAAAGTTAGCTTTGAAAGCTACTTCAATAGAAGGATATAAACTTAACCATAGACCTTTTCTGAAATAAATAAAAGATTTCAAAATGTTTTGTTAATGCGTGAAGTAGCTAGTTCAGTTTCAATAAAACCCTTTGAATCTTTTCATATTAAAGCTTTTGAAAGTGTCTATGAAGAGACGGAATGTAAACCCTCTTCAGGATGTTCCCCTAAAATCATTGAGAATGATGTCATGACACGCCCCATCGTCGTTTCGGCGGGTACAGTCAGTATCAGTGAGACGATTCAAAATGACAAACCAACATGGCTGCCACCGAGCGTTATCATCAATTTAATTCCCTTTCCTGCTACAATGAGGTCACAAATCAAACAACCACTTAAAACAATGGTATTGCTTAACATACATAGTACCACCTACTGCGAATGTGTTACATTATGATATGAGGGTAGATGTATGTTTTAAGATAAACATGTAAGTAGGTGAGAGTATAAAGGGTTTGTTAGTATACAAAAGTATATGGCTTTCCTGTATGAATAATATGAGTGCATACTCTGTTAGTGTTTATTGATAAGGTCTTGTTTGAGGCGATGATGACGCAGTGATAGTATCAATAAAATTCTCGTTTATTTTGTGTAATTGCAGACTTCCTTTTATTAATTTATAAGCATCTATATAATATTACCTAGATAAGTATAGCTATTCTAGCTTAATCTATTTGCATATGTATATCTATCAAATATAAATGTTAATTAAGGCTTTATCTATGAATGTTTACCTATCTACAGAATGAAGCTGAAATAAACAATAATATTTTTTAAGTTGTATTGGAATCAAATTGTAAACTAAATCGACTCACGGAATAGTATCCATTGTAAGAATCCCAATCATACTCCTTCACTCCCATTTTAACAACACTGTTCTATTCTCACTGTGTCTAATAGCGCGGGATCACGGAACCACTAAATCTATCATATCTACTCGCAGCACATTGTCTCTTCCATGACGCTCAACACTCACACTATCCAATCTATAAGTCCACTGTTCACTCGAATGCGTTATCTAACGCAAACACAATTATCTATAAGGTTCTTTGAACTATCACAATTATTGGTAAAGCAACATGTGATTGAATTCATTTCAAACAAGTGCACAGTACAGCACTCCCGAGAGCCCTGGCGCGACTGGGGCAGCGGGAATATTAATTTTAATATTAGCCACTGCAAGCGGCTCTCAAACTTTGCGCGCTACAAACAGGACGCAAGCTGCCCACTCAGAACTTCGAACAACACTGTTATCAAGCGCGGCACATGCTAAATAAAAAACTAATGAGGGCAACAGATGTTTATTAGCTTTGCATTAATTATTGATTAGCAAGTCCAAATTGTTAACACTTCAAGGTTTGTAATACTGCGATGTGGATACAGAGGTTCCTCTTATTTGTAGGCCCTTGTGAAATGGTAATTTCAAACAAGAACAATGTTGTGTTGTGTCGAGTGAAATGTTTGAGAACGACTGGGCTAGAGGATAGACTTCATTGGCAACTCACACATGTGGCGGTATGAACAGGGCCTCACATACAGATGATTAAATATAGCGCACGCACACATGCATTGTGAGAGGAAAAGACTATGTGACTGGGGGAATAACGAGCGTGGTTAAACTGATTGACGCAACTCGTCGTGTAGGTACCTACAATCCACGCACACATTGAAGATGGTCTTATTTCGTCTTTACTACTGCCACATCCCGTGGGACCAACGGACTTCACACTATAAGGAACTCTAGTTGTGAATGCTAGCCAAGTGTCTGCACTTTCCGAGTATTGTTTTGTTGTGTGCGTACTCTGGGGAGTCAATAACTGTTAATTAGACTGGCGTGGCGGGCTCGCAGTTTTTGTCATCTATCATTCTTATATAAAACTATGGTGACAATATTTTGATTGCTCTATCTAGGTCAGTCTTTTCAAGGCGATGTACATGTGTGCGACAGATTAATGCACATGAGCGTTTAAATTTAATTTACACTAAGCTTCAATTGAACGGACTTTAAGGACAACAAACTGGAATATAAAACCGCAATGATGCGTCAAAGACAGCCCGCATAATTGTTTAAGCATTTTATGTGTTATTTCCTTCTGTTTACACCAACTACAGTAATTAATTAATTGATTCCAGTTACAATAATTAAATGGTTGACAAGGGTGAGGGACACTCAATTAGTAATTAATTAATTATGGATCTTGTGTTGATATTTTGATAAGGGTGGGAGCATATTGTTGTTAGAAAATACTAGAACATTTAAAAATAAAAAATAACCCTATTGACATCTACTGCTGATAGCAAAGTTCTAATGTAAAGCTGTATTGTAACGCCATCTATCAAATATAGTTCTAAAGAAACACAGAGCTAACTTTATTGGCTACTAGATGGCGCTTTATCCATAGATCCTAAAGATTTAAAACGATTAAGGCAACATTAGGGTTGAAAACTGTAGTGAATATCACGTGCTATTAAAAATATAATGTGCTTAGCGAATGTGATAAAAAAATGAGATGAAAATTTTCTTAGATTTTTAAACTTCATTACAAGATATGAATGATATGATACATTGAACAGCAATGCGGGGCGAACCTGGAAACTACTGTCGGCACTGACACTGCTGTCGAACCGAAACCATTCCATGAGAGAGCTAGAGATGCTCGCGAACATCTCACCACGGGGGTTACTCTGCAATACACCATGACACGTCATCCATAAAGAAAATTAATATTATGGTGCTGAAAAAATAAACATAAGTACATAAAAATAGATGAATAGAATAAAAATAGATAATGTGGTGTACATAAATAAAGATGGGATTAGTCACCAACACCAAAACCGTTTTATACCAACGCCTGCACTTGACAGAGTCGTTTCATATGCTTCCTATTAATGGCACATTGTTTAAGATACAATAACAGGTGGAATATGGACCATTTTGTTTCAGCACCATTTGCTCTACCTACCAAATGAATTAAACAACGCATAGATTGTTGTGTAAATCTGCTTAACCTGCTACAGCATAGAATGTTCTCCAAATCGTGATACTTTTTTATATTTGTACAGTAGGTACATTCCAATATTACTACGTCCAAAATATGTTCATTGCCTTTCAAGTTAAAAAAAAAATAACACCTTTATGTTACCATATAGATACAGTTTGAGCATTATTAAATTTTGTTATAGTTTGATGATTTCCATGCCTCGCGGTGCTTTCGTCATGAATATTAATCAATCTTATGATTCTTATGGTAGTTTTATTTCATACATATTAAAGCAAAATAAATAAAATTCTGGTATTATATACAGGATGTCACAAGACCCATCACCAAGTCGAAGTCTACTCGTTGTGGACATCATGCCAAGTCATACTAACCAAAAATAATACCTGGGAAACGAGTATTTTTTTGAGTTTTCACATTTTTTAAACCGCGTGCGTGCAATGCTCGAAATACCTACTCATGAACATGAGCATGGGCATCTAATGAACATATTGGCGGGGTAAATGCATCGATTTTATACCTAATTAGAATTTTTATTTAGAAATTAAATTCCATACTAATTTTGAGCCTCAATATCTCCTCAACCAGTAATTTCCCAGGTATGGTGCCGAAGTAAAAAATGTTCATAGTGATTGGTACAACATGGGATTTCAGTTTTCGTAAAGGGTCTTTTTACACCCTGTATACGTACCTACCTACATAATGTAGAGTAAAATTTATTACAATAATACCAGTCATGTAATGGATATTAAAACACTCATTTGTAGAGCGTCTCTACTTTATTTTAAAATATGTTCAGCTGTACATACTGCTATTTTAATGCCTTCCTAGGTTTCAGTATTATTTTTTAGTTACCAAAGAAAACAAATGATACCTACTCAAAGATATAGGTAATTTGAAGTTGTGTGGCTCTACCAAAAATTTCCATAGACCTAAATTTGCTGGTACGATTTGCGATAATTAAGTTACCAAAAGAGGTCGTTATTCGTCTATACCTATACCCTATATTCTGTCCGTGGCGTTAGACTAAAAAAAAAAAATCACTTGTACAATTTCATTACGTACAAGTAATTTCACCTTTTTTCTCTACATTGTTCTTGAACGTCATTAAAAGATGCATAGTCGTTACATCCGTCTTCCGCAGTACCTAGTCCGCAAGTAGCTTCTGGTCGTTTCATTCCCATATTCAATGTACTATGTTCCTATGAACAATAATACAAGTGTGCGCTGTCTGCTAAGAATAACTTACTCCATTGCCAACTGTGAGTCACAACTCTCACGGCTCGTGAGAGTGGTAACAGGTGATTAAGCGATATCATCTGAGATAGAACCATCTCTGTATAAATACTCGCAGTTTATGAACAAAGATTACTTCGCAAGGATTTTTGTAAGTACTGTATTGTCTTCATGGTGTGCATTATTGCGTGTTGTAAGTAAAATATTTTCCCGTTACCTACTTTTTCGAAATTTTGTAACCAGAGAAGATACGTAAAGTAATAAACGTAAAGGTTATTTACTTAAAATATTTATGTTTACATACATTTTTATATATAGCTGAATCACGGTAAGTTATAAATCGCGACTTGTGGCAACGGATTCGAGTATTTCGACATTGTTTGGGTAGAGCCCTACAACTAAGAATAATATCTTTTAGTTGGTAAAGCATAATCATTTTTATATGATTTGTAATTAAAAAGTACCAGGAACTTGAATATACAGGGTGTCACAAGACCCATCACTAAGCCGAAGTCTACTCGTTTTGGACATCATGCCAAGTCATACTAAGCAAAAATTATACCGGGGAAACGATTTTTTTTTTCATGTAGACACATTTTTTAAACTGAATATAAAATTGCATGCGTGCAATGCCCGAAATACCTTCTTATCCACGGGTACATAGGACACCTATAGAACAAATTGGCAGGATAATTGCATAGATTTTGTCCCTAATTAGAAAAATTGCATAGTGACTTTGAGCCACAATATCTCCTGAACCAGTAATTTCCTAGGTATGGTGCCCAAGTAAAAAATGTTCCTAATGATTGATAGAATATGGGATTTCAGTTTTCGGTAAGGGTCTTTTTACACCTTGTAACTTCACATAATAACTTTAAGGTGGTTCTTAAAGTTATTATGTGAAGCATAGTGTAAAGTTCAAATTAAATGAACTAATCCGATCTAATCAGAGGGTGGTAAAGCAAGATATATGAACAATTGGTTTCATCATCATCATCAGCCTTTAAAAGTCCACTGCTGGATTAGGCCTCTCCTTTGAAAGGAGGAATTGGCCCACTAAACCACGCTGGCATAGGGTTGGTTAGGCAGGTTGGTATAGGGTTTGTATCAAGTTTTCCTTCTCTTACAGTACTGTTCTCTGCATAATATGCTCCCTCTGTCGGCTCTTACGACACGCATGGGATGATATGGGGTGGTGACATTTTGTATTCTTAATCCGTCACCACACGGACAATTTGTTTAGAGTGAATAAAATATGGTTGACATTTAAATCCATTTATCACATACATATATATATCTAAAATTACTTCGCCTGACTGACATATCAGAGCCCCTATGGAAGGATGATAAGCATGATTTGACTCTATATTTAAAATTAGTTCAAGAATAAGGTCTCCTTAACGCTTTATAACACAAGCTTGTAAAGGCTGTCATGACACATGATTTTAATCACTAATAATTCGATCAATGCTGAATAGACACGTAAAGTAATTCATGAATATGACCAATGAAATAAGAAATACAATAAGTTGGAAAAGCGAACAACAGTTAGAAGATAACATTACAAGTTATATGTATAGTTAACATAAACAAACAAACAAACATAGACTCACGCCTGTCTCCCCGAAGGGGTAGGCAGAGGCATATTAAACGCCCACCTTTCGCCAGTGTTTTGATCCCACGTACAAGGTGGCGAGCCTATTGACGCTTATCGGGATATTTTGTTTGCCAGAGCCTCATCCGTTGATCGGCAGGTGCACCACTCGCAGGTGAGGTTGGCTTGGGACCCTAAGTTCTTGGTAGGAAACCTATGCACCCGTGCAGTTACAAAAACTATAAACGGGAAGAATAGTAGATTGTATGACAAGGGAGCAAAATAATATTTTTACGGCTAGGGCGCTACTTTGAACCACGAGCGAAGCGAAGGATTCTAGAATAGAATCCCGAGCATAGTGAAGGATTGTAACGTAGAATCCTGAGCGCAGCGAGGGATTAAAAAAATAATTTGCTCTCGAGTCATATACTCTACTTTTCATCCCCTTTCTATGAGAAAATAAATAATTTCGTGGGTATTAAGTTTAAGTACGACGTTGTTAGCTTTTATGGTTTCAGGAGTTAAAGCATTGTCACTTTAATACCTCGACGTAGAACTCATTATTTTTTTGCAAAATTCAATAAAGTATGTGCCTACTGATTACAAGAACAGACACGTAATTCGCACGCTTTTTTTTTGTTAGCGCGGGTCCCCACGCCCCTTGCAGCCTACACGTACCAGCCAGATATTCATACATTTTGCGTTCAATTCCTATGAATGATATACGTTCCAAATTCAAATCACTTTTTCGCCCGCTAAAAAGCTATTTTCATCATTCTTCATTCTCCTAGCGTTATCCCAGTTTCAACCTGGGGTTCGCTTACTAGCCTAACCGGATTTGGCTGAATATTAGCTTTTCCACAGAGTGACTGCCTGTCTAACTTCCGCAACCCGAAAGGATAGCCATATTCCATGGTTTAGACTAGTGTCAGTTTATTTAGAAGGTACTGACACCCTATAACGACTGTCAAAGATCTTCATGACAACCGGGACCGACGGCTTAACGTGCTCTCCGAGGCACGGGACAAGCGATAATTTATAATTCAATACGCATATAACTCCGAAGTCATTGGTGCGCGCCGTGGATTCGAATCCGATACCCTCTGCATGGCAGTCTGTTGGTATCTCCACTAGGCTATCGCTGCCTAAAAGCTAAAAAGCTATTTTGCTCCCGCTAAAAGAGAAACAAAGCGACACTTTTCGAATAGAAGGGATGAAAAATTAATGTAGAACTATTTTATCGTAGATACTGCTCTTAATTTCTTATCATCTTTTAAGGTACCCCTGAGTCGTTATAAGTTTGTTTCATAATCTGCACCTGGCAAGCAAATGTGGACACCGAGCACCTGTGAATGTCTCTGATTACAGAATAAAAGTGTTTATACATTTTTAATTGAAATTATATGTTAATACATGTATAAAAAGAAACATTATACGTTATGTAGGCTCCCAGAAACTTGTCCTTTATGATTTTATGGTTGCAACACGGCAAGATAATGAATTCACAGCTGCTTTCAAAATCGCATTTTCGAGACAATTTTCGTTTTATTCTTGGCTTAAGATTATGTTAACAGCTTACTTAAATCCTTGGGCTGTATAATTACGCAAATTGCCTTGATCTTTGTGGTGAACAAGTCGATAAGGTTTGTGCAAGAATCTGGAGCGGGTGTGGAGCGGTCAATACTTCGGCAAACATTTGAAACCAATCAAAATAGATTGAAATTATATGGCTTTATCTGACAAATTAATTTATCTTGAAGTTATCAGATTCCAGATAACAATGTAAACTTGCCAAACTTGCAGCAAGTTTAAATCAAACTTGCTAGTTTCACTGTGACAAACTGGCGTGAAGTTGGTTTTTCATAGGATTTGAATGACGACGAGCACAGGTTGGTAGTCGGTCGACCTCCTAGATACAGCAGGAGGTGCTCGATGACCAGCTGTTGTCGGACCACCAACCTGTGCTCGTCGTCATCCAAATACTTTGGAAAACAAACTTCATGCAAGTTTGATGCAAGTTTGTCACAGTGAAACTAGGAAGTTTGGTTTAAACTTGCTGCAAGTTTGTTGTTATCTGGACTGGCTCTTAGTATTTTAATTAACCCAAATAAGATTAGACAAGAGGTCTTATGTCGCAAACTGCCTTCATAATAAATCATAGTTGTAACATTTTTATGCAAATGTTCCATCCTTTGCTTTCATCTTTTTAATGTTAATCTACCAGTCAAACAAAGAGCTCTCTTCGTCGTTTTAATGCATGAGGTCATAGTTGTATATAGCTGATAATAAAAAAATTACTTATACAACGATTGCTTATATTAAAATTTTTAAGTCATCCTTCGCATCATAAAGTCACTTTGATAAAAATATTATGTGGATATCACTGAAGCAACGAATACAGAGGTCATTACGAACCGTCAAATTATATTTCGCAGCGCATTGCGTTTTTAGAAGTATTTTATTTTCAACAAGAAACCTACATGAAACCTTTTCTCTGATCTCAAACTAAGCGATATCTTAATGTAGGACACATGTTTTGCTACGATCGGATTGGCCAGATATTGAGAGATAAAAATAAAGATAATATTAAGAGTACGTACAGATTTGGGCTTGATCCTATACATGTAATTGCATCAAGGAAAATATAAAAGAAACGCATTAAATAACCTGTATATCTAAAAATAAGAATCATCAATTACTTGCCCTTGCTTGTAAAAGGTTCAATCAATTTCATACTTGTTGTTTAACCTTACTCATTTAGTATTTAATTAAGTTAATAAGCTAAATAAAAGTAGATTCATCAGTGGGCACGTTCAGGCAGGGACTATTATCATCATATTAACTTTGTATACCTACTTTACATTTGCATTCATTTTCACATCTCAAATCTTAATATATAAAATCCTTGCGTTACTGACTGACTGACAGACACGCTACAGCCAAAACTATTGGGCGCAGGAAGCTGAAATTTGGCATGTATGTTCCTTGAGGACCGGGGGGGTGCACTAAGAAGGGATTTCCCGAAATTCCCACGGGATCGGTCAAAACGGGTAAATTTAAAAAAAATGCAGGCGTAGCTGCTCTCGTCCTCTAGTTGGACTATAAAATATAACCAATGAATGAATATGGAGACGCACTTTCTTAATACATAAGTTCTGTCCATTTGAATAAATAAATAATACCTACCTAAATATAAATAAAAAGCATAACTCGTTTAAGCATAATAATTTTCCCTGCAGATCAAAAAGCTCATGTTCTTATAATTCAATACAAGCGATTACGTTAAAAACACTGTCAACAAACAATACAGTGGGGCTGCAACCGCATATTGATTAAATACAAAATAACAAGTCGAATTTATTAACTGCGGGGTCATTGTCGTTGCAACAACGTTGACATTATGATTAACATCAATTTGGTGCAGCATTTTATTGGTAAAAAGAAGAGTACTCGACAATCTTAAACTGGTTGTACGACGTTTAGTAAAAATGTTTGAATACAGCCTTCGACATTGCTCAACCTACGGGTAACAAGCCTACATACCATCACATATTCCTTACGAAATAGTTCGAACACCATATCGGTCGACATATAAATAAGGAGTCGTGTAATACCAATGTCATGGATTGCCTCACCTCTATCAAAATCAGAATATATTTTTTTACTTATGCGCCTTATAAGTACGTGTAAAACATCGCATTATTTTCACTACAAACGGTTTGCGAGCCTGACCTCGTACACGAGGATCTGACGGAAAATATTTTACGTAACTTATGAACGGTTCAATGTGACACCTAGGTACTCTTGAAACGTTATTTAATTTCTCGCGTAAAGCCTGGGTGTCGGATAATATTACGTTAGCCTTTCACGTTAAGCTTGAGAGGAGTTTACCTTTTTGAAAGCTTATATTGGATGGATTTTTATATCCAAGAGTTTGATACCTATTGTGGCGTACTTACATCATGCGTTCTATCATCAATGATAGTGTCGTGTGGCAAGTTGGCGGTCATCAGCAGTGCGTGTATGTCTTCAGTTCGGAAACTCTCCATGTCAGCCTCGGCAAGGTTGGCGTCGAGGTCCCGCGCGATGTCGTTGTAGCGGGACGTGAACTCGAACCGTGATGTTAGGTCACTTATGCCCTTGTACGAAGCTGACACGGAGGACAGCACTGAGGTGTGGTGGCAGGAGCCGTCTCGAAAAATTGGGCTGGAAACACAAAAACAAGAACTTTAATATAACATAATAAATCAAAACATTTCTAAACTTAGAACTGTAATAAAAGAAAAAAGGTTTTTCAAAATGTCTAACTTTACTTAATTAATTATTTCGGCCGAAATTGGCGGCGGAATAGAGCCACGTGAACCACCCAAATCAGTTTGTTTGGAATTCCCAGAGGTAGGAAATTACATGGCTGGAATTAATGAATTGGGCCAAAGTTATAAACTTTGTTTTAAAAACAAAAGTTATACACGTCACGGATTTCACAACAGACGCCCATTTGAATTCCAATTTAGCACATAACTAACGCCGGGATGAAATTGTTAACGCCATAATTGTGAAATTCCTGACTTAATAAGGTGATTTAAATAAGTGTACATAATTATATAAAATTTTAGCACTACTATTTTGGAAAAGGGTGAGTACTTATTTAGAAATGAATAGGATAAATATCGGTTAGCAGTTGTATCTTGTTCAATAATGTATTCGAGTATAATTCCTGTTTTGCAAAGCGCTTTAAATAAACAGAGTCAAGGAAATAAAATACACCCACATTCTAGCTATCTATGGCATCACAAAATTATTTGCTGTTTATGAGTTGAACCAAAAATCCCATACATTCCAAAGATGAAATGCATAGACTAGCCAAATATCGTGAAGTACTCGTACTTAACTGAAGTTTTTCGTTTGTAACATTTTCACACCAAATTACTGCATCAATTTTAATGCAATTCGCTGTCGTAAAACGAGCAAGACAACAATATTTTTGTCAATACATTTTTAAACGTGTGGCGGCGATGTTAACGGTATCGTGTCATTACTACAAAAACTTGTAGGTAAGTAGTCATTATGTGATAAATAGCCATGACTACCACAAGTTTTTGTCCCTAACTCCGTCGCGGCAGGACGTCTTGCTACTTGCTATTGATTAAAGATGGCTTAAAGCTAGTCGGGCAGCGCCGAACTAGATCCTTGCATATTATAAAATAAATCTCCCGCCGCGTTTGTCGGGTTGCCATAAACTTAAAAACTATTGAACAAATTCGACTTCGATTTTCATCAATGGATGGAGTGATTAATGGTATTTTATATTTAAAGGTTTAGGTGTACCTATGTATAATTGATTGCGATACCATACAAGCGGCAATGCCGGCAGTGGAAGCTAGTAATAATTAGTTAGTTCAAATTTGATTAAAAAACCGCAGTAGGTAACGATAAAGGCCAATTTCACCACTCTGTGATAAGTACCGATTAAATTACTTATGGCCGGTTTCAATATTCAATTTATCCATGGATTTCGAGATTCGAGATAAATGTTTGACATATCTTGTATTTCAAAAATGAATTGATCGATTATTGAATTTAGCTGTTAGCAGATAAAATCGAAGGATAAGGCTAGCGTGAATGATGTGGTGGGCCTGAAGGTGGCGAGAACAGAACAAAACAGTTAGAAGACGTAGTGACGGCCTCTTCCCGATTAATAAAAAAAAAATTATGACTTTGTTTAAGTGTCTGTAATGAACATAATTATATGAACAAATAAATGATTTGGCTTTGACCACTCACTTGTAGTCGAGGAACCATAAGTAGCCGGAGTTGTCGCAGTGTGCGTCGAGGTCATCGTGCGAGTGCTGGCTCCCGGTGAGGCTGGTGTTGCTGTTGCAGTCCTCGTCGGCGCCTGCCACCCCGGGGCTCGCCGCCTTCAGCCCCAGCCGTGGCGGTGGCCCTGGAATCACAAACAAGAATACTGTGAGAAGACTGCAGTATTTCGAACAACGGAGACTGTTCTCTGAAGATCTGAGGAACTGACTTTAGTTTGCTATTGATATCTGCCACTTCAAAACTTAATAATGGACAATAAGACGGAAGTACTGCTAGATTTCGTTATAATCTTTCCAGGTGACAATGAATATTGAGACTGGGACCTTCTGAGGACCAGGTATTGTGTGGAACCAGATTGTTTGTCGAATTAGGTACTGTTTGTGGCAATAATTATTTGAAATTGTACTAAATGTTATAATATGTTTTTCATAATCTCGTAAACGCTTTATTCATTTAAATCTGGTATTTGAATATTCTGTATCCTAATCTTAAGAGATATTCTTAATTATTGAGTGATATTTAACTAGACATATGTGTAGATCTATTAGATCATTAAAAATTCGATATTGAATCCGTCCTTGTAATTGACCAATTATGACTCGACTATCAATTATATTACTCACCACCACTCACTAAATAAACAATAGATTAATTGGAAATGTCAAATAAAAATTGTGTTTTATTATGTATTTGAATGCTATAAACGAGCATTAACTATATAAACAATTCGCCCCATGGCGCCACATTAGGCTGTCACGAGCGAGGTATTGGAATACTAAAATGTAGTGGTAAAGGTTGTTTATCCAGCGAATGGGGCGTGGGTGGGCAAGCTGGCTGGACAACATGCCTTCTAGGGAATGTTGATGTGCATCCACGCTATAAGGAAAACTGCGTAACACGCCGCTTTGAACTCGGTTTCTATCATATTTGTTACCATCAAGGTAATGAACACGTTGATAAGTAATCACTCTATGATCAAGTAACGGGGTCAATAATCGTCACGCATGATACAAGGTAGGTTGTGAACTCCGTGAGGCCAGTTAAGACACTGTGACGCAAGTGTACCCACTGACTCATCAGTGATACATCGCTCCACCAAGAAACGGCTATGACTGGCCAGACTATTGTTTTTGCAATTGTCTTATGTTAATATAACTTGAAGCTATAACTTAATAAACATCTATTGAATATTGAGTGCCAGGTTAGGCTTATGAATTGATTCAGATTCATCCTGAAAGGATAATAATTACAATTCAGTTGGTATAAAGTTCATTATGCCGTGGGCTATAGTCTGGGTGAGTTGTTGAGAATAGTACATCGTGGGCGCCACATGTAGATATAAACCGACGAATCTGCTTTAGATTAAACTGGAAGGTGGGTAATACAATAGCGTCTTTAATTTACGACGTAGATGAATTTGTGTAATGGTGACTTTTATCACACGAGTTGTGAGTGACTAAAGATAGAATTCAAAGTAATAGAGAGGTAATAAAAGTATGGCTTCATTGCATGTGCCTCGGGGCTCGGGCAGACGACGCTAGTGGGCGGACACACTGCATTACTTCATTCCCTCAATTTATAGACTCAAATGAAAGGAATCTTGGCTTTGTATTTTGCACAATTATTAATTCAAATCTACGTTGTCATGGCAATCATTTGCGAATATTGTTAACTTTCAGGGTGAACCTGTGTCTCCATATAACAATGGTGTTAAGTCTCTCAGGTATCCTACGTAAATTCTGAGGGGGGCATTAGACCATACTGGGGTGGGTATGACCCACCTGACCTATATACCAGAAACCTACCAGAATGCCATGTAAAAATTAAGTACAAGGAAAATTCATCTATCATAACGAATTACTTGTCTACCAGCAAATAAATGTTTCTAAATTAATCACTGCTAATATAATTTATGTATAAAAGTTCTGAGAACTGACACGGGAGCAGAGTTTACATATTCGAAGTTCCATTTATATTAATAGTTAACAGAATCATTGACGGCGATGTGTTAATGTTGAAATGTTCGAGGAACACGTGGTGGACTCATTTCTATTAGTTTGTTCCTTTGACGTACGTCCTGAACACCGCAAGCCCAGAACTGTACCGATATGAGTTTTCCTCATTAAATTGGGAGTATTGAAACTGTGCTATTTATATTTAGCAATGAGGCGTTTCACCGCGAAAAAACGCGCAATGTGTTTATTAACCGTGTTTAACTATATTTTATGCGTTAGCTGCTATTCGTGTCGCGGACGTCGTGGCTGCTGGCTTGAAACGATTCATTCTGCCTTACTCGGGGGAGGTGTCATTTTTCAAAAGAGATTAACTCGCTAGCACGTATATACATAATCCTTTTATTAATAATACAACGGATGTCGTGGCTTTCACACTATTTTTTATACTTTCAAACATAAGTAGACAGTATTACAGAAGCTGCTTTCTGATTTCTTATCATAGCACTTATGACAGTTTGCTGAAACAATGAAAATCTAAAACAACCGTGAGAATCATTGCTCTTGGCTAGTTATAATTATGTTATTATTGTGACAGGTATCGGTAAATTAACGTTCTAATTGCATTTTCACAATTGACAATGCTGAATTTGCAGTGACTTTTTGCAATATCCGAGAGACAATGTAAAACGCCCGTGAGATCGCCAGCTAAATTGGCCATGAGCGGCGGATGGAGGTCGAATGGCGTCTACCACGATACTAAACTGTTGATTACTGGCAGTCGTTAGCTTCATATAGTTACACAGAACCCGAGGTACATGACGATGAAAAATAGCTGACATGGAATTCGTGGTAGAGGTTATCGGCGGTTCTCATTGCCTGACGGACCGACGGGCGGACGATTGCATTCATTTAGTAATTAACTTATTGCGATATAGTTGATACGCACGTATCGAAAGTCTGAACGCGATCTACACGTACAGATAGCTGCATTTATGCACTTATGTAGGAATGTGAAAGAAGTAAAAATTACGGAATCGGTTGATTGAGAAACTTTTTAATTTCCTGTCAATTAACAAATTACTATAAAGTACCTATGTAGAACTAGCTCTACATATGTGAGACCGATAAGGAAACCATTTCATAAATTTCTCTATACCTATACATCTGTCTCGGATTTATAAATAATCGACCACACTTAGTTTAAACGACAAGCTGATGTCAAATAATCAGAAATGGTAAACAATATGGCAATGTATCATTGCCTCGTTACCAAAACAATAAAAGCTATTTCAAGAGACTCGAGAATGGTATTTCACAGACATACATCTGTAAGCGTGAGAATGGTAACACAGTGCCAGGTAACCTTTCACCTCCCCGGAGGCTTGTCTGTCCTTATACGGAGACGACGACAAGGCGGCGCCCGCAGACCACACACAAACACCGATTCAACAAACTAGGACCATGTTCCTAGAAACTACATCGTAAACAACTCTAAACAATAAGAGAAATACTACCATAGTAAAAATGCCACCACAACTGTTTCTTAGACACAATTTACCAAGAAATGTGATAACGTTAGCACATAGTCACTAAAACTCCTAAATTGTACACAGTCGAACTGCAGGTTAGTATGCAGTAAAATTTATTTACTACATTTAACTGCGGCAATACCAATGGTTTATTTTGAGTACGCCTTTTATGGCACCGTAGGCTTAATTATGGTGTTTACTGATTTGCAGTGTAGGCAAATACGTCGCTATCAAACACAATAAAAAACAAAACAAGTGGCACAAGGATCGTGTTTCCTTAATATGCTATTACATAATACATGTTTAAGGGTATTGGACAACGTTGACACCATTTACGTTTTAACACCATTTTTATAATCCAAGCGTCACCCCAATTTTATTTATAACATTATCCAACAAAACAGCTTAAAATACCTGGCCCCGTTTATAACAGTTACCTGAATCAGCGTCCCATACAAACAAATTGATAATATATCCGTGTACACTGTGTAAGCCGATTATTGTAACGCGAGAGCGGACCTACAGCAATCATTGTACGAGCCTTTAATATTTTTACTGCCTATACAAGAAATGAAGGCGATATAAAGCCGATTATGAATAAAATAAAAAGCAGACCGCTTCCAAGAAGATTAAGATTCTTCTAAGATCTCACTACCAATCTGAATTATTTCAACAAACTATGTATTATGATTCTTAATGGGTACTTTTATAAATAAGTACCTAATTATCTTTGATATCTTAATATTGTGGATAATACATAAATGTTTAATGGCGTCAATGTAATTATTGAGATAACACTGAGAATATTTAAATTTTACTTCATACTACAATTATTGTAAGTTCAGATTCTTTGTGCGTTACGAATATATTTAAATAATAACACAAGCGAATTATCTATATGTAGAAAAATATTGTGTTTATTGTTAACATATAATCTTATGGATAATTTGTATTCCGAAGCCTAGTTTATTTGGAAAATTAAGCGCTAATCGAATACAAACAAATTTATGCCAGACATGCAAACAACGTTCTGCATAAATTCTACCAATAAATTATATACAGCAATACATAATCAGTAGTCAGAGTACAGTTTTATTGGCAATAATAAAGTAATATACAAGACCATAAGTAACTCGCACGGCGATATTTTAAGCATGGTAAGTGAGTCATAAGAAAAACAAATTGCGAGACCAAAGAGACGACAATAAAAGAAAACACCGCAGGCGCCGGATAATTTCACAGCGACTCCACGACATGAGTTCAGCTCAAAATGGAAGAAAACCAACCCTTATAAATAGAATTACTCCGCACCACACTGCATGACCAATTCTCTAATTTCGTAGCCAGTTACTGGCCAATATAGCGCCTTATAAATAGATCCCATGTTTGTTAGCAGTTAATATGTGCTTATGTAAAGATAATTTTACATGATTTGATACCAGTCAACAGGCTTAGATCTGGTTATTACTCAATAAGTTTTGGATTGCAATCAATTTCGCTAGCGCTAAGTTATTTTCTAAC
The DNA here is from genome assembly GCA_944739405.2 of Euclidia mi. Classification (NCBI taxonomy): domain Eukaryota; kingdom Metazoa; phylum Arthropoda; class Insecta; order Lepidoptera; family Erebidae; genus Euclidia; species Euclidia mi. The sequence goes on along the minus strand of OX123186.2, from coordinate 64,405,228 downwards.
AGTGTGGGACAAAGCCCACACACGTTACATCAGAAACGCGAACTGAATTATAATTATTTTTGCATACGGGTATACAATTTATATCTAGTGTTGACTGTTTTTTAAATGATCGGCCATCCCACGCAGAATCAGAACGACGACCGTCGTGAGGTCACGAGAACCTTGAGAGCGACTTTTGTTCATACAGACACAGGTGATCCGGCGACATAGTACACGACCACAGTATGACGGGAAGCTTGAATAATGAGTAACAGGTATTTTAATAATTATGATTATGCACTTCAAGATCGATATCGATAAGTTATATACACTTCGGTTCGAATAATTTCAGTACTGTAACAAAAGCACATATTTTATAAATACTTTAAAGAAAAATACTCGACTTTCTTCTTTATTCCAAAAGCGCCTCAAAACCGGTCCACCAAAACGTATTTTCAAATAAATTTAACATTTCAGTTAATGTTCTTCATATTTTGTATGCTTTCATACTATAAACTTTTTATAGATGCATACAAATGTATGTCACCATTTAAATTTAGTCGATGTAAATCAGACAAAACAACTTTAGTATTCTGGGTCATGTACCAAATAATAAGCAAACACTTGTACAAGTATACTATCACATTCGATCTAAAATCATCATAATACGATGGGCGTACATTGATACTGGTGAATACACTGACAGACAACATGTATGAGTAATCGAGTACCAATCAGAACGTAGTCGGAGTCAGGGCCACTCACATTACATAGATGTGGTGACGAGACCGTTTCAAACGGCAATTTAGATGCTCTGCTAACGACAACTTCCCTTTTGAAATGGCGAATTGTAAACGCCTTTGCTGTTCCGCTGTGGAGGTAGAAAATGGTGCCCCCTGTATACAGACACTAGCGGACGTCGACGTACTGAATGAAATATTCTAAGACATACGTATGAATAACTGTTCACCTCCTTTCTTTGACATAATGTATTACACTTAGCAGAAAAGATTTTTACTATCTAGAATGTAGGCAACAGCAACATATTTAGCAAGAACTTGCAACATTACTTGAATACGATCTGCACGTTCAGTGCAACGCCCACACAGCAGAATATATTGTAAAAACGCACGTAGACTTCGAAACATTGAATTACTTTTTCTTTCTTGCAAATTGATCGAGACGTACAACATTAAGCGTATCAGGCGCACAGTCACCGTCGTGTGATGCATCAATTACATGGGCTAATGCATGCCCTACCTTCGTTTGAATACAAAGAGCCCTTTCGAATTGGTTGTATTGTGCGTACAGCGAATGACATTAAGCGTGATATTCTTGTACATGATGACAATGCGTGTTCTATTGTTTTGTGTCAACGAAGCTTGTACAATATGTCTTTTGTTGATTATATCACATTCGAATTCGATAAATACTGAAGTAGCCAAGTTCCCAAGTCTCCGTCCATACATTAAGATCGGACTACCCATTATGACTTAAGTAAAAAAATATATTATGAAATTTGTTCATTTCTTTGTTGAAGTTAAAACCTTAGTAATAATTCTCGTTCCCATGAGCAACACTTATTTTCATAAGGTGTAATAATTTTAACAATCGTTGAGTGGCAACATTACACATTTTATTACGACCATTATTTCATATCTTTTGTTTGTACTTCTTTATTTCATGAATATTTGTCTAATTAGTAATTGGACGTTACTCTACAACGCATACATCTTGACACGAAGAATATGATTAGTATTTTTATGTATGTAATGTAAACATTCAACACAAGCTCTGGGAACGGAATGCCAATGTTTGAATACTGACGAATAGGTAGACCGAAATAGAAAACATACAGAAATAGAGCATAATACTCTAGCTGGTAACAAAGTTGTTCATAATAAAATACGCACAAAAGCCGACTCTGATTCATAATTGGAAAATCTAATGTTTACTATGGTGATCGTTATCCCAAGCCGAGCCAAGCGTGAGTCATTGTAACTGAGACGATTGTCCAAATGTTAATGTAGGGTTAGTACAATATTAGCATATTTAATATCCGTCTGTCACACTCAGTCTGGAGTACCGGCGGCGCGGCGACGTATGGTTGTCAACAAACGTGGGATAAACAAACGAGTCAAGGTAAATGTGGTTTTTGAATTTAATTGCAGTGGAATTGGTGTGACAATACAACACAACTTGATGAGGCCCGGGAAAAATATCGAGACCTAGCCCGGTCTCGAATCCCTGGAAAAATGAGACCTCCGAAACTCTTTCAAAAAAGGTTTCATACTCATAGGTTAGGCATTTAGGCAGTTACTACAATAAGTTTTAATAATGGACTTTATTAATCAACAGACTTGTTTGTATTAAAAAGTTTTTTCTTTTTCATTTTTGTAGTAGGCACGTAGAAAGCAAAGGGCATCCAATATGATAAATAGAGATGACCTGATCTTATTACAAAAAAAAGCGTGATAAAAATAGCCTTTGTTTCGACGCTAGTTGGGGACATAGAAAATAAATAAATAAAGCACTGATTTCAATGCTTTCCCCTATCACGACTAATTCTCGAAAGTCTCGATAGTCTCGAAAACTTGAGGTAGCAGTCTCGAGCCTCTCGAGTCTCGAAAATACAACAAAATCGTCGAGACTCGAAATTTTTGAAATCGAGACTCCCGGGATGAAAGCCTTAAACACAACGTTGTCGTCCTTGACTCGCGCGCTGGCGCCACCGCCGCCGATACTGCCTTCTGGGCCAGTACGAATTCTTGAGCCTAATGCCTATTTCGGACGGAAAGAGAAAGGTTGCTAAGTAAGTGTAACGCCAGCCTACTCGCTCGCGAAAACCGCAAAACGTTACTGACGACCGTGGTGCGCTTGTACGATCGCCCACCGCTTCTCTCAACAACCACTTATATTTAGAGCTTTTAGAGTCGTTTCGAGTGTTCACACTCTAACTGTAATAATGAATAGCTTGTAAATCCTCACGAAAAGGGTCACTATGTCGATTAGTTATTCGACAACTTGTCGTTTACATTTGTCATGAGCTTTTAACAACTCAATATCTCTGCATAAATAAGTTCAGTGTTGAAACGAGTAACTATCTAACAGTTATGCTGACAGCGAAGAGTGCTTTTTGATCTTCAACTTATTGATATCGTGCTTATATGGGTCGGCTTTTGATCTAACTAGAGATATAGTTGACTATCAGTGTTTTTATGGAGTGACTGCCATCTGACCTCAGCAACCCGAAGCCGATAACGATATCTAACTACTAGACAGCATGGTATGATATCAGACGACACTGACCACCCATACTGATATAAATGAAAGAACAAGAATGCGACATGTACTGTGTAATGTATCTGCACAAATATTGTTTATTTTTCCGGTCCACTAATCCCGTCTATTGTGACTCCGGTATGCAATTTCACCCCTCGGGTAATAAAATTTGCAATGCTAGTTTAACGATTCTCGTACTTATAAGAATTACAGATTAATTAAAAAAGAAAAATGGCTGGCTTTATAATACCTAATATTAAAAATAAAATGCACTGTTTATAGTCTCCTTACAGACATTGCTAATAATAAGGTTACAAACTTTTAAAAGTGCAAATAATCGTAACGGCATATTAGTAGACTTTGCAGATGTGTAATATATTATTGCGTTCTACTTACATACATAAGTAAGTGACAGCTAGTAAGAAATTCAAAAATCTTTTTTTTTACCGATGATTGTTTGTCAGTAAACAAAAGTTTTTGGAACGATCCCATCGTGGCGAACGGTAAATAAAAGTCAATGGCCACAAATGCAACATGTCACGAACTACAAATACCGTAATGAGAGTCTTAATAGTCACTTTAACATCCACGAATTTAGGACACTTTGGTGTCTACATTAATAGGCAGACGTCTTACTGATTAATTTATGATTTGTATGGTTCCGTAATAAACTAAGGAACCCTTATATGTAGTTCAAGCATGTCCGCCTGCGAGCGGGCTATCTCGTAGATTACAGGTATTAAAGACCAGACATTTGGCAAGGTTATGCATCCCGATCACGCCTACAAAACTACACTGTAAAACAAAATGATGAATAAAATTATATAAGGACAACATATGCTCAACCATGGAACCCAAAAATGTCTTATGTATGAAGAATTCAACACTACAGATCAATCGAGGGATCACTTGATCTGTATTTCTCAAATAAAACATGCGTCAAAATGAATCACAAAATCTCGTAAAGCGTATTAAGTACTACTTGTAAACTAGTAGGAACTTTTACGGCCAAGAAAAATACTTAAGATAATCGACGCAGATTATAAATCCAATACCATTTCCTGAGTGTCAAGGATATCCTTACTTGCACTTCTGGCATACATATAATAAAGTTGCCTTTAAATATGGTTCACGTTGTTGGTTGGTTGCGTGCACAGTGCACTTTATAGCGATGCCGAAATACAGAACTCGTGACAACTGGCAATTAATCTCAATGTTCTCTAACTTAGAACGTTTATTTCATAGTATACTGTCAACTGAAAACACTGATATCGAGAAGTTGAAGATATTTCACAAAGTTTTTTAACTAATGGCTGAGACAGACACGCACCGTTAGAAATAAAATTGGAAAATGTGACGTGTGTGCATTTTAAACTGTAGTCGGTGTAGCTGGACCGGTTTTAAATATGTAATATGTATGTATATTCAATTACAGGTATTATATAAGGAGATGTAGACAAAAAGTTGTAAAGGTAAATTTCCCGATGTGGGAGTTGATTGGGGCGTATAAATAGACTGGCCGGCATCCCGACCGGGCCGGAGCCGGCCGGCGTGGACAATGGATTCCGTAGACGAGACGCGTTCCATATGGATGAACCGCTAAAGGGCATACATGATCGCATTCTAAATGCTGCCGCACTCATTCAATGGGAAATGAAATACTATTTTAATTGCTCATTGTTTTGAGAAAGGAAATGCTTAATCGTTTGATATTGTTATTGTTACCTTACGGCCTGAGTAATTGTTTACTAAAGTTTATTTCACTTAACATTTTATCTACAAAAGAATATGTTAAGGTTACTATAAATATATCTCCTTAAGAGTGGGTACGTATTATGATAAATACACAAATGCTTTTAAACACTTTAGCCTTTCTAAAAACATTTAACACACTATATCTACCTATATACCATTTTAACATACTTTGAAATTGATCACCCTCATATTTCTTGCAGAATTAGTGAAAGTGTAAAAGTCACCATAGATCATTTCACCCATTAATAGATTCGAGTTCGGTGTTATTAGTGAAACATTTTATTGGACCCACTTGAAAGATTCAATCTGCATTTATTTATATTCTTGAAAAATAAATACAAAAAGCATCGAGAAACATAAAACGTAGCGCCATTAAGAATTATGATCTATAAATTAAAATCTTGGCCATATATTATCCAAACACGCTGTTCATTAAGGAAAATTATATGACAACATAAAAAGGGTTTTTTTTTCAGATTGAAATATTTTCACGCCTTTTGTGTTTAGAAACAAATTACAGTGTCATCTGGTTGGTGTTGACACACTGCCAAAAAAAGGTAAAGGGTGTTGAAGTTAAGATAAGGTGGAGCGGGGGCTGTGAAGATATAGTAATAACCGGTTTGTGGCAGATATGGCGCCCAGACGTGTTATCTAGGCGGCGCGCGGCGGCGTCGGCAGCCCGATGGCGTCGTTACGTGTTGGTAGTACAGCCACGTCCCCTAGCTACCTCTATACATATAGCTAAGCTAAAAGATTTAATAGGCACGTTAGCTAGCAAAACATGCAAACTTCGCACAGTAAAATTGCGATCCAACAACGGCGAATTATAATACACGTTGTACCAAATTATAATTTACGTACAATAACGCTTATTAATTTATTGTTTCACTAAAATGCTAAGAAAACTCAGCCATCTCAATGCTTGTATTTATGGACGCTCGAATGAGCAAATGGTGAAGATCATAATATGTGCGTAATAAATGTTTTGCAGATCTTAAAAGTACCTAACGTTACGAGAACTCGTAAATAGTTGAGAGACTAAAATAAGCGCATAGAATTCTACGACGCTCTCAACCTTGAATAGAGGAGAGAGATAATTTTACAGATATCGCTATCGTGAAATAAAAATGGCCACTAAAGCCTAATGAAACATAGCTCTTCATGTTCTAGGAAGCCAATTAAGACATAATTTTTATTGTTAATTGACTCTTGGCAGTTATAGCAATAGGAAATAGAAGGACGAAGATCGTTGACATTTTATGTCTATTGCCTCTCAACACTTTGACGTGATGATAATTAGTTTGAAATAAAAATTTGGATAACATTGAAATTTTATCTGAAACAAATTAGGAACATGAATTTCAAAGTAAAACTTGCGGGCTTACCTAAACACCGAGACGCTGCATTTTAATTAACTATGCATTTACATTTGTGTCATTATTTAAATTGTGAGTCAATTTGTCTTGTTTTACAGTATTCTACTAGCATTTATTTTCAGCTTATTATTGGAATTAATAATTGCAAACACCTGTTTTTCTCAGAATAAGTATAAAACAAGTATATTGAGTAAGGTTTACACATACCAATTTCGCAGGTCATGTTACCGTTTACGGCATATTTGTAAAGGTTCTAGCGTTATTGAGAATCTGTATCAGAAAGAACGAGTTAAAGAACTTACATGAAAAAATGCATTCTAAAATCACAATATCTACGAGGTAGTATTTTTATGGGTCATTTTCGTATTGTGTCTCAAATGTAAATAGGTATCGTTACAAAATATTGTTAATAAACAGGAAATAATAAAGACGTACGTACGCCGTAAGCATTTTATGAAATGTTTACGCATCACGCAAACCCATGGAAAATCACGTTCAATATAATTAACCAAGTTTCATAATGTTAGTAACGAGGCACCAACCAATAAGTGCACCTATTATTAAACTATGCGCTCCAAAAAAGAAAAGATTTATATTGTGATATGAGCATACAGATAAATCATTCATCATTCTTTCGAAAGCAAATTAAGGCTATAGGATTTATGATTATGATGGGATATGAAGTTGAAGGTAAAAGCTTTAGCGTAAGACGATGATCGCTTGCTTCACAAGTATAATTATACAGTGCCTTCACTTTCAAAGGATTTAGCTGTAAATGAGTTAGTAATTAGCAGTTAGGACGCTCCTTACATTTGGAGGCAGTACAGCCAATCTTTTAATCATCGGCTTTATTATCAAGTCGGATCAATTACGAGTCGACGACTCGTCGGCTACGCCTACAGTCTGGGAGTTGCGTGTCCAACATGCCTGTAAACCCACCAAGAGAATGATCCAATAAATTCACATTAATTATGATGTAGCCACTTCTACTTGTTGTACCAGTATTTTATGCTGATCAGTTTTTAGCTTTACAATCCGTTACTCAGATTTAATTTAGATTCGTTTGCGTACTTTGAAGTGCGGCGACACTTAAGATGATAAATATTTTTGTGATTAAACCACTTACTACTCATTATTTTGGAAAACTTGTTGGCCTGAACCAAATAGCATATTTTATAGGTAGCCTGATAGAAGCATAGTCGATAGGATTTTGTCCTGTTTTGTTAAGAAATTCATTTCATCGCACAACTTTACTAACGGAAATCTCCTTGAAAACTTTTCAAATGAAAAGTTCCATAAAAATAACCAATTCGCAGTAGAGAAAATGTTACACGAAAACTGTAACGACTAACAACCAAAGTAATTCACTCATAATCGGTGGTGTAAGCATAAATACAATAAATTAAATAAAAAGCAAGCAAGCAGAAAAGTCCTTAAGTATTAAATAGTTCGTTTATGGAGGAAGGTTAAGGCAATTATGAACCATAGGAGTGGCAAGGTAATCATTAGCATCATTTAGTGCTTATTAACCCCGTAGGTCAAGCTTGTCTAGTTTATTTTTAAATATAAAATATCTACGAAAAATAGGCAGGTATCCCTTGTAGGTACTAGGTATAGCTATGTGTATGTTACATTTTTAGATCCTAATGAAAGTCTTAATTACTTATATGGATGCTTTTGGTCGTTATTATAATTATAACTGTACCACAGACTATAATAATAGAAAACAAAAGTTGTCTCAAACAAAAGGGCTCCAAAAACTGTTACGCATATACCGTGATGTAGAAAGTTCAGTATTTGTTCAGGACATCCAATTTTAAACGAACGAAATGTAATGCGTTCAGAAACATAAAACGTTCATTCGCACTGTTAATTAAATTTTAGTTTTTATACAATGTCAATTTCTATTATACTCGTACACTCGCCTCATAATTAATGTGGTCGAAACCTGAATATGCGCGCTCGACTTACGTTCGATAGCTATCTAAATGACAGCCTAAAATTGATCACGACTTTAATTTTTTGCTAGTTAAAAACAAGATATAATTTAAACAATGGTAATGGATTCTTGACATATGTAAATTATAATAACAGCTTTATAATTACGAGATCACCGGCTCTTGATATCTTTTTCAGAACATATTCCTAGTAAAGAAGCGTTTTAAACTTTTTATGATTTAATAAAAATGTAGTATGCCCAAAGAGGTAAACGCATAATTATACGTACTATAACTGGTTTCTCGGGTGGTTTAAGAATGCAGAGTCGGGATTTCGCACCGAACGTAATACCCCTGTTTTTGCATGGAGCTGGCGCATATGTGGGCGAGCCAGATCGGTGACTTTTACTATTTGTTTAATAAACGATAGCAATAAAATGAATCGGCTCCAATTATACGTAGGTATAATTGGCGAAAGCAGTGTTTGATATAACGCGTCCCACGTCATTGGATGTTACGACACATCCTTAAAGTCTCGATACAAAGCAGTAACTTAAGTAAGTAGACTCTATGCCGTCGTAAATTTTTATATCATCCATTTATAAGAGCCCCACTTTGTTAGTAGCGAAGTATTTAACTGGTGTTGACTTTAACACGTTCACTGCGGAACAGAACGATTTCGGCCTGCCGCTGTACGTACAGCTGGTGCGGACGAAGAAAACTATGTCCCTCTCGCTGGTGCGGAACGATTATTTTAGGTGTTTTTAAGGTTTTGACAGAGACAAATATACATATATGTCGGCTTGTAGTCAAAATTGTAAGTATTCCCCATAAAAACATCACGGCAGGCGTTTTCGACCTACCACGCACTAGCGGTGAAATTTATCCGCTCAGTGCGGCAGTGGGTCTATTTCAGCCCGCCAACCCAACAGGCCGGCGGCGACCTGATACCGCACAGAGCGCATGCGCCACCAGTTAGTGTTGTGTTCTGTCGATAAAATTGACGATGGCAAACAATAAAAGAATAATACAAATTTTGGAAGATTTTTATTCACCCTGCAATTATAACTGATAGTGACAGTAGTGATAAAATATTTCCAATTAAGCATAAATAAAAAGTATTTAGGAACAAAACATCATGGAAAACCAAGTAAAAGCGGTAAGTTTTACTTACTACCTACACATATATTTATAGTAGTACTTATAATATTTCCCCCCCGTGGGATCTCCACCTTGTCGTGGTGGGGGGGCTCAGTAACCGTGGGTTAGAAGCCACCCACGGTGAAGCTAAGCGGGATCCCGGGAGGGGACGCTCCACGCGGGCTTGGTAGAGGCCTGCGTAGGATGCGTCCCATGGTGCGGGTGCGGGGGACAGTTCTGTCTGTCCCTCGCAGTCGGGTGCGGTCGCGGGAGGAGAGGCGTGTGGGTGTTGCGTTGCCCCGCGCCCTATCTCCCGCGACCAAATGGGGGCGCACCATCGTTGCGTCGCGGTGGGGCCGCAGAGGAAGAGGAGATGCGGTGTTGCGTTGCCGTCCTCCCTATCCTCTGCGGCCGCTGGGTGTTTTGGCGGCGGAGCCCAACACCTTCATCCGCCGCCAAGGGGGTTTCGTTCGGGGCCCGCCTGGCCATCTGGCGGGCCAATACGCGTCGGGGGGTAGCGAGGAATGCTTTGGTGAAACCCTACCCTCCGACACATGGGTACATGAGGAGCACGGGTTGGTTTTTAATCAGTAAGAGTCTGACAGTCCCCTTCGTCCATCCCCCCCCCCCGGGGCGGAGGGACTCCATGAGGATTTTTCAACCCGATACCAAAAAAAGTACTTATAATATTTGGAAATATACGGTTACCTGCGAAAGTGCAGTGATATTCGTTTATTAACCCCCGACGCAAACAGAGCGGTGCTAAAACGATTTCGATCCTTGCAACGTGATTTAAAAGCTTCGATCAAATATATAATAGATGCATGATCGCGGCTCGAAAAACGGCACCAATCAATCTGTGCTTAATTACAATTTTTAGCACAGCTTACCTACTCTCAGACGCTTCACGACCGCGCTAGCAGTGTGACGTACCCATTTCTAATGTTCACGATGCTGATGATGATGATGAATTTTATAAAATTTTTATGGAATTTACTATGTAATAAAAACATATCAACTAAGTATAAAGTCCCGTTTTTTAATAATTTTGTTTCTTTTCAATCGTATGAAATTGTGCAGGGTGCTATGAGAGACTGCAGCGAACCTTCAGTAGCGACAAAGCAAAGAAAAGAGTAAATAAGAATTAAAAAATATTGCAGGCAATGCAACATGAATCTTTGCGTGTCATGTTTTCAAAACAGCCACAATTAAATAAAAATCTTCATTTCTTTTATGTACCTACGATAGTTCTGTTTTATTTTCGATATTCCTTTATTTTGGTATGTCCCATCACTGCTAAAAATACCTTCTAGTGCGGTTCAGGTCGATATCGGCCTGCCACTTTTCCTGGTTTATATCTCATTTCCTATTTGGTAGATTCCGGGGCGAATCAAACCTAAGGAAGCTGGGTTCAAAATTGAATACACCATGTTTTCGCAAAGTTATAGCATATTAAGCTACCCTAGTACTGGTAGGTCGAAAAAGACCTGCCACGCACTGGCGGAAAAATCGTTGGGGGCACATTTCGACCTGCCGCCGCACCAGATGAAGGTTTATGATTTTACTTACCGCAGCCAACGTGCTGTCATTTAAAATCCATGTTATCTGTATCAGCTTCTTAAAAAGTCTTCTTCTACTCTGGGGTTTGCTCGTCGCACTACATTAACTGCACAACACGCCAACGTTAACTACTAAGTTTGCTTTTTGATCAGTTTTCTTTTGTCTTTTTTCTGTTCAGTGTTGAATATGGTAAAGAAGCCACTTATTAGTCTATTTCCAAAATGGCTGGCGCATGGAAAGCAGTAGGTATAATAAATGCCAATGTAGAGAAATTTATAGAATACAAAACGATTCATATTCTGTGACCACGCAATTGCACATGTGTCGCAATAGGACATCGGTGCGCTAGTTACAATAGCGTTTCACTTCATGCTCGGTGGTAAGACGGCAACAATTATTTGTCACGCGTCTAATGTACGTGGTTCATAGTTCTCGGACTTGTCAAACGCCCACTGCGCTAAAAAACTAATAACATGTCGTAAGAGAAATCTAAGACAATTCCGCTTATAGACAGAGTCGGTGTCAAAAGTTGTAAATTATGAAGGCGTCAATTTGCTAATCCGGTCATAATTTTTGTGAAATCTGTTTCATTAATTTGCATAATTCATGCCGAAGTGTTTCTAAATTTTCGTAAGAAATGTAAAGGAAACTGGAAGAGTGTTTGTCTAGAATTAAAGAAAGCTTAAGCTTCTTAATAGACAAGAGACATCTGCCAGGACTGTAGCAATTGAAACTGTGATATAACTGTGACTTTATGCATCGAACGACAGCCTTTCTTATAGTAATTACTGGAATTGGAAACTAAGCCCGATACTGCTGGCAGATGGTGTCAAAGACATAAATCATAACTGTAAAATGTTAAATATGAAGAAAGCCTTTTAACCTAATTATCGATGATACAGGCTGAAATAAATAGTGAAATATGAAGTGCCTATGTCTAAAATGTTCTCACGCAAGCGTAAACCTTTGAGTAATATATAAAACCAAGTTCTTCCAAGGACAAGTAAAGCTTACAAACAATGTCCCACAAAAAGCAGCAGCGAGACCACGTGTTAATGTTTAATTCTTTTCAAAGTTCAAGGCTGCCTTTTGTAAGGAAGATACCCGGGCTTTGAGGGGGCTTACGTTGGGACAAGGGTGATACGTGCACAGGATTAAGAACGAAATTGTGACAGACGCAAACGAACCTTTAGAATTGGGTTAGCGGACGAATAAGTTCATTCTCATGTTAATGCTGGCCAACGTAAATTAGAACAATGTTTTATGAAAAAGAACGTCGCAAAATATTTACATTGAGTTTGTCTTTAGCAGCATTGTTTTACTCGTATATTTAACAAAATTTATAAGCAACATTGACAAATTAAATTATATATGTTCAGAGCGTTTTGCATGTTGCTTACTACCATACGGTATAGCATTATATCAGGGTCCAAAACATCCGATTTGACTGTACATATTTCTGTCAGTCTAAGGCCCAGTGCGTGCGTATTTTGCCGATTTTATTACAATTCCCATAAAGACATATTTATTTCTGCATTTTGGTTGTTTACAACACTTATACATGTCAAAACCCTATTCTAGATAATGCCGGCTTTTCCTAACTAAATTACTTCTTGAGAAGAAAGGCCGAAACAAACTCAGAGTCATTGTTTTTTTGTCACTTCAATATCTTTAGTCTTTTCTTGATCTTTTAAAGTCCAGACAAAAAAAGGGTTAAGTATGCAAGTACAATGCAGGAAATCATCTGACGCCTTTGACTGACTCGGCCCACTGATGGCCCGCATACTTATCAGTGTCGATGTTTTATAAATATTGGTACAAATAATGTATTGTGGATTACAATGTTAGCAAGCGCAATTTTGCTAAAGTAGAATAATTTTACTTTTAGGTTTTCTAAAATCAAGAGGCAATTCAAAATGTATTTTATAATGAATATGGATATGGTTCCTCGTCTAGCTAGCACCCTCTATATATGAGAAGTTACTCGGTGTAGGTACAGTTATATGAATGGTTTAGGCGTAGGACGTAAGCAATATTCAGAATGGGTTTTTTCAGTGGATATACGTCGCGTTGTTGACAACTCATAGTAAATAAATATTTACCTATATCCAAGCTATTTTAAGAATCGCATACTTTTGAAATAATACGAGCCAAATATTCGTTTAAAATTGGAAGCTTATTTAAATAAAAAAGTAGGTAAATCGAAAACTCTCGATAGAAAATGAAATTAATAAACAGATATGACGCGGCATATCATCTGTTCGGCATTAGCTCGTGACTAATTAATAAGAGCGTTGAAACATGCTACAGTTACTTACTATTTATACGAACACAACTAAACATGTTTAGTAAAACGATCGTGTTTTAAGTGAACTAATATTTGTGAACGTTAAAATTGCTGTTTGTATTTGCGCTAGAACCGCTAATGATGCTTATTTGCAATTTTATAGTAATGTTGCTGTTTGGTATTTATTTGCAATTTATGGTGTAGTAAATAAAAGGTCTTTATATACTGAATTCGATTATGAATTATGTGTATAAAAATAAGCATCAAGTAATTATAGTCCGGCTGCAAACTGGACAGATTACCTATCGTCCATAATCTGTTTCCGCCATGTTCTAGGAATTACGCTACAGAGTACAACAATAATAGTGATAATTAGTATTTTACACAATACATACCAACGTACTTACTTACTAAGAATCGGTTGGGGCGGAAGCCCGTGCAGGTCAACTCATCTTTAGCATCACTGAGCTGCACTGACTTCTACTCCCTGCACCTGAGTCCGGTGCAGGGAGTGGCGAATGGTCTCAGGGGTAGCGCAGGTCGCGATGATCCCTAAGGCAAGGCTGGTGGACTATCCTTCTCGAGGTTGCCGCCCGTTCTTGGTCCAGTTCCTTCAGAAATGGACGCAACCAAAACCTCCAGCCGAAACACAAATAACAGGCACTTTACACACGCATACACACACACGTACACACATGCGCGCACACACACACATTCACTTACACATCTCTTCACCACGCCCCCTCGTGGCCGGGTGGGCTTGGGCCCGTAGTAAACAGTCACGGGTAAGAGAAGTTGACCACCTGCGCTAGGACCTGCGCAGTCGAGCGCCGTACGCGGGGATGACGGAGTCCTGGGGGGTTGAGCCGAGCGGCGCTGGCGGTAATGCGACCGTGAGGCAACACGCCCTCTTTGGTCCCGATTTCACGCTAAACGGTAGCCCCCGCTGTGAGCCGCAGCGGGGGAAATGGCCATCGTGTCCCGTCAGAGGGCCACAGGCTAGGGACGTGGGGTCCGCATCAGCAGTTGGAATTTATTTCGGCTGTTGATGTGGTGGGTGAAGGCTATACTGAAGGCGCAAGCGAGGGAAGACGGATGGAGTTGGTAACTCGGCTCCGACCTTTGACCCGAGCGGGCGCCCGATGTCGTGCTGTAAGCCAGCCTTGCGTTCCTATATCCCTCTGGTAATCCTAACGTCCGGTATGACGTTCCCTGTTGCGGGCTCCATGGAGGGTGGGAAGCCAGAGGGATGAAGTCTTTAAGTAAACGTATGGATACCGAAATCCTTTTTATTACCCCAACCGCGACGGGGACGGCGAAAGCTGCTCCCGCCGCCACAACCAAAACCATACAGATGGTCGACGCCGTGGCCCCGGCTGCAGGTGTCAAACCATCCCCCAAGGACGTGACTTCAGCGCTGGCTAACGCTAGTACTGGTCCCGTCCTTACAATCGTCAGCCCGTTTGAGATCAAGCGGGAAGATGACTCCTCCTTCGCGGGCTGGCAAGTGGTGAGTCACCGTAAGGGTAAGGGTAAGGGCAAGACCACCGGTCCTGACCAACGCACACCCACCACACAACCGAGTGGCCCCGCTGCTACCAGTTCCACGAAGAAAAAGAGGAACAACAAAAGCAAGAGACAGCGCATGGCAATTAGGCGGAAGGCTGAACAAGCCGCTGCTACTGCCGGTGCTGCCTCCACTAAAACAGCTGAGCAGGTTGCCGTCGCAGGTCCCAGCAATGTGACCAGCGCGCAGCCCACGCTCAGTAGCGAGGGGTGCACGAAGGCCGGAGGCAGTACGGGGAAGCCGCCTGCCGCCAAGCGGCGGGCTGGCCACCCTGGACGGCATCCAGCCCCAGCACCACCGGGAAACGCGGCAGGTAAAACTGCCGAAAACAAGGAAAGAGGTGAGGCCAAACGTGCTCTCAACGAGACCAGCTCGCCTCGAGGGGAGCACAAGAAGCCCCGCCTCGACTCCTCCAGGATACAAGGTAAGTCCTACGCACAGGCCTCCAAGGCGTCCCTGGGTGTTGCAGTAACATGCAAACGCACAGGGAACTTGCCGAAGGAGTTGGTGGACCAGGTACTCCGGGAGCTCCAAAAGAAGATCCTGAGTGATGCCTGGTCGACCAAAACCCCCAAACGCCCCGCTCCAGCGTTCACCGGGAAACCCGTGCACGCGGACGGGGTCCTCAAACTTTGGTGCGCCGACGAGGCAACGCGCACCTGGCTGACGGAGGCAGTCTCTCTCCTGGTCCCACCACCGGGCTTCGAACTGGAGGTCAGGGGCCAGGAAGAGACCCCGAAGAGAGTGCGGTGCGGCATTGTCGTACCCGACGAACAGGGGGTCTTAGACGAAGTGCGCGACGTGGGTCGCGCTCTGGAGTTTCAGAACCCCTGGTTGGAGGTTGACAAATGGTTGATGCTGCACTCTGAAAGGCAGTCGGGTGGGTGGTTCCTAGTAGTGGGCGTCCCAGTAGAACAGGTCCCGATCCTGATGAAGAACGAGCGCCGCCTCGCGTTGGGGGTAGGTGCCGTCTACGTCAGGTTCCGGGACCCCTCAGGTAAGTTTGTCGACCATCCTCCGGACGACAACTCCACACGAGTCAAGCAGGACTCAAACACCAAGCCAGGGTGCGACGCAGAACCCGGCCCGTCAGAGCCGGCCGCGTCTGGCTCGGGGGCTGGCCCGTCAGCCGAGGGTAACTCGGAAGATGAGAGCCTGCTCCTGAGCCCGGTGCGGCGGGACGACGGGGTGAAGGCTGGCGACATCCTGGCCGGCCTAACGCAGCTGACGGTCGGGGAGGTGGGGACATCATCCAAAGATGAACCCTCTGCCTAGTGACGTCAGTTGCCTCCAAATCAACCTCCATCACAGCCAAACGGCCACTGCGCAACTGCGCAAATGGATGGAGGTCCAACAATCAGCCATCGTGCTCATCCAGGAACCTTGGATAAGGGGTGGCCTCATCAGAGGCCTCTCCAGCCTGGGAGGTAAGATTTATTCTTCAACTGGCCACACACATCCAAGAACCTGCATACTGACAACTAAAAACATCAGAGCCCAAGTTCTAACGGAGTTCTGTTCCAGAGACATCACAGCGATACAAATTGAAATAACACAGCAGCCAAGGAGTATAGCGGTTGTTTTCGCATCGGTCTACATGCCCGAGGCCGAAGACCCGCCACCGTTCGACCTCACGCGTCTGGTTAACCAGTGCGAGAGAACCAAAACGGAGGTCGTAATAGGAACGGACTCCAATGCCCACCACCAAATGTGGGGCATGAACTGCAATAACAACAGAGGTAAATCACTGGTTGAATACCTATTCACCACTAATCTTACCCTATTAAACACAGGTACGGAGCCCACCTTCGTCACAAGACGTAGTCAGACAATTATCGACTTAACTCTCGCAACAGAAGGAGCGGCTGAACGCATCAAGGGATGGCACGTCTCGAAAGAGGCATCGTGCTCAGACCACAGATGGATCAGCTTCTCTATGGAAGTCGTTATACAACCTACACAGCCACGCAGGAAACCACACAACACTGACAAAGCAAAGTATGTCCAATTACTTAAAGAGAAACTTACCCTTACTGCTATGCCGACGGTACTGGGTGACAATGAACAGATCGACGAGCAGGTATGTACACTGACGCAGTCGATGCTAGACAGCTACCACGCAGCATGCCCAGAAACCACTCTACCCTCAACCCCAGGTAAACAACCCTGGTGGGGCGCTGAGCTTGAACGCAAGCGCAAGAAGGTAAGAAGGGCCCTTAACAGGGCAATGAACACAAGCGCGGACGCAGATTGGGACACTTATAAAGCGGCCAAATCAAGCTACAAGAAATGCCTCAGATTCAGACGCACCATGGGATGGCGGAAATTCTGTGGGAGCATTGAATCTTGCCAACAAGCAAACCGGGTAAGGAAACTACTGGCTCAGCAACCGTTGGTTGCACCAGGTACTCTCCGTAAACCGGATAACACATACACCACATCGGAGGAGGAGACAAGACGCGTCCTACTAGAAACACACTTCCCAGGCTGCGTCCTCACCCCGGTAATAACGTGGCACGATACACCAACAGTGGCGACCGAACACGAGTGGAGACACGCAAACACCGTGGTCACAGAAGAAAAACTCCGATGGGCCATCGATAGCTTCCATCCCTTCAAAGCAGCCGGACTGGACGGCATTTTCCCTGGGTTATTACAATGGGGGGGTGAACCGGTCCGCAAAAGACTTCTGGCAATCATGAGGGCTAGCCTGGCCCTTAGATATGTACCGAAGAATTGGAGGGAAGTCAAACTAATTTTCATACCAAAACCAGGCAAAACAGACTACACAAATGCAAAGTCCTTCAGACCAATAAGCCTGACCTCCTTCATGCTTAAAGCCTTGGAAAGGCTATGCGAGAGGGAATTAAGAAGTGGGGCACTTAAACACCTATCCCTACATGCCAATCAACATGCATACAGCTCAGGGAAATCGACGGAATCGGCCTTACATCAGGTCGTGAACCAGATAGAAGCTGCTATACAACAAAAAAGCATCTGTCTGGGCACCTTCATTGACATAGAAGGAGCCTTTGACAAGACAAACTTCTCCAGTATAAGCAACGCCCTAGCCAGACATGGTGTGGATCAGATGCTCATACAGTGGATCCAAAACATGCTCAGCAAAAGAGTAGTGCGCCTGCACGGCGACTCCCAGACAGCCTTGATAACTAAAGGTTGCCCGCAGGGCGGTGTACTCTCCCCGCTATTGTGGAACTTAGTCATCAATGAACTCATAGACAAACTCAACGCGAGATATTTTTACACAATAGGATATGCAGATGATCTGACCATTCTCACCTCAGGTAAGGTAACTAGTACAGTGTACGACCTTACTCAACAGGCTCTACGCATAGTAGAGTGGTGGTGTAATGAGTACGAATTATCAGTAAACCCGAACAAGACCGAACTAGTTATGTTCACACACAAACGCGCGCTGGGTACTTACCGACTGCCCAGGCTATTCAACACAGAGCTCAAGCTGTCCACCGAGGTAAAGTACCTGGGAGTCACTCTTGACAGCAAATTGACATGGAACAGCCACATGGAAAATAAGCTCAATAAAGCCAGCATCGTCTTCTGGCAGTGCAAGAAGATGATAGGTAAACGATGGGGCCTATCCCCCAAAATTGTCTTATGGCTCTATAAGACAATAATACGTCCGATGATAAGCTACGGCGCAGTAGTGTGGTGGCCTCGGACCAACCTAACAACGGCCGCCAACAAGCTTCAAAAGCTTCAAAGACTTGCATGCCTAGCGGCCACGGGCTGCATGAAAACTACACCTACAGCGGCACTCGAAGTGTTGCTGGACTTGCCTCCATTGCACCTGTTCATACAACAGGAAGCAACGATGTCGGCGATCCGGCTAAGAGCACTGAAGCTCTGGAAAGACACTAACACACTGCACACTAGCAACTTAAACACACTCTTTAAAGAAGTTCCTCTCACACAAGCCATTGGCGACCGAATACCGAAACAATTTGTTTTCGATAAGAAATACAAAATCCAACTGTACGAGGATCTACACGAGGGAGCGGTTGGCCACAACGATGGGTCTAAGACGGATACAGGTACGGGTTCAGGAGTATTCTCCGAGGACCTTAACATCAACATCGCAGCACCGCTGGGAGCCTACAACACGGTCTACCAGGCCGAATGTTTTGGCATAATCCTAGCTGCCACAGCAATCATGGCACGTGAGGTAAGGGAACGATCCATTAGGATCCTCTCAGATAGTAAGGCTGTCCTCTCAGCCCTCAAAAGCCATACTATCACCTCGGCACTCACGCTTGAATGCCACCAGAAACTAACAGAGGTAGGTAAACAAAACAAATTAACACTGCAATGGATCAAGGGCCACAGTGGCTCAAGAGGGAATGACGCAGCCGACGTACTTGCCAGAAGAGGGGCCACTTTAGAGGTGGTGGGACCCGAGCCCATTATTCCCCTCCCTTCTGGTTTCTATCGCAACCTGGTAAGGAATAGGACCAGGACCCAACACAACCAGTCCTGGATTGGTATTGAAACATGTAGGCAGGCCAAGGAGGCTCTTCCCGCAGTAGACGGTAAGATAGCCAAACAAATCCTCCGGCTGTCCAAACAACAACTGCGGACAGTCACGGCCGCCTACACAGGACACGGATTCTTTAATAAACACCTATTTACTATAGGTATCACCGACAGCCCGCTGTGCAGGGCCTGTATGGCAGCGGACGAGACGGCAGCCCACCTGCTCCTCGACTGCCCTGAGGTCGTACAGTACAGGCAGCAGTACCTGACGAGATACAGCACCCTGAGGGAGGCAGTGGGCCACATCAAGAGTCTGCTGGCCTTCCTCGAAGAGCTGGGGTGGCTCGAATGAAGACACCATTCCCACCTGCACGCAAAATACACGCCAAGACGTGGAGTTGCGGAAACAGCCCGTGCCATCAAGTATCAAGTAGTAAGTATCGGTTGGGGCGCATAAAACTGGTAAAAGCAAAGTTTCAAAATTCAATATTACGAATAAATATTACCGTTACTATCATATTCAGATCATAATATGTAAGTACCATGTTTAGGTAGGTACCTACTTATTAAAGAAAGTTCACAAAAATTTGTTCGGGCATGTCATGTCAACGAATGAAACCCAATTATGAACGCTGATATTTTAAGAAAAAACAAGATTGTACGCTGTCCTCATTAAAATCCTTGTACAGGCTGAATAAATAATATTTGCTCATATTTATTGCTTATCCAGTTTATTTCGCCTTTATTGAGAGTTGTGGAGCAAAAAGCTACCATATTATTATTTTTGTATTTATACCTAATTATATGTAGGTAGGTATGTAGGTATAGCTACTTCATCACCATCATGTCGGCTTAGAGACGTCCCCTGCTGGACATAGGCCTCCCCCAAAGTTCTCCACACAGGCCGATTTATATACGGATAGCTACTTACCCATTTCCAAATCATTGTGTATTTGTATACGTAGTGTCAGATGGAACTTACCTGTAAACAATAAACATATAATTAATAAATACATATTTCATAATCTTTACACCACCATTCATTTGTTAGAGACGGGTTATTATTGCTACCGCAAATTGCTCATTACTGGCACTATAGATTAACAAACTCATAACTCTTTATCCTGCATCCTATAGCCTGCGACAACATGGAAATATAGTAACCACTTCTACAATTATACTTCGCCTCACCTCAGGCATAGCGCAAGCAATAACATGAATACAAATAAATCAAATAGTGTTTGTATACATTTGTCTCGTCCGTAAAATGAAAGAGCTACAACAAAGATGGCCCTAAATTGAAGTTAACGTCGACTAAGCGGACTAATTTGACAGCTCTAAAAAGCTTTCATCCTTTTCCTCTGGTTGTTATCTTTAAGTGGAATAGTGACTACAGATTCTTAAATAGAATTGCTTGCAACTTATAATAACAAATTTTATTACCGGCACGAGATTAAATTTCTCCTTGCTAATGAATAAAAATAAACATTAAACGCCAATAAAAAGCTGAGACATCATTTATCATTATCAGATTGCGTAATATAGAAAGAGCTGGCAATTAGCAATGTAACAATATTATAGAAGATTACATAATTGATATTATTTAGAATCAAGTATGTTAATTCAGCCGATGTCGAATTGATAATGTCGTTAATATTCTGAATCATCGTTTGCACATCAGCAGTCTTCCACCGTCCGCGAACTTCCGATTATATAACCGATCATATCAGTTTTGTATCTTACACAACATCTGCCAACAGAAATTAGTATTGTCATAGTTGTAATTAAATGTGATTTGTTAAAAATACCGGCATCGAAACTTATATAAAGGGGAACGCACCGATGTATAAGCATTGTTCTGTCAGAGTCAATCGGTTTTTTTATAAGGTTTTAAAGTACCCAAGACCTGAATCACATATCATATACACAATTCAATGCTGGGAAAAACTTAAAATAAGAAAGATAATTATATCAGTGCAGTAATAATTTTATTTAAAATTTCGTTGGGATATGTACAATCGAACAACTTCACGCTAGACCACCATAAGGGCGAGAATTGCTCAGCAAGACATCGTCGCTTCCAGTGCTACTTTATACACACATTGACACTCGTATACAAAACTAGTTTCTAGTGTGCCTCGACTCTATGAGTGAACCAAGGGATTTTTTTTCAAACTATTCCACCACCGACTTGTTTGATTGTACCTTTCTACCACATGCCATACTAGCGACGAAATATCGAATATTCGAAACAAAGTTATCTAAAACGGAAATTATTTGTTGTATTGCTGTTCTATTCTCATGAATAGAACAGCAATACAACGTTGAAATTATTGCGGTTAAACGTCTATTGTAGAAGCTCAAAAAGATACAACCTACATCAGCAGGTGTAAGTTTAATTCCGTGCAGTTTGTGCTTCGCTGAAGCCAAATGCTGTACAAAATGTGACGCTTATTTAATTCAAGTATGGTATCATAAATAGTAGGAATGAACTGTAAAATACATTATAAACATGTACGCCTCAGTAAAAATATACCTACTGAAATTAAATTCTGACTACAGATTATGTAAAGTATAATCACAATGAACAATCTAAATTAAGTAAACCAACCGTCTAAGACCAGTTTATTTTCATGCGAAACTGACGTCTCAAAACAATTATCCATTCATTACAAATAATTAAGTATTTTTTACATTGTTAAGTAGCGTATTATTCGGAAAACAGCAATCATACTCACGTGTAAAAAGTTTGTGATCTTTGTTCGTGTCACAAATGAGTACTTTATTTCACTGTTTACCTAAATAAAACTAATGAGTAAAATTGTTAATTAAAATGTTTGCTAGGCGGTACAAATTAGCACAAAACGAGAAAATTGTGTAATTAACATACAACCGCGGTGACAGTCCGGATGACGACTGAAATGAAAATTCACCAAGCATATCCTTCCTCTGGAAACTACTAATGTTGAAGGACGCTCTCCTTTATGTTCTAGTTGTTCACCTCGCCAGTACAACACATAACTGACAAGGCGACATGCGAATTTAAAGTAAGTGTCATCATGAATAAGGGCGGTATTTGAAGACACAAAATAATGACGCAAGAAGATTCAGTGAATGTGACTTGCAGCGGAGCATGAACCATGTAAAGCTGTACTTAACTCGACACTAAAGACTAAGGAAGTTTGTTTGTACTGGTTGTATTACAATCAGGATCGGTGACGTTGAAATTCCTTTGTTCCACAAAGAATGTGGCACAGTACTCGCGGTTTACTGGACTTATCTGGCGATTAGATGATGAGACAATTGATAAGTGCGTATAAAGAGCAAACAGATAACAAAGTTGAGGCTCTGTCCTAGTTTCAAAATCATTTATGAGGGTAAACTTAGTTTGTTTATTGTTTCTTCATTAGGAAATTGAGTTGCGCACCAATTAAAGTATGGAATTTGATAAACAGACGAAATCCGAGGCTCTACGATTGATTTTAACTTGATTAAGAGCACATCTGTATATATAAAATCCTTGCGTTACTAACTGACTGACAGACAAGCTACAGCCAAAACCACCGGGAAGCTGAAATTTGGCATGTATATTCCTTAGAGACCGTAGGGGTGCACTAAGAAGGGATTTTCCGAATTGTCCACGGGATCGGGCAAAACGGGTAAATTAATAAAATATGCAGGCGTAGCAGCGCGCTTCCTCTAGTAATTTATTAAAAAACATTAAATCTCAGTCAATTCGTTACGCAAGTTTATTTTAATTTCACCATTTAAACCTACTATCCAAACAATCGACCATTTACTCGACGGGTGTCTACTATAAAACAAGGGGCCTGCATTGACACACAATATAAACCTATGAAGTAATTAAGAGGGCAGCGCATGCTGCATGCGGGCGACGCAGATGAATGAGGGCCATTGATGCGTACACGCATGGCGCCACTGTCGTCGCCTTGGCCTCACATCCGGACATATACTGCAGTTCAAACGGCTTAAGGCTGTGTACCCACTATAGATTGCTGGTGTAATAGTAATGCCAATAACGCTGAACAACGTTGGGCAATAAAAGTAACACTATGATTGCTTGCCTCGTTTGCTGCTCAGCTGCTATCTGTTATCCCATAATATGACATAGATTGCAGTTCATTTTAGTGTGACCTGTAAAGCTTAAGGCTAACCACTAGAGGTAGACGGAGCAATTGAGCTTTGTGCTGTAAAGACATCCACTAATATCATTTTGAGATGAACAAAGGCAGGAAATACATATAACTTATATTATGTATGCTTGTCTCGCACATCATCAGCTGTTTCGCACAACATCTCACTATGTAAAAAAGACTGTCCATATCCTGAAAAGCTACGTAGGTATCTATTAGATATTGTCAAGACAGCTGAGCAGTGTACTGTATGTATGAATATCAACTAGTCTCACCTGATCTGAGTAAAACTAAGAAATTAAAGTACAACTATTCTTGCCATGTTCGACGTTCCCTTAATGAGACGCAGACAGTTCATGCAGCAAAAGGCTACTTAGGTATCCGTTAGAGATTTCCGAGGAACCTAAGAGGAGCGCTATGAAAATCTACACTACTTAATATAATTTTTACTGATATAGGAATTAAGTAAAACTATGCATGCCTCGCACCACGCTTTGTTGTCTAGCATATCTCTTATGTATCCGCAGCTTAATGCCTTAGTGCATTTATTCAGTACATTTGCATGCACAGACTACTACAGAGTGAGAATACTTGAAAGGATATGGTCAGTCATTAATATAAATGAAGAAAGAAATACTCATAAGGATAAATCATGTGTGTGAATCGTTATATCACTAGAATGATTACACAATCTGTAATCTTAGTATTAAACGGATTAAAATGTATCAATTTCTCTTCTCCATTTGGTGTGTCTAGCCAAATAAATATTCGATAGAGCTGTTATTATCATCTGGCAAAGAGAAAATGGTAGTCTGTTCAATCTAATTTATTGGTTTTATACATAATTATTATAGTTAGGTATTAATAAATATTTTTTAAAGAAACAGGCAAGGAAATAAAAAAATAATTAGTTGTTGCGTAACTAATAAATTATCATACAGTTTTCGCAATCCATTATTGAACATAAGCATCTCTTAATTTGCGTATCTAATTTATAGTTAATTGAATAAGATAGTATAGTGCCATGATGATTCGCGTTTCTACCACTTACCTTGAAAACAACAATTAAATCTATAAATAGTGAACTTACATAATAATAATCGATTGTGTCACTGATTAATGTTTGTTCAACAATCCTCTTAAAAAGTAAAATAATTGCACTTCTGGCACTTCAATATTGCTGATGTTATCAATATTGCTGATTTCTAGAGATCCACTTATTGATCAAGCAATTTATAAAAGCCTCGTTTTTTGCTTATTAATCGGTATGTCTCTGGCAAGAATCAAAATCATTTAAAAATATATCTTTGAGGTTAAAATGCTAAAGTAAGCAAGATTTTTAATATCTTTTCAATCTATCATCATCGACTGTCTCCGTGGTCCAGTGGATTGAGTATGCGACTGCTGATCGGAGGTCCCGGGTTCGATTCCCGGGTCGGGCAAAAGTGTTACTGGGTTTTTCCGAATTCTCAGTAGCAGCACGGAGTCTGGTGATGTGCCCGGTAACGGCAATAGGCTCGCCCCCTGTTACGTGGGACCTAAAAATTCATGGCGAAATGTGGGTGTAATGTTACACCTCTGCCTACTCCTTCGGGGATACAGGCGTGAGTCTATAAAAAATGAATAAAAGAATATATCAATCTATCAAGTAAAGTTGTTTTTCATGATATAACAATAGATAAGACATTGGGCATCGTGTGACGTAAGTTCGCAGCCAATTGATAACAATCAGAACGCAACTTGTGAAGACGACGTTGTGATTTGATTATGACGATAAGGCCTCCCGATTATTTTGTGTATCTTCAATCATACGTAGAGAATTTAACATAAACATGCTACAAAATGCTCCAAAAGTGCCTTTCCATGAAGCAAAGGGAAGCGGGAAGTGGTCTGGTAAAATTCCTTTGAGAGGACTAAACTAAAGCGCGCTCAATGGGATTTCCCCAAACCACGCTAAAGTCAATATGTGACTGTCGGCTTAGAACGGAGCCTTGATATCACGCGTGGGACTTTATGGGTCACTGATGATGAGTTATGCGTACCATTACAATACAGTCTTACCTATTTTGTTGTTCATATCACTTTAGTAAAAATATAACAAACAATCTACGATTCTTTCCAAGAATGTCAAAAGCGGTGGTACTCAAATACCCAATGGTAACGCCCCCGAGTTCGACAAAGTCCATTTTGCTATTGATGCGAATCTTATTATACGTAGAATCATCTCATAATATTCTAAATGAGACCACATTTATAAGAGGAACAACAGACAATTCTGAAACATTTACGCTGAAGCAATTTCTAATTTAAACTGTCTGGCTTTAGTGAGTAAACGTTAAAAAAATATGATTCAATTAGAGGATGCCCGCGTCACTCATAGCGCGATGTTATATAGCCTATAGCCTTCCTCGATATATGGGCTATCTAACACTGAAATATTTTTTCAAATCGGACCAGTAGTTCCTGAGATTAGCTTGTTCAACCAAACAAACAAACTCTTCAGCTTTATATATTAGTATAAGATTAATATGAGATTTGTGTTTACTGACAAGCATCCATACATCAATGCAAGCATTTAAACTATTACGTCAGATCAAAAAAAATGAAGATTATCGTTTTCGTGATTGTATGATTAGAAAGAGATGTAGGTATAGAGATCAGTTACGTGTCAGCAAAATGAACGCCCGTATCCTTTGATCAATGGCAAAGAGCGAGTGACCGTCTATTGAGTGCTACCCCGCACAATACTTGTCAATCCTAACGATCAGCAATAGCATTGTTCAACCCACATCGAGTTACTTTTGAGAATGGGCGGTGTATGTATTGAGCAACAGTATCATTCGCTAAATATCATTGCTCTATTATTGAATACTGAATATATTTGCACTGCAATTAGTTCTTACGTAAGATAGTTTTAGAATGCCACATTTTCTTTGCAACATATATTCCTGCCAGCGCCCGTGCATTACCGTTTCTGTCAGGGCGCAACCTTTTATATGCATGGGCTTATTGTTACAAAAAATACGATAGGATTCCATGGTGTCTGTCTAGTGCTCTTTATAGTAAGATACCTACTTCATGACACATTCCACCATGCCACATTCATGGTTGAATGCCGCAACATAAGATGATACAGAAGTATAGGTTGTATAGCAACGCTTCAACATAGTACTTTGTAATTTCAACCCACATACACGAGCAAATAAAAAGCACAGTCGATCCGACGGCCTCGACAGCGCCTCCTATGTAAATATCGACCCCGGGGTCTTTTGAGTAAAACTGCAAACAAAAAGTAACTTTCGCCTTGTCCCAGCCTAGAGTAATGTAACTGTGACAGTAGGCAAGCACTTTCCACTGTGGGTGTCACTGCCCGCCCATTGTGTTCGGCGAAAGCCGAATAAAGACAAAAGGTTATTAGATTATTACGTATGGTAGCTATATGCCAACCAATATATCTCCCTTAGAAATGCCTGTAATGTTAATGACTTGCTCTAATATGAGACTAGAACTAACCTATATTCGTATACAATATGACCCGACATGACTCTCACGTTTGGAGAGAGACAGTTATTAGAATAAACGAGGCATATTAAACACGTACTTACGATGTTAACACTAAGGTGTGAAAATACTTTAAGTACCCATAACCAGGTTTGACACAAAAGCAAATTGAAAATATTATGATTAGAAACAGCTTTCCCTGATGATTGAGTACATCGTTCAAGGTACAGTTAGTTACGTCAGCGTCCGGATAAATTTCTCGCGCTTTTTGCAAATAGTAAAACTCGTTTTTATGCGACCTACAAACGCGTAAACCCATGTTTAGGCAGCGTTAAAATGTCCAAGTGATTCGTTGTTACTTTTTTCTTCAGTGCGGGTTTCTTAAAAGTAAATGGCGAAAATATTTCGAAATCGATGATTGCCATAACTGTTGCCACTGCCATTGTGGTCGTGATTAAGTGCTGTATAATAAATAAACGACGAACCATTGGTATTGCATCAATGTAACTAGAAAGTCGTATGGATAACTTTTTATCTACACATCGTGTGGATAACTTGCCGTAGCTGGCTATAACCAGACTTGCCTTATCACCTGTCTCCCCGTATAGTATGCTCATTGACGTGTCGCGTCGCCTAGCTCTCTCCTTTTAATGAGTTTCCAAGAAAGACAGGTGGATCGGGCTATCGCTTCATTGACTTATAATATCATAAGCAATGTTGATCTAGAAATCGCTTGATGATGTCGTATAAAATTATATCATGCTTGGTGGCTACGCAAAAAATACAAGCTGATACTTCAAAACAAGCCGCACTGTACAGGAAAATACATACAGAATTTCGTCTCAAGTATTTTCGAGACTATTTGTTTCCGCATCCTTAAAAAAACCATCTTAAATGTCTCTCGTCAAAAGATATATTAATAACAGTCTTACGCCCGTATTCACAAACGTTACTATGAGGTCTCATAGTTTGAATGGACGCACAGAGTACAAAAAACCTATTCAAAGACAATACTTGAGTGCCGGCTAGCACTATGCGTTCCTTAAAACGAACGCACAGCCAAGGTACCCCGCTAGCTATATTACGCAACGCATAGGGTCAATTTTGTGTTTGTCTTACGTCAAAAACTTAGGTTATGTATTATTTGTGTAGTTCGGTGTACTTTGCTCGAGGTTATTTTCGCATCAGTTTACAGTGGATTATAGTAGCGAAGAAGAGTTTGATAATTATATCAACGAACAAAGAATAACTACTAGGAGAGTTGTACGGGATTTCCAAAATCCTTTTGATTATTATAGTTCAGAGGAATTTAGACGACGCTATAGGTTTTCCAAAGAAGTGATGTTTTTTCTACTCTTACCACTAGTGAATGAAGACCTAGAAAAATTAACTGCGAGAGGACTTCCAGTACCAGCTATTTACTAAGTTGTAGGTTTATCCATATTTAATATGTTCACAAATCCACAATTCAATACAAATATACCACGAAGTAAATCGGCACAGAGACCGAATAGTATTGTTTACAGCTTCTTTAGAGGTTATGTTATGACAAAATTGACAATTAAAATGAACATGAATGAACGTCAGTTAAGCGCAATGAACTACGCAACATACGCGAACCAATCAGAGAGCTCTATTTAACGCTGTGCGTTCTCATAGTTAAGGGTCGTTTGAGTATTGTTTATGAATTGAAAGGCTGGCCATATGCGACGCACTGAGAAATGTCTTACTTCGCATAGCGTTGCTACTTTACTTACACAAGTATCGTTTGTGAATACGGGTGTTAGCCTTGGCACTTGAAATAATTATACTGCTACATTCAACCTGGGGCACGCAGCCAAGCAACGATCGCAAGATGTGCTATTGCATACTCTAGAGACTTTATAATTATCACGTAGCTGCAATATTTTATATGACGTTTGGCAGCATTCACATTTCTTTTCATATCAAATGAATATAAAAACGAATCATAGTAAAATGGTAAATACATTTATAGGGGAATATTTTATCTAATAACGTAGTGAATACGATATTGCCGTAGGGGTACGTAAATTTATAACTAAACACGAAACTACGCGAGTCGTGCATCCAAATCGATACGCCCCTCGACCGTGGGGCATGATATGATAGAACGGTTCGCGCGGCAGACCGCCGACTCGGCCAGTCCTGCACAAAAACACTCGGAAACAAACGCTTCATGGTCGCTCACTTTTTGCTCACGTTTAATACGGGCCGGAGTGTTATTCAAAAACTGCTCAATTGTTAGGTCACGGCTGTAATCATTTCCACACTAGCCAGATAGGCACATTGTTAGCTCTCGAATTAGTAATCGCACTGTGAGAACCGACGCCATTTTAACAAATAAACGCAAAATGGAATGAGAATTTGGTTTTATATTGTTCTTTATATGGTTGGAACATAATGAAATTGGTGACATAGCCGAAGTGCTTAGTTTTACAACTAGATTGTGTCTGTAATTTCCAGTCGGATACCGTGATTCATGGCGTACTTGCCGATTAAGAAATACATTGCTAAAGCAATGTGTAATCGGTGGGAAGTCTAAGAAATTAAACTTCCTTATTTTCCTATGTTCCTAGTTAGTAGATAATAAATTCATGTTACAGTAATTGTGTAGGCATCTCAGATACTACGGATATCTTAAAGACTTTCTGCATTTCTAGTTCTGGCTAGCGTGCGCTTTCTTTATCTTCATAATATATGACGTCATCTATTGACAACCAATATATTTAACCTTTATCACAATAGTGATCCCCAATACAATAGTATTTACTAAATGTGAGTGCAGTCGATTGAGTCGGGTTACGTATACGAAAGTCAAACATCCGATACACGTTTTGTAAACTTTCTTTTGTTTCACATTTTACGCACACCAATAAAAAGAGACAAAGGATATAAGTATCGATTGAATCATGTAATAGAACCAAATCCAGTACGGTATTGAGATATATGATATTTGATTATGATATCAATAACAAATACTAAGGTGTCAAGTGTTGTAAACAAAATACTGTTTTTTGGTAACAGGTGGTTACAAAAACACAAGCGTCAATATCAAAGGAATTGATACTCGAATAAAGTTCAGGTGGATAATTCGACAACATAGTGATGTTTCGGATATGTGAAGCGTGTATAATATATCTCCTTATCTCACGACGTAAGTTGTTAGTGTCGACGTTGAAAAATTGGTAGTGCCGGATACTTTTTACGCTCGATAATAATAAATCTGTCTGGAGTTTTAAGGGGCTTCAACGAACGTATACTTATTCTTCCGCTTGAAAATTCTCCTAACGCTCAAAAATACGCACATACATTTTTGATTATGAATTACATATTTTATTAACGAGAAATTTCTGCTTTATATCAACGAAATTTGTCAGTTAGGAACCTATGTATATTTCTTTGATGGTGGCAAACAGATTGACATTAAGTACTTACTTTAATAATTTAGTAAGTTCCTTTTACACATACATAACGTCACGCCTTTTTATCCCCGAAGGGGTAGGCAGAGGTGTATTTCTACACCCACTTTTCGCCAGATATACTTTAGTCCCACGTAATAAGGGGCGAGCCTATTGCCGTACCGGGCACATTTACAGACTCCGTGCGGCTACTGAGAATTTCGTGACAGAAAAACCCAATAACACTGCCCGACCCAGGAATCGGACCCGGGACCTCCCGATCCCACGCGTACATTTATGCCGCGAGACCAACGAGGCAGTCGTATAGGGTCGAGTTTTCCGTCTCTACGCAAATATGGTATTTGCATCGTGTTATCCCTTAGTCGCCTCTTACGACACCCACGGGAAGATAGGGGGTGGTGACACTTGTATTCTATGCCGTCAACCACACGGCAAAAGTTCCTTTTAATTTTAGAAAGTAGGTATTACACAAGTGCTAAAATGGATTTTATTACTGCGGTTTGTGGCTGTATGTACATTTTAAAAGAACACATACACTGCTGAGTATTCCTGTGAAAGTTTTGATTGCTGCAATCACGTAGCGATTAATGGAGGAGGCTATTGCTCGACAGGATATTTACGAATGGATGTAAATGAAAAAGAAAGTGTTAAAACAGCAGTGAACGATGAACATGAATCCTGTACATCAAACAAACATGGCTACCGCCTACATTGAACTACATATTCGGTACTGACGTGTAGTGACGACTTCGTTATTAGGGTTCCGTACCTCAAGGTAAAAAAAGGAACCCTTATAAGATCACTTTCTTGTCCGTCTGTCTGTCTGTCTGTCTGTCTGTCTGTCCGTGTGTCACCACCGATTTTCTCAGGAACGGGTGGACCTAGCAAATTGAAATTTATACCAGATACTGAGGTCTATGGTTGCTATTAGGTGTATGAAAATCAGGGTCCTGGGTCAACCCAATAAAAAGATATGGTCAAAATTAGATTTTTGCGAAAACTTGTAAGTACCAAAATTAACCTTAATTTTCAATTTTTTTTAATTTTCGGAATTTTTCCTTTACTTGTGCTGTAAGACCTTGGTTTTGACCAAAATTGACAATTCTAGGTCAACCGTAAGTACCCTATAGGTTTTGGGTCGAAAACCTATATGGTAGTTCCCGTCGAACTAGAATCACGAAATTTGGCCAAAAGCAGGGTCTTACAGCACAAATAAAGGAAAAATTACAAAAAATAAAAAAGTGGAAAATTTAAGGGTGTCCCCATACATACAAAGTAGACTCCATTTAATAGTCCTCTAAGTTGTATGGGCGCTCATAAAGATTTAGAAGACTAGCGTAATTCAACCTCAAATAAGGTAAAATGCGTACGGAACCCTCGGTGCGCGGGTCAGACTCGCACTTGCCCGAATTTTTGACGTGACAACGTCTTATAAATTGGTTTGCCGGGTGACACTTCAAGAAACTGCGTTACGCTCCGCTCACGTTATGCGCTCACAATGAGAGCGAGTGAGAGGCACGCGTCCCGCCTAAGAGCGAGAGAGACAGACATAAAAAGTGAAAGGCACGCGTCTTTCATCCTTCTTCCTACTATACGAATGAATATTCACATTAAAATTATTTTAACACTCAAAGTCGTTGTCACGTAAAACTTTCGCCCGTATACCGACTTTACAGGCAACCAATTTTTTTTTTACTTTGGAATGTCTTCTTAATCAGATCTTAGCGGTGTTTTTACACACTGTTTTTGGTTTTGTATTACAAAATAAAAAATACTTTGAAGCGTTGGATATGGTTGAGAGACTGTGGTGTACAGCTATTGATGTGACTTCTTTGTAATTCGGTAGAAATGTATTGATAAAAAATATAAAGCTTTTATACAATTTGGTCTAATTAAGCATTTCAGGCGTAAAAATTTAAGTAATATTTTAACAGCTAATAAATTAGGCATGATCAAAACTTTGCAAGTATTTAAAACAGACGGTTATAAAAGTATCGAGATTATTAAATGTATCATGAAAAGTAATATATTTATGTCAATGTGAAAAATCCACATCTTTTTATATTGAATGACTGAGAATACCACGATACAGGTACCTACACACATTGTTTAAATGCAACATTGTCTAAGGCTCGTTAGGTGTCGCAAATATTTGCACAAGAGGTACGAATACGTTTTTGCGATTGTTATTAGGTTTTGTTACTGTCCTTCCTACTGATATTTCTGCCACATTTGATTAGTTGAAGATTGTTTCTTAATAACATGTAATTAATTGTCAGTATACTATTTAACATTCTAACAGAAAGATATAAAACTATATTTTTATAAATATCGCATACTCGAATACAAAGGTTTGGTAGGTACATGCCCGATTTAGAATGAAAAGAATTTTAAAGAATAACTTGGCTGGCTCTGCTCGTGTGAACTAAGGTACTCTTGGAGCAAATGCCCGCTAACTTATGATTAGTATGATACTGGTACATAATACGCATAGCATTGACTAACAGGAAAAATGGAATACAGAATATTCCTGACACAATTAGTGATCACATTGACATCGTTTCTAAACTAACCAAACATAGCCAGACACTGACAGAGCGGCGCGCCGCACACGGTGTGTCGAAACACGTCCATTAACGATAATTAAACTCAACTTTTTACTCACGTCGCTTCAAATGTCATCCTCTTACGCCTACCGTTAATCGACTAGTTGAAAAGTGCAATCAAAGATAAAACTCACACTAGACAGCATGCATAAGTAATTTTCTCTAGCATCATGAGACTTTTTCCATAAGACGCTTTAGAGAATAATCTGACGTTTTCTGATTACAAGAATTCACACGGAACGATTCCTGGTTTAAATGAGCTTCTTATTAAAAGATGCACAGTGAAATCCTGTCTGAGCACTTATTACAGCCACCGGTTGAGATAATATCCATGAGATGAATCCGAGATATGTATGACAACCGAGACCAATGGTTTACGTCGCCCGCATAGAAACAAAAGGCTGTTGATTTATCTGCAGAGATCAATTTACGGAACATTCAATATCGGTATAATCCGTTCATAATTATTGTATGAATTCAGTCATCTTTCTATGTATTTGTTCTATAAACTAAGACTATTATGCAACATATAAGTCTGTATAAGTCTGTTCACGGACGTCTAAGAAGTGGTTTATCTCGAAACACGACCACCATACTTAAAGTTGTTATTCGATCACAGAAATAAGGCCAGACAGATTAAAACCGATTTTTGTCTGTCAAAAATAAAATGCACTCCACCAAAATCTTTAAAATTAAACAAGGGTGGCTTTAACAGTATGTTAATACTGCAGGCGTGTTTTCTTTATTTTTGAGCATCACTCGAGTGACTCATCTCTACGGATTTGACAAGTCATTAGTTGTCATTGATGCAGCTGGTGTGGCCGGGGAAATATTTTTACAAGTTTTATTATCTTTTAAACAGCGCAAGAAAAATTAGAAACTATAGTGTATTTTATCATGGTTAATTACATTCTTTGCGCAAAAGTGCCGCTAATTCCCAGGACTAACATGTCTAACTGCTTTTGCGATTCTGTGCAAGTTATAACTGAAAGATATAATCTAATTATGTATGATACTTGCTTGCTTCACTCAATTACTCATCTCGCAAGTATTTCTATGAACAATAAGGCTTTATCTAGAACGTTCAGTTGGTACCATAAGGTACATTGTTACTGGGAAAATTGGTTCTGAGAATAGACGACAAGAACTAAAATAATTTTCATAATATTACACAACTAAGGATGGAAAAAAGCTATAAACTATGGGTACATTGTTCTTCTGATAGTATATATTTGCCTTTCGTTTCACAAGAAGGTCATCTACGTAGTTTGTCAGAGAGCCAAATCGAGAGAGGCGATGTTTGGTACTGAGATGGGTATATTAACCAAATTGGCACAATCGTCAAGATGAAACGATCATGCTAAAAAGATGCAAGATTCAGACAAGTTACTACAATTACAAATTTTAAACGCTAACCTAACCTATTTTGCCGTTGTATTATTGAAACTGCAGCTTAATATAAACAATATTAATTAAACAAGGCCGATTTTTGGTCAAAAATCGAAGTGATATAAATGATCAGTACCTATGCATCCATATACACATAGACTTAATAAATTTTCGAATTTTTACCTTTGGAAGGTAAGATATTGCATGTCAGCTGTCTATTGACATACTCTGGCATAACTATTGTATAATCCACCACCAGTACTTGTAATATTTTGGAAAGAATTTGAGACGCAAGACAAGATTCTATTGATAGCTACCGTGAGTTTTTTACGTAATATATTTGCGTCATATCTGCGGTCATCATAATATCAGTGAACATGGAACGGAAGACACGACTTCATCATTTATGATATGACAACGGTATTGCTCAAAAACCTTTCATCATTGTATTTAGGAACTATTATTTTGTAAATTATTTTTGTTTTTTATTCAATGTCAAGTCTAGTGATTTTATCGAGAAACCGAACCGTATCAGTGGTAGGTCAAATTGAATATTTGGAAAATGTTCTCTTTCAATCTTTTGGCCCGAATATTGGCCTCGACGTTAACACTACGCTGAATAGGGACGTCTACATGGGGCAATACTTTCTGTGCTCCACAAATTATTTCGTATCTGGTTGTTCTCTCTAATTAGCAGATGAAATGTCTCGCGATACAAATGCAAAAAATTACTTTATGCACGATGACACCGGTAGAGCATGTTAGACTAGACGGTATAAAAATATCTGTTCTATTTGCAATGACATTTTATAACTGCGTGTTGTCCTGACTGATCTCATGGATATTTTTATTCCTTTGGAGAGCTATTCGGAAATGGCGTCAAAGTCAAGGAAGGACGCTGACAAAACAGTTACAGTGTCGAAAATTAAATTGAAGTAAAACTCTAAAGCCTAGATTGCTGATGTGTTTTTTTTTGTCAGCATAAGCCAAAATATATTTCATTCGCCACACTAACAGGGTACACAATAGTAATTTCTTAAGTACCTAACCTGATCGAGCGAATGCGACTCAGGTTCTTTATGCACGTACCTACCGGCTACTACATGTCTATTGTGCACCAAAGTAACAGTTGTTTATACCACACACCTAACAGTTTCTGTTAACTGCGGTAGAGCTATTTGTCTAGCACCGACTTTAGTACTAATGAATTTACATGTACTGCGGCGAATTTAGTTAAGAGCTCGGCGTAGCTGTGAAAATTTACAGCCCTGCGAAATTTCATAGTAAATGATATTGACGTTTGAAGAAGTTACGGCGATTTGTTGGTAGACAACGCGCGATCTAGACATATTATATATATATAGGTACATACATACATACATACATACATAGACTCACGCCTGTTTCCCCGAAGGAGTAGGCAGAGGCATATTAAACGCCCACTTTTCGCCAGTGTTTTGATTCGACGCAATAGGTGGTGAGCCTATTGCCGCTTATCGGGATATTTTGTTTGCCAGAGCCTCGTCCGTTGATCGGCAGGTGCACCACTTGCAGGTGAGGTTGGCTTGGGACCCTAAGTGCTTGGTGGGAACCCTATGCACCCAGACATAAATATGTTTCGTTTTAAGATGTTTATAAGCAAACACTTAAAAGATTAAATAATATTGTAAGCCGAATATAAAACTAAATTATTTTGTGAAATAAATATGTTACAATAATATATAATCGATGATAGAATCAATAGCGAATCAAATTTATTTATCATATTTTTATAGACACCTTTTGCAGTACTAAACCAGTACCTAAGTAAAGACAAACGATCTCAAATAAGCTACCTATTATGCAGACATTTCCTTGTTTGCGTGTCTGCCTCGAGTAAAAAGATTTTCCATACTTATTTTGTTTTCCCGCGAGGATGGCGAGGAACAACAAAATACCGCATGCTACAATCGATCCTTGCTGTACTAAGCTTGTACTGTACGTCATAACTACAGCTTATATCCATCCACTTATATGCATGTATTTTGGTTTTCGCAACAGTGCTAGTGATTCACTTGAAGTACTAATGTTCTCAGAGGCCACAGATACATGTTTTGATTCATAAAGTCATCGGGTAACGGTATGATGCCTTCTAAGAGAATTGCCTTATAATCTTATAAAAAATAATATCAATCATGCTTCACTTTTACTTGATCAAATACCGCTCATCACCAAGCATCCTCATCATCAATCACGTCATACTTACTCCACATTATATTTCACTTATCACTGCTACCAACTAACTGCTACATAGATTCTTAGTGTTCTACAAAGTAGGATTGAGCAATCATTTTGATACAGCCTATGACTAACTCGAGTGTCTTTACTGTATATATTTTATTGATGTGGGCATTCACAGATCAATTCCTTTCTTAGAACTATCTAACCAATTAATAGTGTTTGTATCAGAGGTGCCTCGGCACAGGTGATTGACTATGAGTGTTGTCGTAATTGCCATTAAACTGATATTCGTTTTTATTTGTACTATGTAATATAAATACTTAGTTACATATAGGCTGTTAGAATATTACATATCCATGCCTCATTAATTTTTCACAAGACGCACATCAAATTACGGATGCTCAATATCTTAATGTTTTAATAATTTAATTAATTTAATTAAATAAATCAATATCTTTACTACGTTCTGTTTATACAAAAATATAAAATTATTTTATTCATACTGTTATAAACTGAGTTATAGCAAAAGTGCTTCTGAAATAAATTATACTATGTATGTACAATTAACGGTTCGGTTGCGAAATTAAAAACAAATATTTATGACGGCAATAATTTTAACTGTAATATCGAGGTAGAAAGATTTATCATTCTGGTTTAGAAAGCAATTTCCATTTCCGGTTATAATAACGTGAAACCAAAACATTAATGCTTAATCCATAATTAAGTATTCCGCATTTATTTATTTTTACACTTTTCAGGTCAATTATGTACTTATTGCCCTCTTAATTTTGTCACTCTACTTAATATGATGGAGTGGTATCGTATATTTGATTCGTACATGAGTCAAGATTTCATAAGCTATAACGTCAATTTTGCTGTTTCAAATCTTATCCGAGTGTTCTTTATGAACATTATTTAAACCTATGAATTTATTGATGTACTCTATTTCCTATTTACCAAGGTATAAGAGACAAGACTACTCTACATTTACGATCAAGTTGAAACTGACATAACTGGTACGCTGCAAGTAAACTGAACTAAACAGCATTAACCAGGGCTTAATCTACTTTAAAGTGAAAGATTGCCGCCTCCTACATTATTAAATATTATTCTTCCCTCGCATAACTTTAGCTACTCGTCTCTCGCTAAACTCTTAATGTGTGCTGCAATGTAACGAGCCAGCACACTTAGCCCCTGTTTAACTTATGACTATTGACGCTAGACTAAAGTGCACCAAGCCATGGCAGACAAATACTAAAAAACTAAAGTAAACATTCCACAGATAAGTGATGGTATGATGTAAGTAGGCGCTAACAAATAGGATGCCAACCGCTCATACGAACCGGTCTAAAATAATAAACGACATCTCTAATTTGTCTTTGACCACGTGCCCTTACATTCAACCGCCTAACGCAGCGTGGCCTTTGAATTTTCCTTAAAGCCATTTAGGGAAATTAACAAAAAAGTAAGTTTTAATTTATGAGGCGATTAGACACTGATCTCATTTTGGATGATTCATCGACCGTTTATAGCTATGAACGCCGTCCTATCAAAAAAGGTATGTTCATGATATTTATGACACATACCATATGGCATATTAGTAGCGAAATACTTGCCACTATTAAAAAATACAGTTTTGGACACGCATTCCTCACACAGTCTGTGTCAGATAATATGTGCGCCAATTTTCAGCAATGTTATAAATAGAATGGCTTAACATGTGAATATTCTAAGAATGTTAGGCGTTTACGAGTCAGTGGCTGGAAAAGATAGCGATCTAACTATACAGAACTACAAAGAAATGTAAAAATAATTGTTTACATTTTGAATTACATCATAAAATATTTTTTTTTTTATTTGGGTTCCTAGTTGTAATACAATTATCAGTAATCACGATTATCCACTAGCCATTACAACAAGAACGAACCAGCTATGATATAAAAATAATTTATGGGTTAGATAACTGTTGAACAATAAATTCTGTACAATTCGTTCAAATAAAGAGACATTCACTCTGCATTGTTATAAGAAAGCAGCACTTTTTTTTAATAACAAAAGTATCGACAGATACTCGACAATTCGGCAGCCATTGCTATTGTGTCCGAAAATAAACATGGCTCATTGGCGCCCCGCGGCTAGGCGTCACAACTTGGCAGACTTGACACTTGGCATCTGCAACTAATGCAGCCATAGTACGGCCCAGGTGTATTACGATACCCTTTGGACTGACCACGGTAATGAAGCGCCGTGCCAACACTACTGGGAAATAACTAGTATGTTTTTTAAATAAAGGTCACGAAATCCATATGATAATGAATACAATACAGGATGTTCAAGTTCATTAATTTATGAACCAAGAGTATGTGTGGTTCATAAATTAATGAATTACGCTGGTGTTTCTCGCCCTGGAGTTGGTAATCCTAGGCGCGACCATGTTCCGCATTCCTAATTAGTCTCCTCCATTTTGCGTTCTTGCTCTTCAGTTTTCGTTTTTGGTATATTCGCAAACATCTCATTAGCATTCGTTTCCGCGAAGAGGTAACAATTTCACCCGAGTCGGATGTTATCTTTGCTTCGTGTTGAAATTGCAACCCTGAACACTGCGATCGTTTTGCTTTTTTATAATCCCAGTACAGGAAAATACGTTAGGCATGATACAGACAGCCGACCGTAGCAGAGAAATCGCATCAAGCCGGAACAGATAGCTTCGTCAGATATTTTATTATTGAAGAGGCCCGTCACTGAGCTGCAGCAGTCCTACATCTCTTCGAGATAAACTTGATATAAAGTTACCATTGAATAAAATATGGATAGAGGGTATAAACGATCAAATAACAGAGACAATATTGCACGAGATTATATTAGTCTATAGACTTTGGTAACACAACGATAGGTGTTTGTATGTTTTATTAAAAAGGGATTGTAGTTTACCGTAAGTTACAATGCTTGGCTTGTTTATTGGACAATGTAATCGAAACTCCAATACAGTTACATAAACTAAATAACTCAGTCGAAGTAGACAAAACAACAACACTAGTATCATTCAGACCACTATACGGTGTTTTGAACGTTACTAGTCGGTTTAGGTTAATCTCACAAAAACTGCTAAGCGTCGAACGTGAAACATTAGTATGATTCTATAAGCCGGACGTTTCAAATTCCTCTCAAGCGAATTCTCCAGCAGTGATTGTATGCCGATGATATTAAGATGTTCCACGCGTTCTATTTTAATCGTGCTAATACCTACTGATGTATAAATCGATCTGTATTAGTAAAGTGTGCAGTTGTCCGGCCCTGACACTATATTAACGCAACAGACGCCACTTACGGTAACAACACTTAACACATCTGTTTAGCTGCTCTAGCTACTGGACGAGGAAAAACAACTCTACAGCGGAAACTTCTGTTACGATAATTAAAAATAGGTCAATTAACTAAGCTATTCTATATGTACATTATTACGATTTATAGGTATACTAGCATGCATAATAATATAATTATTGTGTATTTAATTTGCTTGGCATACAGTGCTATAAAACATATTTTATTTCCTTCTTTTATAACTACAGATTATAGCAATATGAGAAAACAAAAGCAGCAGTATTTCCGCAACGCGAAATGTTAGGTAAATACGTTTGAAGGAGAAATAATAATAATAAGCTCTTAACGTATTAACAACACTTCGAGGACTTGGCAGTCATTGCTGTTTTTTCTACTGTAATAGTTGGGGTTACGCTCGCGCTAGTAACTTATTCCGTCTAAACATGATCGAGTTATTATACAAAAAAGTAACTCGCCATGGCAAAAAATAATCACCTGATCTGTATATTGACCCGACCACTAAACACACAAGTCGTTGCTTTTTTTTGTTGTTGTAATTTTTTTTTTAGTTTAGATAATAAATATTTCTTAAAAAAAAACGATGACAGAGAAACATTTATGATTATGACAGCTGTCGAATTAGTCAATATCACTGACATTTTGCTAGACGTAATATTTGAGTGGACCTCTCTATTTTATAACAAAGTAATGTAACAAAAAGTCAACAACTAGGAAATACACCTAAAATATTAATTCTTATAAGTATATTGTTATAATAAACTAGAGGATGCCCGCGGTTACACCCGCGATATTATAGGCTACTGCTCCGCTCCCGTCGCTCATAGCGCGATTTTTTGTATCGGACCAGTAGTTCCTGAGATTAGCGCGTTCAACCAAACAAAAAAACAAACTTTTCAGCTTTATATTAGTATTAGATGACATGCGAGATAAATAAAAAAACTTTGGCATCATTAAATTACAATGGCTTTCGTAAGACATTGTTCAAGAAACCTTAAATAAACATTTAGTAAGAAGGCATGGTCTGGGAAGTGAGGGCAGAGGTGAAAGTTCTTTGGGGTGACAGCAGCCGACATGTAAAATACCTCAAAAAGCATCTGCACCAATACTTCCTTTCCTTTCCTGTTAAACTTATAGTAAGTATGCAATTCGAAAATAGTTCCAATCATTCCCTTGTTTACAACGAAGTAAACGTCGCTTTACGTGACAATTGTGGGAGTGTCTACAGGTGGATTTCAAACGACGTTGCGCACTGATGTCAAATTAAAGGCAACCTTGTCGGATTGCACGGTTGACGCTGTATCATTACCTCCCAACTACAGACAGTTACACAACTATAGCCCGGTGGGCCTCTAGGCATAACCAACCATGTATTTTTTGCTACTCGTATTACGGTCTCTGCTGCTACATTGAAAGGTTCACACCTAATAATAAGAGCTGTCAGACACTTAACACCACGACGGTCTGGTTTCCATCATTACCGAGAGCGTCGGTATCGAATACCCTGTAGTATTTTTAGATACACATCTTTAATAATAAATGTTTTTGCGTGGCTATATTTTAAGCAATCACATTTTTCATAATACAGTTAGAAGTAATGCTGTCGTTTAGCATAATAATATGTATAATCCTTTTGTAAAGGTCACAGACTCATAATTCTTACGGTGATTTAATAATGTTAAGTCACCGGAACCAAGTTGATTTTTGAGATTTGCCATTTTGTTTACTTAGCCCGGCTAACCTATTCTTGATGTTAATCTTACTTGTTCAATCCACTTAGAATAATAATGCTTTTGAAATAACACCATTATATTCTTAAAAATATACGTATTAGAAAATCATGAATTTATTTATGATAAAGCTATTTTCGCGGCATTCATGCTCTAGCGCGCATTGTAATGCATAGAACCGGCAGTACAATGCTATCGTTTTTATGAAGTAATTGAGTTATCTGTTGTACCAAATCACCTATCATACAGGCAATGCCCCACCCATCAACATTTCATTGTGTCTTTGGAAAATAGTTATGCACACAAGTTCACATGAATCTTCGTTATGCCTTGCTCCACATTGCAACATATTTTAAGGTTATTTTAAAAAAATATGTGGGTCGCAAATTCACCGCATGATAGGTATAGCTTATAAATCATATTTATATTTTTATCACGTAAACACACGAAAAACCCACGCGATATATAAGGTACCAAGGTTATTCCTGCCAATTTATATGGTAAACCTATACAAATGTACAGTGAAGCAGACATTCATCAAATGGCATTTGAATAGCCAATACAAATGTTTTTTTATTCAGACGCCGACATCAAAGGAGCAGCTGAGTTGAGAAGGAAGAACTAACGACTCGAATAAAGGAGGAGTAAATCTCAGTTAGTGGTAGAAGCAATAAAACTGATAGGTTATTGCCATCTTCGTCTAGAATGTCGACTGCAAAATGTCCGTGTATCGAACCGAGCGAGCAGTAAAATTGCAAGGAAAAGTTGGCGTTAGGCCAAGCGTGCGTACAGTGCGCCGCCGAGCACCGATTTATTGTTTGCAGAAAGGAAACTCTTATTTCTTATTCATGTGGACACAACACTTGGAGCATTGAAAGTGATATCGGTCTCGCATTACGCCTCAACGTCGTGTACTGGAAATACGTTAACATTGTATCGGCTTTATATCTACGCGGCACTACCTTGTTAGCACTTAACTGCGGCATAAAGGAAACGAGAACAATATATCCGGCTAGAGCTATACATCAACACATGCTTATATAGGTATGCTTTATGAGTTAGGCAGCTAACAACATTCACGTGTTTAATAAGAAGCAAGATAGAAGTCTAAACGACCAATATCGCCGGACAAAATGTGTTTTGTGCTATAGAGTTTTGTGTACTAAAGAACAGCAATTCGAGTTAATGCGTCATTACGTAGACATTTTAATGGGTGTAGGGAAGGGAATGGAATTAATTTAGCGTGGACGGGCACGCACCGCGGCTCGCTACCGCCCTCGCACTCAGCGCCTGACGCGCTACGTGACGGCTCTGCCTATCTCAGCTTCGGACTTCGGACGTCCAATATTCTCAATGACGGCTTATAATTACATGTGTCGTGTTCATTTCATTTTACAACCGTTGGAGACATGTAACATACGTTTATCTCATTGAATTTAAAATAGTAAAATGAGCACTAATCAGCTGCACTGATTCGATAAGCTGTCCTCTACAGGCTTATCTCCGAAATACCACTCACAAATTAAAATGTCCTTACAGTATTTTTATAATAAAACTTTCGAATAGAGCCATGAAATAAAAATCGTGCAATATCCAACAGTCCCCTAAAAGTTTTAATTCGGAAATCGTACTATATCTAGATAGGTATCAACATCGCCGCAGACGGGTATTGCACGAGGGGTCGCCGCTCTACCCCAACCCCGACGAATTCCTGGAAAATCGGCGGCAAAACAAACATAATTATATATATTATTTCTTTAGCTTCTCCTCTCAGATAATCACAAGTCACGTTAATAAATCAAAGCACTTGGCCTTGAGGCGAACGATGCCTAACATTTACCTAACGATCAGACTAGCTTTGGCTAAATTAGCATGGCCTTGAACCTTCAGTATAATGGAGAAAACAAGACCTAAATAAGCACGCAACCTTTTCATAGCTCGTACTTAAGAAACTAGCTGACTAGGTGGCCTTTAGCAAGCGATACTACCTGAAACATTTAAAAAATCCGTTCGCTTTCTAACGTGGAACAATAAAGGTCAGGCTACATATAGAATTGTATCTAGATATATATTGCATTAAGCAATCCAATAAAGTCTTAGCACAATATTATACCGTGTGCCCCAAGCCCCTCAGGCTGTTAATCCTTACGAGCTCGCTAGGTTTTCCGGTAAAACACGCACTGTATGATTCATACCAATATTTTCGTGCAGGGTGGAGTAAGCGAAGAAGGGACCGCGTTAGCAATATATTCTTGTAAACCCGGACATGAAAATGCACTTGGAAATGTTATTGCTTTCTTTATTTCTTACTTTAAATTAATTGAGCAAATATATAATGAAATGCCATACATGCTGATAAAGATAGATAAATAACAAAAATATACGATACGATATGTACAATACTACTAAAACAATATTAAGCAAGCAATAAAACACGTGATGCGGGTTTCTTTCTTTGGCATGCGACGTGCACATTATGCATTCGTTGCAAATATTAAAAAGTCAAAAGCCCTTGATGAAACATGAGGGCGTGCTAGATAGACACTTTAATGAACATGTAAGTGATGAGAGGCGTTGAAGTGAAGGGGCTTTTAAATCATACTGGTTTTCGCATTGCATGCAGTTTAATATTCAATGAAATAATACCTTTTTAGTCTATCAAATTAACTAAATAACTAGCTAATACTGGTTACTGGGTTAAGTAGGCCTTCATCGGTCCAGGATAAAGTGAGTAAGTGAGTTGATACATCTTTAAGAATATTATAGAGAAATCGAATACATGCGATATTTCCTTTTACCGGTTAATCCGGTGATAATTAACTTTGAAAATTTAGTATTGTGTGATTAAAAGGTTTTACTTAGCCAGACTGACTTATCTAGCAGTCACTTTATGTTTTATAATGCTAATACTTGTTAATAATAACTAAAATAACTAGCACAATTTTGGCAATGAAATTTTCAAATCCGGAAATTTATTAC
The DNA here is from genome assembly GCA_944739405.2 of Euclidia mi. Taxonomy (NCBI): domain Eukaryota; kingdom Metazoa; phylum Arthropoda; class Insecta; order Lepidoptera; family Erebidae; genus Euclidia; species Euclidia mi. The sequence continues at coordinate 64,360,475 of OX123186.2, read as the reverse complement.
TCTTATTGCACAAAGTACGCATTATAACACAGCAATAAGCATTTATGTAAAGTTTACCTAAAAGTCATAAAATTATTCAGTTTACATATTTACATAATGTTTTGTTTCAGTGTTTAAAGCGTGCTGTTGAAAGAGTTTCACTTAATGAAGTCGATTAATTAAAGTCAAGTGTATGTTCTGTGCGATGTTCCAGAAATTATTTTATTTTTTTACGAAACGGGATGACCACAAATTTACTAATGACGGTAATTTAAGTAAATTCTATTTTTGAGGTTATTAATGTATGATGTATCCAATAATTTAAAAAGTGTGTATGAAATTGAAAATTTGTAAAACATTGATTAAATAAATTGGAAGGTAAACGTTTCGATGAATTCTGTTTGGACATAACCAAAGCAACGTTCTATGAAGAAAAGCCGAACCACGAAACAGAAAAGCGATCAATGTGTCGATAATACGGAATGAAACAAAACAGATAGGTAATATGGATCGGAGAAACTGCAAAAGTAGTCTACCGTAATTTTTCTGACTAAAGGCACACACCGCCAGTTTCCCAAATAAACTGGCGAACAAGAATATTGTGAATCATTGGAATCCCAATTATTCACAATATTCTTGTTCGCCAGTAAGTAATCACTTATTGCATCACACTCCAATGCATTTATCAGAGAATAATCAAGTGTACATATTTTGGATTTGAAAAGTCACTATATGAAGTAAGAACGTACGCCTTAATTGAATAAAATATTACGCGAATTATCACCTTCCTAAAAGTCATCAATGCTAACAATTCACTGTATTCGCTGCTTAAAGAAATTCTTTGTATGTTGAATTAACAATCATAATTTCAAGCAAAGGATTCTTTCTGTTTATATGTATAAACACTGCAATAAGTCCAGTTTATCAAATTTTGTAATAAAATTACTTTTCACGGAATTTATCCACAGTGCAATCAACAAGACCATTATCTTTGAACATGTAATCATAATATAATTTCTTGAATATTGATTAAACATTGCAGCGATTCGGTTTTGTTCGGTTGAGATGTAAAAATCCGGTTGTATACAAGACCGAAAAGCTGTTGGAGTGCCGTAGGATCGTTGATTCAACTATTAGGTTGAAATGATTACTTTTGTGGCATTCACTCGTAGATAAAATCTGGTTAAATCTATTTGTAATGTGGAACTTTGAATTGTAAAAATACACATTAGTTTACTTCACAATCTTTAGCTGCCTAAAAGATCTAGGTTAAATCTCACCAGTTGTTTATACTTTTTAATAATTTTGGCATCAGATCAATTCAGTTTATTCACGAATCATAAAATGAAATCTACGGCCACATGCATAATAAAAGCGAGCTACAAGACTGGTGAGTCATCACAATATGAAGCAAGTGGATGTTTCAAGTCGGGCAGAGATTTTCTGCATTGTATTTAGAATGTCGATGACACTGATATCTTCATAGAAAGATATTATTCAAGCAACGATTTTATGGAACCTGGTATCTACTAGTAATCGTGTGCACAGAATGTACTACAGGCGATTTTTAGGGTTCCGTACCTCGAAAGGAAAAAACGGAACCCTTATAGGATCACTTTGTTGTCCGTCCGTCTGTCAAGACCCTTTTTCTCAGGAATTCATGGAGGTATCAATCTGAAATTTATACTAAATATTCGAATCTATGGTTCCATAGAGCTGTAAAAAAATCAAACTTCTAATCCAACGCAATCAAAAGATACAGCCGTATATGCTGCAAATTGCAGCATATTTTCAAACTCGCATTGGAATCAAAACCTACAGGGTACTTCCCGTGAACTCAGAATCTTGAAATTTGGTACGAAGCAACGTCTTATATCACTTATAAAGGAAAAATTGCGAAAACCGTAAATTTTTAGTTACAGCATATAAAAAAATATTTTTAATAAATTTAAAGTTACTACGCCTTTCTCTTAAACGCGTGGAGGTATTAAATTGAAATTCATATCAAATACTCAAGTATATAACACCGTAAGGCTGCAACAAAATCAAGCTTCTATGTCAACGCAATTAAAAGAAAGAGCAATATAAGCATATTTTGAAACTCGCGCCTACTCGCAAGTGAATCAAAACCTACAGGGTACTTCCCGTGAACTCAAAATCTTGAAATTTGGTACGAAGTAACGTCTTATATCACATATGAAGGAAAAATTGCGAAAACCGTAAATTTTTTGTTACAGAATATAAAAAAAAATATTTTTAATAAATTTAAAGTTACTACCCCTTTCTCTTGAACGCGTGGAGGTACTAAATTGAAATTCATATCAAATACTCAGGTATATAACACCGTTAGGCTGCAACAAAATCAAGCTTCTATGTCAACGCAATCAAAAGAAAAAGCAATATAAGCATATTTTCAAACTCGCGCCTACTCGCAAGTGAATCAAAACCTACAGGATATTTCCCGTGAACTCGAAATCTTGAAATTTGGTACGAAGTAACGTCTTATATCACATATGAAGGAAAAATTGCGAAATCCGTAAATTTTTTGTTACAGCATATAAAATTTTTTTTTTAATAAATTTAAAGTTACTACCCCTATCTCTTGAACGCGTGGAGGTATTAAATTGAAATTCATATCAAATACTCAGGTATATAACACCGTAAGGCTGCAACAAAATCAAGCTTCTATGTCAACGCAATCAAAAGAAAGAGCAATTTAATCATATTTTTAAACTCGCGACTACTCACACGGGAATCAAAACCTACAGGGTACTAAACTTCCCGTGAACTCAAAATCTTGAAATTTGGTACGAAGCAACGTCTTATAGCCGAAATATAGGATGCGGAAGGCTGAGGACCGTGTGCTGTGGGTGCGTGTTGGGAGAGGCCTATGTCCAGCAGTGGACTGCGATAGGCTGATTGAGATTGAGATTTCAAATAATTACATAGTCTTCAAACCTTTTTGCTAATTAGTCCGTACTTTATAAGTATTTTTGTAACAGATTTCTAACAGTCACTAAAAACTTTGTAAATCAATAACTTTGATAAAAAATATTATCATCATTCATCAACAGACTTTTGCAAGGCTGCTGCAAGGCTGGTATTTAAGTTATATTATCAAATAAGCGATATATGTTAATATAAAGTAAAGGATGACTGATTACAAACGACAAAGACCCCTTTTTCATTTAATTTATGCTCCTCCAGCTTTCCATACTGTAATGTCATGGATTTCATTTGGCAATAAAAATACCATAACTATGACTGGTGAACTTTTACTTATATACCTACAGGTTTGTACGGAACCCTTGGTGCGCGAGTCAGACTCGCACTTGACCGGCTTTTTTTTAGGAACAGCCCCTCACCTCTGTTGTTTAAAAGCTATGAAAATGTCCAATGGTCTTATACCGATAGACAAGCAAAAGGTTTTTTTTATTATATATTTCATAAATCTTTAATATCATATGCCGAGGCGAGTTTATATTTCCAATAACGAACAAAAAAGTTTATAATTTGACTTAGAACGCGAAGACTCCACTTTTTATTTATAACAAAACATTATGTAGATACATTCAAGGGCGTTACTAAGCGATTGACAAAATGACGTAAAATTAGCAGCTCTCCAACACGACTAAATAAATTTCGTAATTAATCTAAACGACTTTAATAAATTAAGCAAACACGGCAGATGTGAAAAAGTGTACATTTTACACCTGGACTCAGAACACCTTGTGTGAAGTAAATGCATCTCTTACAAAACCATTTTTGGTACTGACCACGTTCGCCTTATCTTGATCCCGACATTTCATTCCGCTAAGAATTCACGTAACCAATTAATTACTTTAATTATCTTTCGACTAGTTTTGTTGTTTGAAACGCTTTGTACATTTTGAGCGATGCAAATCTTTCATACAATTTTGTGCTCACTCATTGAAACTACACAATTATTCAACATTGTTATTCGTGTAGACTGAATCTATTAATAAAGTTGGCCGAATTAGATAACCCTATTTGTTTGTTTAGAGTAACCACCTGTTTGTTCTGCTTTGTATCACTTAAATCTGAATTTCGTTATGACTGTCTTCCAATTGTATTGTAAAAGACAATAGACTTAGGTAACGCGTTCCCCATTTAAACAATGTAAATTGTCGCTTTGAACATTTTCTTTTCAGAAAAGTAGAACTTTATGAACCAAGAAAGGCTTTTATTGCTTGTAGACCGCTATAATTCAATTCCAGTATTCTGATTCAGTGTTCCGAATCGATCTTGAAACAGGCCGTAATTTTATTAATATACGCTCATGAACTTTCAGCTGAACTTCACCTTTAAAAGTCATTCAGGTTCACACCAAGCCTACACCTATCCTTACGCACAATAAACTTACAGCTAAAGTACGTCAACGACTCGCTAAATAAGGACAGACAGTTTAATTTAGGCCATGCGGCTCTCGTGTCCACTTCTAAGAATGATTAATATGATCAATTGTGTACGTAATATGTAATATAGACCATTTTAAGAAGTGACTGAGTTTTAGATGCTCTAAAGAACTCAAACTTAATTGGTTTTATTGATATAAATATTCAACCAATTTCCTTCAACGTTTTGCTAGGTATGGTTACGAAGACATTTAATAAGAAGTGCAATTCTAACAAAAAATTATTGTACTTTTGCTGAACCACGTGCTTTCATATAAAATAATTTTCTATACAAGGTAGTTAAAAAAGATTATACGGTTCATAAAGAGATACAATACTAGTAAATTTAATCCAAGGAAGTAATTCAATTCAAAGCACCTTTAAAGGATCCTCAATAACTTTCAATCTTTTCCGACACGGTGACTGATTTGTCAGGAAGTGTTTATGCTATCATAGAATCGCTTACAAGGTGATTCGTATTATTAGAACTCAAAATAGGCATTATGACTATTTTGTTGTTGCTTTTCCTCGATGGATTTCTTGCTAGGAATTAAATAAGAATCATCGTTGAGTAACGTATCCACTTTATCCTGTATTTTAATTGTTACCTATGCTGTAGCAGTGTATCCCGCGCTGATTCAAATGTGAGCTGAGCTTAGAACGTGTATGTTATATTCATTCCGCTATACTAGCGAAAATCAAACCCATTGAATATTTTACTTAATTCTTGATTATTTTGAGAATGTAATGATGTCTCTAAAACTACGATGGTAAAGATCTCGATAAATAAAGTGGCAGAGACTTGTTAATATGTTCTTTGATTAAAATTCGTTGTCCAGGTGACGCTAAAGTGCAGTATAATTTTGAACTAAAGCCAATATAGGTGCTGATAGTGTTAAACATTCAGTTGTAACGGAACAACAAGCATTCGCCGTTTTTAAGTTTATTGAACTGAACAACGAACAGAGCCAAGCTTACTAATACTAATGACAGCAATGATTTAACTTATTGAAGTCAGTTGACGTTGATGAGCAACAACTACATTTATTAGTAACATATTGTTTCAAATTGTATGGGGACATTCCCGAAACAAATGTAAAAATAGAATAAAAATGAATAATAAAATCATTTTACCGTATGTTAGATTAAATTGAATTGTAACAAAATGAGTTCTGGTACAACGGAAGTTCTCCGCTTCGTTTTAATCATTCCCGTCTAGCTAACGTCTGCAAATGTTACTCAGAATAGAATACCTTACCGTGAAATAGAAGTGCTACACATAGTGAGTAAACGAATTCTATTATAACATTCACGACTCCGTAACTAAAGCACTAGGCGCTGGATATGAACAGGAAATTAAAAATAAAACACAGCGCGACTGGACTGAATGTTATATGAATAAGTGATAACTATAATTGTTTATAATATACAAATATGCACATATGTAGGAATTTACCTAGTTATGTTATACATATTTTGCTTGTTTGGGCCGGCGCACATATAAATAGCGAGACACATATTAGATTTTTATGAATTCACGTAAAAATTTGCTGATTTGGTACAGAGTGATGAGCTATCCCTTTCTGATCCAAAAAAATGTCGTCAGTATTATTTTTGTTCATAACACAAGGGGAGTATGAATTATTCTCCATCTGATTGATGAAGGTGTCAAACGATATGTAATGAGCCACATGCCGAGAGTTGTCTTTACAAATTCCCTCCAAGTTTTTGTTACTCCCGTCGGAGATATATGATCCATAACTGTCCTTGATAGTTTACGATGTTTTTTATGTAAGTTGACAGTAACAACCATATGTGTGGCTTGACTGTGTCGCCCTAAAGTCGCCTCAGAACTATCCATACATGTAAGTAATGAAATAATTGAAAAATATCAGATTTATGATTATGCTTCAGATCTTTCAAATTCATTGTGCAACGCGAAACAAGTAAATATTGTTTTATTTTGACATGTTTCCTCATGCCAATGTATTCACGTAGTAGATTATATCAGGCATAGTATTTATTTATTATTGAAGTAGTCGTAGATAATAAAATACTGAGCTAAGTAATAATTGTAATTCTTTATATAGTTACAGCCTATAAAGTTACACAGTTTTACAATCCATTTAAATTGTAAAGCCTACGTTATACAATAATGTGAGAGAAACAGAGATCATTGATCACTTTCGCCGTCCATCTGCAATCTGTTGTATCACACGCAACGTCATGATTACTTTGATCATTATCGTAACTTGATAAATATGCGTAAAGTTCACGCCCTATACGCAGACAGATTTGGTTTTGCTCCAATAAGGTTTCTTATCGAGTTTATGTCAGTTCAGTATCCCATATCTTTTGTTGACGTACGGAATAGATACGCGAGGGCGTCTGAATAAATCATGAATGTAAACCAAAATGTTTGAACATACTGACTGATAAAACGAGGCCTCAATGCCTTTACATTTTCATAGTAAGACCTATTTGGTTATGAAGAGCGCGCAAAAAAACAAACGAAATGTAAATTGAAACTCCTGAAATATGGCTGCAATCGTTGAATAATCAGAGAAAGACAAGCTTTCAAACCAAACGGATCTTTTCAAAATTAGAATAAAAACGAATTCACAGCATCGGTCCCTAGAGACGATCCTCCTTACAGTTACAATATTTTTGAAGCAAAAACGGGTCTCCATCTATATATTTATAAGGCGGTAGATAGAGATAGTTTGACATGTCGACCGTGATAGGAAAGTCACCTGAGTCAATAGTTATTTGTGTCGCGTTTGACGACGAGGGTGGATTCAGGATCGATTGAATAAGGAAGGCGCTCCCCTCGTTGGGTGTCAAGGGTAGTCTCAGACAGCCTCGCAAAGCCCACTCTTATCTTGAGCATCTTAATGAAGAATGCTTCTTATCATTGATCAAATAGATGTCACTGCCATCTTAAGTAAATTTGTAATATTCTTTGCTAAATCTCACGGTCACGTATTATGGACAAGGTTAGGAAAATAAATCCGTGAAAAAATGTAACAAGGTGTAAGTTTCAATGACAATATCTATCTATCTATCGTCACGCCTGTCTCCCATTGGGGTAGGCAGAGACTATGTGTAAGTTTCAATGACAATATAATGTAAATATTATAGGCTACAACATTGAGTATGATTTTCTTTTAAATATTTCACGAATTTGTGATTTTCATAATACGTGGACATGAATTGCTAATATCGGCCAACGAGATATTAGGTGACCCAGGTTCTGTTATACATACTGTTCGCGGATTTACATAAAACGTTACGTCAATGTGAAGAAATCGTTCTGTTTTTTCTTATAAAGCGGCATAAATACAAGACAATAGAAAATGTTCGTCGCGTGATCATAGCGTATTTAGTACGAGTTCAAATTAAAAGAATTTTAACTAGAAATACGTGTATAATTAGAATTTGTTAACAAAAGTGAATTATCGTTATTAACTTGTTTAACCATAGCTATATCGCTTACGCCATATCGTGATAAAGAATAGTACTCGGCGTATAAAAGAACAATGGCAGTTTGTTGAACAAAGTGAAAAAACCATCGCCACGGATTATCAATACTGTTCGTGTAATGCTTAAATACCCGACGGTTAGCTCTCACGAGTATAATACACATAATTATAATGAATCGTTTCTCGGTTTCATTATAATGTATTTTGTGTACGTACAACATTGCGTTATTAGCATAATTCTGGTATTTTGACATAGTACGTGTAGAACGTGTAATTTGTATGAGGCTTCCGTATACATGTTTTATGTAGTTACATGAACAAAATACTCTTGTGCAAGTGGTCATAGCCAAATAGCAACTTAAAGTGTACCAGAATTTATATTAATTGGGTCAATATGATACACATAATAATTATGTGTATCTATCATATTGACCCAATATTGACCAAATTAATATAAATTCTGGTACAATTATTGTATTCTGATATTTTTTGACATTATGGCACTTTCATATAAGTACGGTACATAATACATTTATATTTGAAATGACACACACAAAATGAAGTGTTCTTGTTCTAGACAAGATGACTTCAAAACGGCGACACGAGACATGCTTAGAGAACAATATAGACCCTAGTGTGTCGTTGCAATCTAGGCTAGAAATACTAAGTGACTGATGATGGCAATATCTACGTAACTTGATAATGCGCTTGGACAGTTATGCGCTGTCACGGTGAGTGAAACTAAGCCAAATTGCTATGTTTTGTCTTGTGTCTTTGTACTGTAAAGTGATTGGTGAACGGAACTACTTACCGTCTAATGTGCGTGTGACACTTTATGTCGCCGCTAATGCACACAAATTGTTCCCTAACTTCACATTAGATATGACATTTATATTACACAAGAAGACAGTCCAACATGCAAATAAATGTGGCATAACGTTGGAGTGTTTGTAATGCTCTTAAGTATCTAATAACCATTCCAGTTCTAAAACAATAAAAATAATAAACAGTGTTCTTAAATTAAGGTCGATCGACGCGAACAGCGCGAGATGAAGGCGCTAGGAACGATAACCGTCAAGGGGTACAAACTTACAAACAGAGCGTAGCATTAAAATCTCAGATGGCATGTATTTCGCTCGTCTCCCATATGGACTGCCATATGGGAGATGTTTTATTGTATGTATTTATGTCCGTGATGAAACCGCGCCCGACCTCGGCGGACTCAATTGCGCCAACGAGAGGACAGGACAAGTCATCGTAATTTAAATCATTAGAACGCTTAAGCCTGAATTCACAAGCCGCGATAATGCAGCTGCGTGTAATGAATGTGCTAATCTTAATACGTATGCAATGAGTCGTCATATGCGAGTAAATTTACTGGAATATTAGAAACCATTTAGTCGCATTCTAACTGAGTTTTACGGTGAGTTTTTAGGATTCATACATCGCCTCTGTATTTGCCACGTACGAAGATAACGTGCCGGTTTAAAGATCGCACGGCGATAGCCTATCGCTTGTTAACTCGTGTGGAATGATAAGTCGCTGAAACTTTCTACTGCTCTCATATTTTGCTTTGCTTCGTTCCCATATGCGCTGACTTATGATTCGTTTATTCGTCAGCTCAAATAAACAAGCGCGAGAGAACGTTTGTTTGTTCTGGCTACACAATTGTTAAGAATATCCCAACTGTTTGTGTGTGATGTAAGTTAACCATACTTTTACATGTTTGTGTGGTGCACACACTGAAAACACTTGAGTTATGATATTAAAAGAAGTTAAACTAAGGATGTGAGAACAATCAACATAACAATGTGACTAATAACTGACTCAGTGGCGACTATTCGTCAAACTTGACACTCATGTACAGCAATTCTAATGAAAGTTTGTGTTTTACATAAGAACAAACCGTAAGTCAGAGAAATCCAACTTTCTCAGCTAATAACAATAGCGTGTTAGCACATTTCCATTACAATTATTAGCCGTGCCCAATGCGACTACACCGACGAATATTGCGAATAAGTGTGTTACGACATCTACCCGCATGCATTGATGCAGCTGAATTACGCTATTGACGACCAAAGACTTATAGACTCACGCCTGTATCCTCGAAGGGGTAGCCAGAGGTATAATATTACAACCACATTTCGCCATGAATTTTTAGGTCCTACGTAAAAGGGGGCGAGCCTATTGCCGTACCGGGCACATTATACCAGACTCCGTGCTGCTACTGAGAATTTCCTATCGGAAAAATCCAATAACACTAAAAAAGAACATGATGCAAATGCCAGTTTGAAGAGGTAGCAAGTTGTAGGGTCCAAATTATTCTTACAGGTACAGGGTATTTCAAAAACATTTCATGAACAAAAATGCAGGTAGCACCTTAATTTATATCTAGATGCGGTCGTGACGATATATAATTAGTCAATCAGCAATATAATAAATGACTTAATATTCTAAGTATATATTAGGCAATTTTATTGCTTAGTTTGCTGATAAGCTTGGCAGCTATCAAATAAATATATTTCAAGAATATTTACCATTCGGGCGAAAATCTGAGTATGTCTTGATCCGCATTTTCTTTTCTCAATGTATCCTTTATGTAGTGTTCGAATGAGGTGCACTATCGCAAATTAAGGGCCTTCATCACTAAACACTTCGACACATTGAGGGTAAAAACACCTCATATTTCGCGTCTACAATCGATTTTTATTTGTGCAAGTCAGAAAGGATACAAGTTACTTAGAAAATTTTATTTAACAACCACTTTTCACATTGTTTTTGCACATAACAAACACAAGTAAAGACACTGCAACGTGAAATAAAAACAAGTTTACATTACTATTGGTTACTACTAGGGTTATGCCGCGTATCGCTTGATTTGACAGCTGCGAGCGCGCTATCCCGAATTCCCGATCGGAATATTGGATGAATCGCGTGAATGGGCTCGGGGCGCGGGAGCGAGATAGCAATTGTAGTGAACATAGCCACATGTGATAGGGAGCGTGTGTCGGGAACGAGACGGGATACAAATAGAATGGGATTAATTGCGGTATACTACGACCGACGCGCCTTAACACTTGAAGGAAAAACTAAATGCGAATAGGTTAATAAAATATGTTTGAATCATCGATATTATATTTTTTGATTCGCTTGTTGCAAGTTACTTGAACGAACACTGATTACGTTTCATAAAATATTGATAAGAATTTCATAAATCTGATGATAATGTTTTCGTGTGAGTCAGATCAAGCGGTACGATGCACAAATTAAGGTAGTAATCATTGTAATGTTTGTTAGAATAAAAATAAAACTGACGTTGTTAATCGGATCACGACTACAACACCGCCGAGTAAAGCGTCAAACGCGCAGGCGCAGCGCCTGTAACTGACGTACGCATGCGCGCTAACTTCATTCCAAGCGCTACGTCACAACATCACTTTTCACGGCAAACTCTCAAAGGTGGTAGGGTGCATAATAAATGGAAATAATGGTTAAACTAACTTTGAAGTGCTTCTATCGTGAATATAAATGTAGCTTAAACGTATGCGGCTCCATGTGGTACTTAGATTTAGAGGTACTTACATAATACGTAAGGCTACAGTCATGTAGACCGTATTATACAAAATAAGTACTTTAGATATTTACTAGCGGTCTTATCAACTTGTGAAAATAATAAAGTTATCGCTAGTTGTATGTTGTGTACAATCAACATAATGTAAAAAAATAATTAACCCAATAGTTATAGGTAACTTACTCAAGTTAATAGTTATCAATTTATTACATAATAATTTAGGTACCATTCAATATAAATATACCTACGTTTCTTAATTATGGTGAGATAGCTAGACCACCTCATTAGAATAATTATAATACCTACATATATCATGCATTTAGGACACTACCCTTACACAGGTCGAGAGTAACTTATATTTATTAACTTTTTAAATTTGCGTACCTAATATTTTGTATCTAGATGGGGCCTTTCCCCTCAATCAATGTACCAGCTGTCGTTATTTAAATTCGAATAGACTGCGGGTAATTATGGCATAGCCGATGCCCGAGGGAACCTTTCATAAATAATATTCATAAATCATAATATTTACCTATGTAGATGTTATAATCTGAGAGACCAATGAGAAGAATTTTTGGTGTATCTTTGACCGACAAAGTAAAGAATTGTGAGATAAGAGACCGTTGTGGAGTAAACGAAGATGTAGTGGCAAGCATCGAGAAAGGCATGAAAAGTGGTTTGAGGTTTGAGCACATAGAGAGTATGAATGACGAAATACTGACAAAGGAGATATAAATAGAAGCTTTGTCCCTGTCACATCTGGTGTGCCCCAGGGCTCCCACCTCGGTCCTCTCCTTTTTAATATTTTCATCAATGAAATCGTACGTTGCTTTAGTTATTCCAAGGCATTACTGTACGCCGATGACACAAAAATATTTACTTTTATTAAGACCGTTGAAAATTGTTATCTATTTCAAAAAGAATTTAATAGTTTTTGTGAATTTTGCTCAGCTAATTATCTTAAATTAAACATCAATAAATGTCACATAATAACTTTTACACGTAAAAAAACTCCAATACATTTTGATTATAAACTTAATGATACTCTGATTGACAGAGTGACCGAGGTGAGGGATCTGGGAGTGTACCTTGATAGCGGGCTAGACTTTGCTTCTCATATTGACAAAATCTCAGCCAAAGCGTATAAAATGTTGGGTTTCATTTATCGACAGTGTAAGGATTTTAAAGATAAAACTACATTTGTTATGCTATATAACTCATTAGTTAGAAGACACTTGGAATATGCATGCACCGTATGGAATCCACAGTATCTTACGTATATAGAACAAATTGAAAAAAATCAATATAGATTTTTGAAAAGGCTACAGTATAAATTTAATAACGTTAATATACCAACACAAACACTAAAGTTGAGGCGTGAGCACAAGGATCAAGTATTATTGTTTAAAATTATAAATAACTTAATCGATTCTCCTTTCCTTCTAAGTCGCATATTATTTAAATGTCCTAGGTCCAGTAGTCGCTCGAAAGCTGTATTTAACGTGCCTTCTTGCAGAACAAATTATTCAAGAAATAGATTTTTGGTAAGGGCTTGCAACACGCATAACGCTCGATATGCTCATATTGACATATTCAACAGTAAGCTTACCGGTTTTAATGCTTCTATAAGACAAGATGTTAGTTCTGATTGATTGTTTTATGAATTTTGTAATATTGTTTGCTTTTTTTATGTCTTCGATGGCTGAGATAAATTTATTTTTATCACAGCCATCGAAGCCATCGCTTTAGATGGATAAGTATATTAGTTTTTAAAACTCAGTATGCTCAAATGTAGTGTGTAGTAGAATAATTTACTACGTCTATACCTAAAATTGTACAAAATTGTTTCTTTTCTATAGTCTTCGCTATGTAATTTTTATCGTTGCAGACTGTTTTGGCTAAAGTGCTATGTAAACACTCTTGTATATGTGTATTATCAAACCTGTTTGTTTCCTTGAAATAAATAAAATAAATAAAAATATAAAACAAGTGTGAATGGGACAGGACGAAGGGGAAAATCTAGGCGAACGTTCTTTGAACAGATTGGAGACATCCTAAAAAAAGACAGGTCATAAGTACCCTAAACAAAAGAGCATGCATGAGAAACTTGAGTGAATGAAGCAAGAGATTATGTCTCTTGCTTCATTCACTATCGCGATCCTGATATATCTGTCAGGATCGCCGCAAATGACGTTCCGTGGTCTCTGCCTACCCCTTCGGGAAACAGGCTTGATTTGCATTTGTTATGTATGTATGTGTGCATGGTTTAATCATCAATTTTCTTAAATTGTTACATATTAGATGAATAAATACAGCTATAGTTTATGAATAGGCGGTTAATCCGTGTGGTGATGGAGAAAACAAAATAACACAAACCCATTTGATTCCATGGGTTTCATAACAGGCGACTAAGAAAATACTCCTCTCGACTGACAGTGCTTCTTAAAGAGAAATCAAAGGAGGCTTAAGTCCAGCAGTGGACTGCGAAAGGCTGTAAAAAGTTGTTTTATTGTCATAGGTACCAGCCTAGCTCGAGCCTAAAGTAAGGGATAGAGAATTTGAAAAGAGGACGTCGTTATGTAAGACTCTATTGGGCTATATAGCCAAACGACTCGATGTAAAAAAAAAATAATTTCCAATAAAACGTTATAAATTTTAAAGATAATGTTGAGGAGTGTCTACTCTGAATAATGTAAGTGCCTAAAATAGAAGAGGTACCTACATACTTTGTGGAGCGTCTACCAAATAATTTGACTACCAAAGAAGTTATTCTACAAACAAGCCGCAAGTTCAACGCACAAACTGTAGGCTTTCAATTGCTATTAGCAAAGTAACACCGGATGACTAAAATCGTAACGGTATGTTTGCCAAATCAGTCATAATACTGAGCTGAGTGAATGACCCCACAAATCGAGACACTAATGTAGATTGCTGATTCCTCATTCCCATACTTTGGTATGCGACCATTCGTTGAACATTTAATTTGTGGATAAAGTAAAGGTTTATCGAATGCTAAAGGCAATTGGTATAATTCATTATTATAGGCACGTAATTATTTGTAACGATCTAAAAAGAGGAAAGCTTAGAATCAATATGACTTTGATAAATAATGTGGCTTAGTATGTTGGTCACAAAGTCAGACGACTTTATTTGTTTAATTACATCGCTTGGAACGCCTAATAGAAAGTGTGTGGAAAATTGCCAACTACGTAAGTGGTCTTGGGAAAATTCTTGTTATTTCAATAATATTTTATACTGACGTCATCTGATGTAGATGTTTTAAGATAACCGTGTCAATTTCCTAGAATACTTATCTCGTTGGTAGATTTTTCGCCTACACTTCGCGCATTCGGTCAAGTGTGTATTCGTCATGCGTCCTTTATTATGACAAAGACATGAAAGCCGGACATGGCGAACATGTTGCGAAATATATTTGCATAAACTTCGACGATAATCAACGCCATTTAAACCATTAATGTCTTATGAAATAGCTTATAAACATAAAAGAAAGTCAGTAAATTATCGATTTGGCATAACAAATTAAATAGGAAGTCAAAAGTTTAAGGCTAGGTATTTAATTTAATTCAAAACAACCAGAAGCATATAGATGCTACCGCCATCTAGCTACGACAGAATCACACGAATCAATTTGAAAACAACCAGGCTGAAGCAGCTCTTAGGCTATAAAGTTACTGCACCGATACACAGATGTCGTTGTAAGGAGTTCGTTTTATTATGAAACATGACACTGTCTCAACAGTTGGCATCCCACGAGGAGTTACATCATTATAGTCCTATGACCTTGGTTACTGGTAATGTAAATAGTTTATTGTGCCGAGCTAACCTGTATCATTTGAACAAATGAAGATGATAATATTTGTTTTAAGACTAATCATATTTAATGAAAAAACATGTTTCACGCTAAAATAATAGGCACTGGTCTTTATTTTGAAAGTTTCTTTACTAAATGTAAGCATCTTATCAATTTGTTTATTTTTTTTAACCAGAGATTATGCTGTATAAAGTAAAATATACCTTTCCGCCTCCTTTTTTTTCGCGTCCTTTGTATCCGTTTCCGAGTCTTTCGCTTCCTCTGTTCAAATTGTTCCAGTTCACAATTACAATAAGCACTTTTTGTCACTTCAATTATTTTGCCAACCAAGCACAACACCAGACCGATCATTTTGCACAGTTCCTAAATCTGAAGACGAGTTTATCTAGTCCCCTGAGAGTCTCGCACCGTATGTTCTTCCTTTTATTTATCTTTTGTTCGTGTAGCAGTTGTGTGTCTCTTTGTGGATTAATATTTATAACTCCTAAAACATTTTCTAAACTGGTTATACGAGCACTACTGGATATATGACACATAACCTTTGCCGTCCGCGGCTTGAGCACTGCACTTATGGAAATTTTATCAGAATTGTCTCCAACTTTATCAACTATGTGAGAGTTATTTTTTATCGTGGGGTTATCAGTTAACTAGACACAAACACGAGTGTGTACGCATCTCGCATCATCTTCGCGTGATTTCTATATAAGGCTAAAAATACACACCACACACGTTCAATCATTTTTGATCCGTCGTCGTTGACTGCACCGAAGTTTTTGAAAGAAACAATAGCCGCGCTAGGTAAACAATACCGGTAGTAGTAGAGATTTATACCGTGTTGTATATTGATTTAGAGTTGAACACTTTTATAATATTACTAGTTCCCTCAGAGGTCTATTGAGAAATGCAGTATGCATCAGGTGAGCGTGGTGTAACGGTCATCGGTATAATATGGGTACCTACGTGCTTTCTCTTCAAAAGTGTTGTGCGTATTTAATTACATTCAACGTGGACCATGTTATTATACAAGTGAACATAGATAAGTAACTATTAATAACTAAGGTCAACTTGGCTCAAACCAATGCATTTAACACGTATGTATATATACAACATAGATGTATTTTATTGAGCTAAATAAATTAATTAAGCTATGTTTATTGTGGTTGAGATGTCCTATATCTGGTGTATTTATATCTGGCGGCCGTGACTGCAGTCATGCAGTGGGCTGTGGGTTCGATTTTAGTCAAATGAAATTGAAAACATATTTCCAACAGCTGCATTCAGCTAAAGTTAGCTAAATTGTCTTTCAGGCGGTATATCTTATCTTTTGTTCACTAAAACAGGTTGTATAGGAAAAGTATTATGCTTGTCATGAAGAACTATTGTAATAGATAATTTTCTTATGACGCCTTTGTTCGTTGCACAACGGCATCTGTCGAAGACAGCGTTCAACTCTATTTTAATGCTCTACATTGGTCTACATATGTGATTTAATATGGTGCAGGCAAATTCTGATGCAGTTTTGCCATAGACATTAATAACCTGAACTGAATGTCGATACAAAATATTCATCGCCAAACCTGTTGCTATTTATCTCAAGTAAGTACATAATTATGTTAAACTAGTACGTTGAGGCGCTACATGATGAAAGTAGTGGGATGGAAAAACACGAGTGGTCCTATGTGGGTTTTAAATTTTTGGTATTTCCTCCGAACCCCTAAAAAGGCAGAACTTTAAGCAAAAGGAGCTGGAAATAAAGTGTGTCTCAATAACCTTTAACCTTAGAAGGTAAGGTTAGAACCTTTTCAGCAAAAGTAGATATGTGTAGGTACCTACTGTGATAATTAGGTATCATAGGATTTGGGACATTGTTTAGAAAAGGATAAGAACTATTTAGTTTTAATTTACACCGAGTAGGTAATGTTTATCTATCTACCTATTATATTTTTAACCGCGCGCGGATGTAGCAAGGAAGCGTTAAAAACTCTTCCTGTGGATTCATTGAAAATATTTATGTACTAATAACAGTAATGAACAGATTGTGTATTGCATTATTTTGCTAAATTCCAACACGCTCAAACTAGCTGAGAGAAAATGCAAGTAATAAGTCAGTGTACTTTAACTGTGAAGAATTTTATTTACAAACGACTTATTGCTGTGTCAATAGCCAGAGGAAGATCAAATTGCGGTCACTGATCAAACATTGAATCATCGGCGGCAGTAGACTGTTGACTCGAGTTATCAATAGACTTTGACTTAGGATTACTAAATAACTATTATCAATTTCACTTGGCTTGCCTTCAACCCTTGATACTGTCAATGGTTGAAGGCACGGGCATTCTTGCTATTGACGAAGTAAGTATATTTTATCATTAAGAAGTAAGGTGTTATAGTTTATTTCACTGCTGTCAGTAACATTCGAGTTTCTAGCCTGACAGTTTACGGTAATCCTGATTTTTAGCTACGGATATGCTCTCTTAGAATCACCCACCGAATCCAAGAAAATTCATTCTATAAGCTACTATTTAAAGAAATATAAAAGACTAGAGGACGCCAGCAGCTACGCCTGCATTTTTTTTTAATTTACCCGTTTTGGCCGATCACGTGGGAATTTCGGGAAATCCCTTCTTAGTGCACCCCTACGGTCACCAAGGAACATACATGCCAAATTTCAGCTTCCTGCGCCCAATAGTTTTGGCTGTAGCGTGTCTGTCAGTCAGTTAGTAACGCAAGGATTTTATATATTAAGATAATGAAGATGACCTACACCGAGTTTGCTCTACCTACCGCCTGACTATTTTGAAAACCTCTTAAAGCCAACGCTCAAAATATAATACGTATGTCCTTCATCCTTGTCTAATGCCTTAAATTAAAAAAACCGGTCAAGTGCGAGTCGGACTCGCGCACCGAGGGTTCCGTACAAACCTGTAGGTATATAAGTAAAAGTTCACCAGTCATAGTTATGGTATTATTATTGCAAAATGAAATCCATAACATTACAGTATGGAAAGCTGGAGAAGCATAAATTAAAGAAAAAGGTGTCTTTGTCGTTTGTAATTAGTCATCCTTTATTTTATATTAATATTATCGCTTATTTTATAATATAACTTAAATATCAAACAAAATTAATTAGCGGGTCTTAATCGCGTACAATTAATTTATTTAAGGTATAAATACCTATGTACCTATTTTGTATGATGTATACAAATCGCGAAAGTTTAAAATCGATTATAACTTAAATACCTATACCAGGCATAATACCTGCCTTGCAGCAGCCTTGCAAAAGTCTGCTGATGAATGATGGTAAGATGTTTTTATCAAAGTTATTGATTTACAAAGTTTTAGTGACTATTAGAAATCTGTTACAAAAATACTAATCAAGTATTTTTAATAATTATAGTATTTATTTGCGATGAAAATTAAACTAGGGTGACTATTTACACATAAAATAAAACAATAATCAATATTATTAAATAAATAACAAAAATCGTTTTTAAACTTTTGCGATTTGTATACATCATACAATATTATTTAGCGGGTCTTAGTCGCGATAATTTATTTATTTCAAGGCATAAATACCTCTGTTATTCTCCTACGTTTCTACCGAAACGTAGGAGAATAACAGAGGTATTTAAGCCGGTAGGCTTGCAACGGTTGTGGTCGCGGAGTGTGTGTTACACGGTGTGTTACTGCGGCGTTGTTTGCAAATGCAAACAACGCCGCAGTAACACAACTCATCAGTGTGTAGACGTCATAAGTGTAGTGTGTCGAGGTACCGACGGTGCGGATAGAACTAAAAATATCAAAAATACAAAACAAGTGAGGGTAGCTGCCGAAACCCGCGCTTCACAAGGACGGCGCTGAGCTGACATCAGTCCCTCCGCGACCACAACCGTTGCAAGCCGGTAGAAACGTAGGAGAATAACAGAGGTATTTATGCCTTGAAATAAATAAATTATCGCGACTAAGACCCGCTAAATAATATTGTGTGAAATAACAAAAATAAGTAAGGGGCGATAGCCCAGTGGTGTAGGTAACGGACTGCCGAGACGATGATCTCGGGTTCGATCCCCAGGTACCCCAGGCACAAATCACTGACTTTTCGGAGTTACATATGTGTGTATTTAAAATGTTAATTATCGCTCGCTTAGTAATGTGCCCGGTAGATGGCAATAGGCTCGCCCTCTATTAGGTACATTGGGACCGAAACATAACTGGCGAAGTGTGGGTGTGTAATACACCTCTGCCTACCCCTTCAGGGATAAAAAGGCGTGAAGTTATGTTACGTTATGTAAATTTTTAAAAAAACATATAAAGGAAATGAAAATTTTAAAGTATGGAATTAAATTTGAACCAGATCTGTAAATGGAGACTGAAAAAGGTATGAAAGTACCACATTGAACATTGAAGTTCGAAAAAACGTTATCTATAAATGTACTACTTCGTGTTCTGCTAGTGTGTATTAACGGAAACATGTTTATAGATGAAAAATAGGTGAAAATTCAATTTTGGGGATTCATTCCAAAATCAATATAGAAGTATCCCACGACAATCAGACGAGAACATGAATTATACCTATTGAGGTTGCTGCCGTATATTGTTATATTTATGCATTTTATTGCAACATTAATTGGACATTGTGGTGACCTATATACTGTTATCACTCTAACATTAAACATTTAGAAATGCAAGCATTCACAATGGCCGTTTGCAGCGTCTGGGTTATTTAAAATCTCAATCAGCCTATCGCAGTCTACTGCTGGACATAGGCCTCTCCCAACACGCGCCACAGTACACGGTCCTCAGCCTTCTGCATACTTTATCTAGGCTATAAGACGTTGCTTCGTCCCAAATTTCAAGATTTTGAGTTCACGGGAAGTACCCTGTAGGTTTTGATTCCCTTGCGAGTAGTCGCCAGTTTAAAAATATGATTATATTGCTCTTTCTTTTGATTGCGTAGACATAGAAATTTGATTTTGTTACAGCCTAACGGTGTTATATACTTGAGTATTTGATATGAATTTCAATTTAATACCTCCACGCGTTCAAGAGAAAGGGGTAATAACTATAAATTTATTAAAAAACAAAATGTATATGCTGTAACTAAAAAAATACAGTTTTCGCAATTTTTCCTTTATAAGTGATATAAGACGTTGCTTCGTACCAAATTTCAAGATTTTGAGTTCACGGAAAGTACCCTGTAGGTTTTGATTCCCTTGCGAGTAATCGCGAGTTGAAAATATGCTTATATTGCTCTTTCTTTTAATTGCGTTGACATAGAAGTTTGATTTTGTTGCAGCCTAACGGTGTTATATACTTGAGTATTTGATATGAATTTCAATTTAATACCTCCACGCGTTCAAGAGAAAGGGGTGGTAACTTTAAATTTATAAAAAATATTTTTCTTATATGATGTTACTAAAAATTTACGGTTTTCGCAATTTTTCCTTTATATGTGCTATAAAACGTTGCTTTGTACCAAGTTTCAAGATTCTGAGTTCACGGGAAGTACCCTGTAGGTTTTGATTCACTTGCGAGTAGGCGCGAGTTTGAAAATATGCTTATATTGCTCTTTCTTTTAATTGCGTTGACATAGAAGCTTGATTTTGTTGCAGCCTAACGGTGTTATATACCTGAGTATTTGATATGAATTTCAATTTAATACCTCCACGCGTTCAAGAGATAGGGGTAGTAACTTTAAATTTATTAAAAAAAAAATTTTATATGCTGTAACAAAAAATTTACGGATTTCGCAATTTTTCCTTCATATGTGATATAAGACGTTACTTCGTACCAAATTTCGAGATTCTGAGTTCAAGGGAAGTACCCTGTAGGTTTTGATTCCAATGCGAGTTTGAAAATATGCTGCAATTTGCAGCATAAACGGCTGTATCTTTTGATTGCGTTGGATTAGAAGTTTGATTTTTTTACAGCTCTATGGAACCGTAGATTCGAGTATTTAGTATAAATTTCAGTTTGGTACCTCCACGCATTCCTGAGAAAAAGGGTCTTGACAGACGGACGGACAACAAAGTGATCCTATAAGGGTTCCGTTTTTTTCCTTTCGAGGTACGGAACCCTAAAAAACAACCAAGATATGACTAAAATATCTTATGTAGGTAAATGCAAGACCTTCGCTAGCAAGAAACTTGATGTACATACATACATACATAAACTCACGCCTTTTTCCCGTCGGGGTAGGCAGAGACAACGGAACGCCACTTGCTTCTATCCTTACAAACCTCACGCGCTTCCTCTACATTCATTACTCTTTTCATACATGCTCGCCGGTTCCGGGTGCTTCGGACCTTGCCGTTTTTCAGAACGTCACCAATTTGGTCAACGAATGTCCTACGAGGTCGGCCGCGACCGGCTTGCCCATACATGTTTGCCTCATATAAACTGGATGTATTCAAATAAATGCAGATAAAAACATTGCATAGACGTAACAAACAACAAACTTCTTTTTATCGTTCAACTACTTAAAAGAAGTACTGAGCATTGCCTAATGGATTAATATTTATAGTCTGCAGTTATTTTCCTTGAAGATCAATTTACTCCGATACCCGGAGGGGTTAATTATTTTACCTCTGCTTTTAGGTTTTGGTAGACGCGGGTAATGGAAGGATTCAGTTACGACCAAATTGTGTGGCTTATTTTTAATCCTGCAAGACCGAGGTGAATCTCGGTTTAGATATCTAATTTTAACTGTAATTTAACAACCGTATATCGCAAAAGGCAAGTATTATTACGAAATCTTAAAACTATAATTAGATTCTGCATATTATCATAAAAAAGTTTTGCATAAGTCGACATTTGCATGCATTTCTTGACAGATATGACGCCGGATAAGCGGCAATAAATCCTAATCCCATAAGTATGACGAATGTGAACTTTTGAATATTTTGATGATTAGTACTTAATTGCCGAACAGATTTTGTAAATTGTTTTTTCGGCTGATTGTTATTTTACTCTTCATAAAGTTATATGAGGTATTGCATGTAGGAGCTGGTGTGTGCAGCATTCGTAGTTCGGCAACAAAAAAGAGACTAAAACCATTTCGATGAACTTAAAACACCCATGCTTTGATGAAATTATACTTACAATGCAACGCTTGAAGCAAAGTAAATATGCCTCATCTTAGTATCTACAGTACTTAAAAGCATTTTTAAGGCAGCAAGAAGGCAGACGAGCTTGACACTTATCGAATTTAGCCATATTAGAGGCACAGCAAAGCCGCTGCCTACTTGGAGACGTAGTATTTCAGAAAGCTCATCCGATTTAAAGATATCGTCCTGGTTTGGGACTCTTGAGTTTTATTTTATTCAAGGACCATAGTATGAAATAAGACTCAAGAGGTGGCAAGATTGGCAAATGTCACGTCAATTTGTATTTTGCAGGCAAGTATATGTTTCATTGTTTTAAGGGGGCGTAAGTAGTAATCGTTTTTCAACTGTTAATCAAAAGATTAACAGTTGAAAAACGATTACCACCAGGTAATATGGACAAGTTAATTATGACTGTAATAATATACTGTATACTACACCATATTTGCTATCTGATTATATGTCTATACTATATACAATTAACTGGATTTAACTGGATGTGGCCATGTGTTAATGTACTTTAGTGACGTATCTCGCACACTCGGAATGACCGCACCACATGTGTCGGAGGAAGTCATGTTGGTGACACGAACGAATAAAAAAACAATCGCGACAACAGTGTGCCCACACAATACACCAGCACGTTCCGGTGGACGACTCATACATGAAAATTCTTCCAAGACAATTTGTACTAAAGGATACAAGACATGACTAATCCACCAAATAATTTATCCCGTACATTTTAGTTATAAAAGCCAAAAATCCACCTAAAACGTCTTATTCTGTTCACGTTCCATTGCGTCACGGAAACAGGAATCGTGACATCCGCAATTAGAATGCCTGCGTTGTTTTAAATTCATTTTATAATGATTAGGATAGCTAGTACTGCGTAATTCCTTAGGGATATATGACTAATTTTAATACAATCTAAACCTCAGACCAATATTGCGTGTCTTGCAGAAGTGGCTCGAAATATGGCAAGATATTTTTTTGTTATTGCCAAGCCAATAACAAACAAGAATACAATTTTATTATATGTATCAGGTGTCACCTGTATCATGCATAGCACACCTGTGTCTAGTTTTTGTAGTTTAATAGTAAAAGCACCTGTTTCAAGAACACAAGAATGCTGATTACTGAAAAAATGAGACTTACCCAGCATTCTATTGACTTCTCCTTTCTCAGTCATCGTCGTCATCCACGTCTTTCATGGCTTCAAGCCTGTAACCAAAAGACAAACTTATTTAACGATTCTAACCCCTCATGCACACAAAAGTTCACGACTATACTGGCACTGGTTTTTACTTTTGATACGGCTACTAGGGCTTGATGCCTGACTTTTAGGGCGTGAGTCGCCGAATAAACACAAAAAGAACGGTTAATTTCGCTACTTTACCTTAGTATCGAACAGCTTTCACCCCCTACGGCACCGTGTAAGCACAACAATTTACGACCACTGACACCAAACAAAACCATGTAACTCACAAATCAACGTCTTATATAAACTTCATTTATAAAACATATTAACAAACACATTTTCACTAAACAAACTTTAACTTTAATGCGGAAAACCAAGGAAATATTGTAAAGATTTTTTAGATTCTGATAGAGGCATCTCGACGAGGGTTGGAAGGCGAACCCCACGGAAATGCGCGATCGGCTCCGATGGTAGCCGAATGCAAATAATGCACAGGGATGTATCTTGGCAGGGCTGACCTCTTTTATGTTTTATCGGATTAGGAAAACAGTACAAGCTTTTTGGCAGTATTTTGAAAACAATAGCCGTATTCAGCTTTTGGAAATATTATACATGTGCTAATGCACAATATTTGGAAAATATCTAGAGATACGTCTTATTGTTCAACTTAGTAGGCTTAGTACGTGCCTGCACGACAGCGTAACTACCGCCCTGCAGAGAGGTCGTCGTCGTTTCGCCATGTTTTCCACGCATGCGCGTTTTCACCACGAGGGGTAATCACTAATGCGATATTACGTATGTTTGGTGTTACCAGCTCAAAAATTACATTTTCCAAATATAATAGACGGCTATTCGTTTTTCTATTTTCTTCTAATTTAAAAACTGAATGTTTAATTTTGATTCTTTAAATGAATTAAGTACTGTGTAATAAATTGGCAAACACTAGTGACGTAATAGTCGTGGTGCACTGACAGCGGTGTTTGTAGAAGGTAGCTAGTCAGATCAATAACATGACGTCACTCCATTGAGAACAAGCTATAATATTGTATTGCACTTCTGCCCCGGAAATAGGCAGTGTAATGGCTAAAAATAAGTATCACTCGTAGGTTTCATTTTCATTTGATAATAATTCTTATCTGTTTCGCGGTTGTATTTAACTTGTTTATCTTTTTTCGATTAACAATATCGTAATGAAACGTGGTAATTGTTGCATTAAATAAAACGGGGCGTTTAATTACAGCACGATAGTCATCTATATGTTCTGCTATCTGGCAAAGTTCTGACGTATGCGGGACTATTGCCTACAAGCATAAACCAGCAACACAGGACCTGCTATCAATAGCAGGATGTCAATTTACGCCACTGCTCCATCAGTGCAATAAAAACTAAGCATATTTAATGAACTATAGGAAGGCTAATATCGCAATTTTTTTGGGTTGAGAGGTCAAACAGGCAGTTGTTCTGTAGAAAGCAAATTTTCATTCAAATCCGGTTAGGCTGCAAAGCGGATCCCGGATTGCAACTGGGATAACGCTCGGAGAAGAATAGGATAGTACAGAGACACTATGTTATTAAATAATTTCAAAACAGCAAGTAACAATTATTATTGTATTCATATCGCAATAACGCAATGATCTGAGAACGAAGACGCCCACGTCGTTCATTCTTAGATATAAGACGTGTATTAAATGAACGTTCATTACAATAGACGAAGGCTCCTTCAAGGCCAGCTACACTCCGCATATGGATTCCATCGACATCTAGGTACGTGAAGCGTCATTCACAGGATCGGGACTTGAGACAATCAGCGTCACAAGAGAATCAAAACTTTGTAGGTACAACAAAGGCACAGAAAAGAATAAATTATGAAATATGGTCGCAGTTTAAAGGTCACCTTTATATCAGCGTATTTAAAATTCTTATGTTACTGACTAACAGGCAAGGCACTGCCAAAACTATTAGGCGTAAGAAGCTGAATTTTGCATGTATTATATGTTCCTGCTTCCGTGGTCCAGTGGTTAGCCTATGCGACTGCTGATCGGAGGTCCCGGGTTCGATTCCCGGGTCGGACAAAAGTGCTACTGGAGTTTTCCGAATACTCAGTAGCAGCCCGGAGTCTGGTAATGTCTGGTAACGGCAATAAGCTCGCCCCCTATTACGTGGGACCTAAAAATTCATAGCGAAATGTGGGTGTAATATTTACACCTCTGCCTACCCTTCGGGAATACAGGCGTGACACTATATAAATAAAAATAGTGCCGTGTGGTGTCCGGCGGAGTAGAATAGCCCTCCCTCTCTCCTACCGAGGTGTCGTAAAAGGCGACTAAGGTATTTCGTCGGACGCATTATCATCAAATATAATATTGACGTCTTTAACCATAGAGAAGGAAAACTTGAAACAAACCCGGCAGTCTGCCCCGCCGTTAGGTACTGACTGTTAAAGCGTAAAGAGAACATACAGTCAAATAATTAACCGACGTGATCATGGCTGTAGGTAATATTTCTGTAAGTTTACCCCAGGGGGGTACCGGCGGAGCCGGAGAATCCCCTCCTCGTCCTGTATTTGCAGGACGAGGCTGCTCCTCGTATTCTGGGGGGAGCAACCTTACAGCTGTAGGCGGCGACGATATTCGCCATACGTCACGCCAAATCCATCTAAATCCTATGCGGAATTGTTCGCGTCGGGGTGGAAAGTGGGCAACGGAATGCCGTTTTGCAACTTTAAATGTTAGAGGAGGAATGAATGAGAAGATGGATGATGTTTACGAAGTAATGAACGAAAGAAAACTAGATGTGTTGTGTGTGAATGAGACAAAGCGTAAGGGGAAAGACATGCTGACGCGCGGCCCGTTCACAGAGATATGGTCGGGGGTTACCGATGAAGAACATGGCAGTAAAGGCGTCGGTATAATTCTTTCAGAGCGAATGGCAGAATGCATGCGTGAGTATGAGTGCGTAAGTCCGCGTCTTATCTGGGTCCGGATGAAAGTAGGCCTGACACCTCTATTTCTGGTAGGTGTATATGCACCGGACTCCTCCTATAGCAAGGCGGTACGAGCGGAATTTTGGGAACAAATGAGAGAGGTAGTGTTATTGCGTAAGGCGAATGAACGTATTGTCATGCTTGGAGATTTTAATGCAAGGGTTGGAGTGAAGCGCGATGGGTATGAAAATGTACTTGGGGCATTTGGAGATGAGAATGTGAATGAGAACGGAGTATACTTGTTAGATGTATGTGTGGAGATGGGTTTGTCAGTGACGAATACGTGGTTTCAGCACAAAAGGATACATATGTACACGTGGCAAAAGAAGGTAGGAAATGTTGTGTTAAGAAGCATGATAGACTTTGTGATAGTTGATGAAAGAATGAGAATGAAAGTAGTGGATACTAGAGCGTATCGTGGACCTGATGTTGGCACTGATCACTATTTAGTCATTAGTAAAATTAGTGGTCTGTTCAAACACTGGCGGCACAGAATTAAAGCGTGTACCACTGAGTTAGTACGTATTAAAGTGGAAAGATTGAAAGAGCAGCGTGTGAAAGAGATGTACAAAAAGCAATTGAGTGAACGGCTGGATACAATCTGGAGTGATGTAATTGAGGAAAGTGTGAGCGATGTATGGTCGGTATTTAAAAGCAACGTAGTGAGATGTGCTGAAGACGTATGCGGAGTGAGTAAAAGAAGAAGTAAGAAAAGTGAAAAAGCTGACTGGTGGGATGGTGAAATTCGAAGTATGGTTGAGGAAAAGAAAAAAGCATGGCTGGATATCCTAGCAATAGAGGCAACGAATAGAGCTAGTGGTGGTATGAAAGAAGATCGTGTTAAAGAAATGAAGGACAAGTATAGGTGTGTGAAAGCTAAAGTTAAAGAATGTATAGAGAGGAAGAAGAATGAGAAAAAGGAGAAATATGAGAAGCAATTCGGCGCAAGTTTCCAAGACAATATAAAACTGTTTTGGAAACTCGTCAAAGAAGCGCGAGGGAAGAATATGAATACATTGATGAAAGTGATTAGGAATGAAAAAGGTGAGGTCATGAATGAAGAAAGAATGATACTGGATTGCTGGAAAAATATTTTGAGAGTTTATTTGAGAAAGACATGAGTGAAACAGAGCGAGAAGAGATAATAGAAGATGCGTGTGTGGGCCCGGATGACGAAATTAGAAAGGATGAAATTATGAAAGCTCTAAAAAGTATGAGGTCAGGAAAGTCTGCTGGGTTCGATAGAGTGACGTCTGAAATGTTGAAGGCTGGCGAGGGACTTATAGTAAACCTGCTGCATCGCCTTTTTAATCTGTCCTTGAAACAGGGCCAAGTTCCA
Organism: Euclidia mi; assembly: GCA_944739405.2. NCBI lineage: Eukaryota > Metazoa > Arthropoda > Insecta > Lepidoptera > Erebidae > Euclidia > Euclidia mi. The sequence continues at coordinate 64,332,573 of OX123186.2, read as the reverse complement.
GATGACTGGACCAAGGCAGTGCTTGTTCCAATTTATAAAGGCAAAGGCTCGCAGCAGGAATGTCAAAATTATCGCGGGATCAGCCTTCTCAGTGTTGTTGGAAAAATGTATGCCAGAATATTGATTGATAGAGTAGTAAACGTGACTTATGACAAGATATGGGATGTGCAAGCAGGGTTTCGGAAGGGAATGGGATGTACGGATCAAGTCTTTTCCTTGCGCTGCGTTACCGAAAAATGTCTGGCAAAAAACCAGAAGGTATATTGCGCGTTCATAGACTTGGAAAAGGCTTATGATAGGGTAAATAGAAAGGAACTATGGAAGGTGCTATCTATGTATGGGGTGGACAACTTTATAATAAGGGCTCTAAAATCTCTTTATAGGGACTCGAGGGCCTGTGTCCGAATTAATGGTGCCTATACGGACTGGTTTGACATCTCTAAAGGTGTCAGACAGGGGTGTCCAGCTTCACCCTGGTTGTTCAACTTATTCATGGATAGCTGCATGAAAGATTTGAGGGAAACTGATTGCGGGATTGATATGGTAGGATTGCGTGTTAAGTGCCTCTTATACGCCGATGATCAAGTAATTCTTGCATCATCGGCGAATGAGTTGCAACAAATGATGGACTGCATGAACGAGAGTTTTAAAGCGAAAGGTATGAAAGTTAATGCAAGAAAGACGAAAGTGATGGTGTTTGAGAAGGATGAAAGTTTGACTGAGTGTAATATTACGATTGAAGATGAAAATGTGGGACAAGTTAAAAGATTTGTATATTTGGGAAGCATGTTTACAAGAGATGGAAGATGTGAAGGTGATATTGAAAGGAGAGTGATAGCGGGGAACAGTGTGAATGGAGCGCTGCATGCCTTTATGAACGGCCAAACCGTGCCTAAAAAGGCGCGACTGGCGGTTCATAATGGAGTGCTGGTGCCCACCTTGATGTATGGAAGTGAGTGTTGGGTATGGCAGAAAAAGCATGCAAGCAGAATTAACGCAGTTGAGATGCGATCACTGCGTAGTATGTGTGGGGTGAGACTGATTGATAGAATTCCGAATGCAGTAATACGAGAGCGATGTGGCCTGAAAGAAGATGTCGTGACAAGGATTGAGAAAGGAATGCTGAAATGGTTTGGACACGTGGAGAGAATGAGCGAAGAAAGATTGACGAATCAAATATATATGGCAGAGGTGTATGGACAAGCCGGTTGCGGCAGACCTCGAAGCACCCGCAACCGGCGAGCATGTATGAAAAGAATAATGAATGTAGAGGAAGCACGTGAGGTTTGCAAGGATAGAAGCAAGTGGCGATCTGTTGTCTCTGCCTACCCCGACGGGAAAAAGGCGTGAGCATATGTATGTATGTAAAAATATATGTCCCTTGTGGACTGAAGAGGTGCACTAAGAAAGGATTTCCCTGAATTTCTACGGGATCGGGCAAATGCAGTTAATTTAAAATAAAACGTAGGCGAGCATCCCCTATTGCCTATATATATATATAGGCAATAGTTTTTATATGCCGATGCCTGCAATACCTATGTCAAAAGACTTGGATAATACAATGACTGACATAATATCCATAACTACTGACGCTATAAATACGAAATTTGAGCAGTGAATTCCAATTAGAAATGTTGTTTTGCATTCTCATTTGATATGAGATAATATCTTAATTGCTTTTATTTTTTTGTCAGTTGAAGGAAACATGAGATTATTCATTGTGAATTCTGGATAGTACTTAGTTATCGGTTTTCCTTAATGTGACTGGCCACTACTTGAGTAAACACCTAAATCTGTCAAAATCATCATTATTATCGTCGTCTTAGCAAATCTAAAAATTGTGTCTGTTTAGTACACAAAACCGAGACTTCTTTTTTAAATTATACTGTCTATAGGCCATGAAAGTTTCAAATATAATGATTTGAATGCTATTACATGTTGGTTTATTCTTGGCCACTGTCTGCCTCTGAAATGGCCTAATTATTCCTCTATTATGGGCTGACGCCTCCGAAGCACGGTACTTAGTACACTGATGTAAATGCTACAAAGAGTGGTCACCCATCGATTGGTGACCTCTGCCAACGTTGCTTTACATAGCCGATCTGTTACGAACCGCTAGTCTAGACACGCTATCAGTATTTAGGTTGTAACAACTACCTTTCAGCTTTTACCTTTGAAAATCGCTAGTCATGCTTAACCCTCAACTCTGATATAGTCTATTCTCAAACATTGCCCGCATCTGACATTATGCAGGTATTAATAACATACATAATGTTTGTGAATACGGGTGTTAATGTCATTTATAATGTCTAAGGTGTCTCTTAGGTCGATGTCTTGCCATTATACAATACCGCCCAAACCGTGTCGCCGGTGTCGCTGTACTTATTTATTTGTTAATACTTTGTTACTGAGAATACCCTTCAGTGTATTACCGAATATAATTTATGTGCATATTGAATTTAGTATGTGCGTTTTTATGTATTACGTTATTTTACATAATTGATTTTATAAATTCTTTTGTTAGGTTGTAAACAACTTACTGATTGAAAAAAAACAGATCATAAGTTTTTTGCCTGGTTTTCATGAAGACTCTACTTACTTCTTCACAGATACCTATCTCTAGTTTTGATATTCAGCTAAGTTCAATATTGTTTCAAATCATAATTAGTATTTTCTTATGTTATGTATCTTGCCCATTGAAGTGTCTTACAGAGTATTTTTGTGATAAACATATTTTAGATGAAGTTTCATAGACCTACATTTTATTTTACTTTATTTTCTTAACGTATTGGGCACGCCACATATCTTCTTTTTTACATTCATGAGATGAAAATTATAATTTCCAGAAACCGAAAGTAAAATCTGAATCTTAATTATATATCTTTTCAAACCAGTTTCTTTTGTACTGTAGCCATCCCATAGTCTCTATAACTCTACATGTGAATTGAATGCTCTGTTTTATTTATTATGTCATTTTGTATTCATAATAATTGCTTGTGAATTAATTTGTGCATTTATTTATAGAGCCACTTTGAAAAATATCTATTTATAATACATATTATCTTATTTGAAGCAGGTCGAATGAATCATGCCCCTATGTGCCTACGGAAAATAATTTGCGAAAAACTCATTAGAGTCAAGTAAACTTCTACGGATTGATTTTGCTTTTACTTTTAACCTCTTGTATGCCGGAATGCCAGACACAATTAATAAGCTATTGTGTATCGCGTGTATCTGCGTTCCGGCATACAAGAGGTTAAACAAACGTGTGAGATTACTGATCGGCATGCCGGAATACTTTTTACAAAAAAAAACGTTGACTATGTTTTGTTGTGTTGTAGAGGCTTCTTTATGGATGAATGTAATTACTTTTGCGCTACTTACATTTCTCCCCCTACAATGATGAAAATGTAAAAAATATCTAATCTAAAATAATCAAATCTAAAAGCAGAAATTTAAATCTCAATGCTTGTGCATCGAATAAAATTGAAACTGCGAGAAGGTGCCATAAACTTGTAACTTTGACACAACAAACTTCAATTGCATTATATATTTATTTTGTCGTCACCTTGCAGCTGACGTATTTTCTTTGTAAACTTGCCTTTTCGAGACGAAATCCTAATACAATGGGTGATTGCACTTCCAACTCCACTTGTTATTTCACACCAGATCAACGACTAACTTACAAAAACACCTCACACCAATGTATCACGTTCATACCTAACACTCTTTATGTAAACTTCTTCAAATAAAATAGGTAACGTAAGATTAAGGACGTTTTGTAAGACTTTGAAATAATTCCACTTTCACACTAAAATGTTTCGTAATACTATACAGTTAAAAGTGTTTTTAGCGCAAACACTCGCTTCCGGCTGAAACGTAGGTGATTCCAAACTTGTTTAGGTGAAACAGATAGCATTTAATTAACACCAATTAGACTATTGTTAATTTATCTAACTTCATAGTTACCTGCATAGCAAATGCTTTGGCTATGGATTAAATATACCCAATCGTTTAATTATTTTATACAGACAACTGATAGTTTTGTCTACAGTTACTGAATTATATTTCAATCACGTTAAATTCATAATGATCTGTTCTCTTTGTCCATGATTTCATTTTAAGTAGTTATAATCTAGTTTATTTTATTAAGTTGGCAGAAAACTGAAACTAGGTCAACCTTAACATATTTATTAACAAGCTGACCTGTAGATAGTAGGTTTGTTTCAACCAATAAAAAAGATAATTCCCAATTAAAATTTAAGATTATTAATGAGTATTTGTAATTTCAATATTACAAATATTGTACAACTTTTTAGAAAATTAATAAAAAATAAAAGCTAATGAAGTAACAATAAAATTGCTTTAAAATTTTAATTAGCCACAGTAAACGATTAACGAACTACTAAAGCAGACACACGATGCCACTCGAAATGTATCTATGTTAAAAATATAGAATATTGTTTATTTTCACAGCTTATCAATGCTTACGTTTGAATGCACCTAGCGGAATTGACCTCCGGTATATCAGTGATAATTGAACACGTAATGACCGCGTAACGTTTTGTGCCGACGCGTGCCGACCACCGAGCAAGATTCTCAACTGTTTTATTTTAAAGCTGGCTCCGCATACTTTGGCCGTGAAAATTATTGCAAAGGTGTAGTAGCTCTGTTCAAAATGGATGAGCAATAGATTTTGTCGTTCATTGACTGTAAAACAACGCTGTCTCGAGCATTATTAATAATTTGCTAGAGCCATTTTTTTTAGACAATTGAAGCATGTAATCTAATTTCGCGGCACGTCTTTTTGAAGGCCGTAGAAAAATAATAAGTTTCGGACGCATTTTTTACTTTCTTGGGTTTTACATGACATGAAAATGTATGTTTCCTTTTACGTCATCGCAGTGAAGAAGTTTTTGTATACAAAAAAATCAAATAAATAACGAAATGCGTTCAGACAACGTGGTTTGTATTGTAAAAATGACTATGTGATCTCTATCACGTTCACGAAATTAGTGACTGGGCAAATGATATGGTAAATATATTTTTTACTCGTACGTAGTGTAGATAAAGATAAGTTCGCGTAATGGCCTTAATAGAGCGGCCACGTGGTTGATACCCTTCCAAGAAATCTGCTTTTCGAAATTATAAAGATGTACATACATACATAGGTACATAGACTCACGCCTGGAGGGGTAGGCAGTGACTACGGAACGCTACTTGCAACGATCCTGGCATATCTCTCTTGCTTCATTCACTCCCGTCAGATTCCTCATGCATGGTCATCTGTTCAGGGCACTTCTAGCCTGTCCTGTTTTAGGATGTCTTCAATCTGCAGGCCGATTCAGAATGTCACGACAAGTAATCGTACGATATGTTCTATCAGAGATATTTTGAACAAATATTCATTGAATTCGGTTTATTTATTAATTTACTTCATACTGAATGCATAAAATTGGTAGGAAATGCGATAGTTTTGACAAAAAATGAGGTAGCCCGTTTGACAATTAACGGAATCGAATGTCAAATGAGATATCGAACGATTCTGAATCGCCCCCCTGGTCAAAGAACGTTCGCCTAGGTCTTCCCCTTCGTCCTGTCCCATTCACACTTGCCTTATAAATCTGCTTGGTCAGTCTTTCCTCATCCATCCTCTCCACGTGCCCAAACCACCTTTCTATATGATTGTCACTACATCTTCTTTTACACAATTCTTATCATATAATTCTTTATTCTGTCAGTCAAAGACACACCACACATACTTCTCAATGCTATCATTTTTACAGCATTTATTCCACTCTCATGTCTCTTCTGCCATATCCAACTTTCACTACCACACATAAATGTACGTACTAACACACCATATTGATGTAGGTATGTTTAGTTTTATAAAGCAGATCGATCCCAAATGCCAAGGAAAGATTTAAATCTACTTATAATACATTTGAAGCTATAACGCCTTGGTGTACACTTGTGCGAAAACGCTTTAAGTACCATGTGTGTCGCGGAACCAGATGCGAATCAGTTCAACTGCAATTTCTTTCATAAGTACATTTATCAAAAATGCATATATCTATATGTGATTAGATCCAAATGCAGAGTATGGCAACGAAGTTATGACTCAGGGGAAACTCAAATCATAATCAGTGTAAGAACAGACAGTTTTGCTCTTGTTTCTCTATTAATACAAAGGGTCAGGGTTATGACACACCTACATATACTCAGCGGTCACACTGTTACCTACGCTTCCGTGGTGCAAGAGGGTTTAGGGCGTCATATGTAACGTTACTACAAAATTATTTACCAGCCTAAAGTTTTCTTCCTAATATTTACTTCGTCATTATAGTTCAGATGACGCTCTAGATATCATGATAATATCAGAAATAATTACGAGCTAATTATCAACTTGCATAAATTGACCGGTAGTATTTGTAACAGTTTGGTATAAAACTGATACACAGCAGCTATCAGTTACAACACGATTTTAGCGTTATCGTAACCCTATTGGTATCAGCGAGTGTGTCGGAGCCAATTGCTGTAATCGAAGCAATTTGGTCTGAAACGAAGCACGTTAGGCACCCGGCCGCGGGTCGCTAGCCTCATCCAGTTAACAGACCATTGTACATTAACAATAATGCACCGTACACAGTTCAAAAAGTTATCTTTCTATTTAACTAAAGACTTTGTTTCGAATTTGCAGACAGACTAAGTATTATCTTATCTGTAGTTAGTAGCTGTTCAACATTTGTGGATACACGTCTTGGTGCATGTGTGTTTAACAAGAGTGATGCGGACATCTCATCTGTGTTGTGATATAAATATTCTGTGATTATTTATTGTTTTTAGTTGCTGAACTTTTTTTATTTGTGATAAAAATGAATGAAGGCACAGTCGACGTTTTGGAGTTGGAGAAATTGAGGTTTGTTTCGCATTTATTTTATTTCGTAATTGATTGATTTATAGGAAACTCGCGAAACGTTCGACTATAGTTGCGTGTTATTAAAATATTAGGTAATTTATATTTATTAAAATGATGGCTACTTCACGCTTTTAGATAAACTTAGTAATTAAATTCAAATAATGAAATATCATTTGGTTCTTTTAACATAGTGTTTTGATTTGTGCATTCCACAAATATAAATAAATATTTACACAGCGGCGCCAACTAAAAAGTCAACATTCCCTTGAAGTTTATTTTGGGTAATGATGAATCATATATGGCTTGACATGTAGGTATGAGACTCAGATAAAAACATAAGAAACACTCTTTTTCATTAATAATAAGTTATTTAAATACTGCATTTTTGGCATTCTCTTGTTAATTTACTAATGATGTCACTCTCATGACAATTTATCATAGCTATTAAGCAACTGCATACAAATATAGAAAACTAGGTCGATGTACATTTCCTTGAACTACTGAGTACTGTAATAGGAGCGATTACTCTTTGTCGATGTATGGATTAAGAAAGTGCAGCGTCGAGTCACGTAGCCACTTGGAATGCATGACATAACTTGGAACATTTTCTATTTTCAAAGAGGTGGCGAAGTAATTGAAGAAAATAAATCTGCCCATGGGGACCGTCAGCCGGATAGATGTCGGGTGCTCCTCGAGCCGGCATTGGTTGGCGCCATGATAGCAATTAATTTGGGCCAAACCTCGCTACAGAACTTCTACCTGCGAACTGCCTGCACGGTTGATTTAGGGAATCCTTTAGAAGTTTGTGACAAGGGAGTCGGCGAGGAATTTCGGCAGGCGGAGGTAAGTTTTTCTGTATATTCAATTTAACTTTCTTTTGCTTCGATTCGATCGATAACAATTCTTACAAACTCTTGGAAGCGGGAGTCTTGATGACACGATCTTATTGTCCAGTGGAGCAAATAATTTCCAAGCAAACATCATTTATTTATAACAAATACAATATCTGTTGGTTTACGACAGTTTATCAAAATGAGATATTAAGTAGTTAACTCCTGGGTTGTCGACTTAAAATTAAACAATTGTAGAAGTAAATATGCATAATTACGTAGGTACTTAGTGATATGATGTTATTTTAATTAATATGGAACTTATTTATATATTAGTGGTGACAAAGTATAGTAAACTTGAATAGATGAGAATTACAAACTATTACAGATAGCATGGAGAATGGGGAAGGATTGTTCGTTGACAAAATTATTGCCGAAATTGGACCAAAGAATAAAAAATTTAATAAGATTACATCTAATTTGAGCAGAAACAGATGATCTGACATTCCTAAAAGCACTTGTCATTTAAGATTCTCAAAGTATTTCGTATCAGCAAAAAATCTGCTACCTATGTATGAATTTATTCATCTCTACCATTAATATATTTGTACTAGAGAACGCCAGCAGCTACGCCTACATTTTTTTTTAATTTACCCGTTTTGGCTGATCCCGTGGGAATTTCGGCAAATCCCTTCTTAGTGCACCCCTACGGCCCCCAAGGATCATACATGCCAAATTTCAAGTTCCTGCGCCCAATAGTTTCGGCTGTAGCGTGTCTGTCAGTCAGTCACTAACGCAAGGATTTTATATATTAAGATTCTAGTAGATAGAGATTGTGTGAATGCAGCTGGATGAAAATAATTAATAAAATATCTTATAGCTAGAGAAAATCCGCAGCTTCTGCCGCACATTATTTTTACACTTGCTTTGTTTCTTTCTAATCACGTGGGAATTTTAGGATCCCTTCTTAGTGCACCCTTATGGTCTCCAAGGAACCTACATGCCAGCTTCTTGCGCCCAATATGTTTGTTTAGTTTTTTCTGTCAGTCGGTCAGTAACGGAAGCATTTTATATATACAGATACGTTAGATAATAACTACCAGAACTAAATAGGGACGTTTTACCTTACAATAAAACGTTTATTAAACATACTTACCTTCTTCCAAACCTAATTAAACATGAGAGTAGCGCACTTGACTTCCGGTCGGTTAAACACGATTTCCTTCCGTATTGCCTGACATTTTGACTCCTAGGTACGTCACGTCCTCTTTCCAATGGCGGGGAGCATACTTGTGCTGTGATTTGAACGAAGCACTAGGGATCATTGGATCGAATGTTTAATATCACCAGGCAGAGTTAAGAATTATTAGGTTTGGAAGAAGGTAAGTATGTTTAATAAACGTTTTATTGTAAGGTAAAACGTCCCTATTAAACTAACTTGACCGTTCTTCCAAACCTAATTAAACATGAGAGATTTGTTTGGTTTCGCCTGGTGAAAGAGGACGTCAATGTGATTAATTATGTGTAGTGACAAATAAAAATAAATTTGCTTTTAGAGAATATGTATATTTCTTTCCTCTATGAATCATGAGCAAATTTGCATAATATGTACATTATACAAAGCATATAAGTGGCAAATATAAATAGATTAATTAATAATCACGATAGTTTTTAATCAGCTGGTGTGAAGTACCGGGTGATCAATGGCCTTTCGATATCGGATGAATCAGCGATATCTCGTTGATAAAATTTCGCAAATGTATTGGCCGACTTCCAGTTGCCTCTGGATAAGATTTCAGTGAGGGGGACATTTTCAAACCAATTTTTGGAAGCCACAGCAGATCGACAGCTTCCAGGAGATGCATCAATTTTAGCTTCCTTCAGCATGCGTTTTACCCAGCCTGAGATGACAGCTCTTGATGCGGCCTTAGGTTTACCTGCTGTTGTAAGGAAGAGACTGTCATCCTTTGCTTCAAGTCTTCTCTGTTGAGATAGCTTTGTAAGCTTCTGAATCCAGTATACTGGATCTAAAACCTTGTCAGGGTTTCTTGTCAGTTTCCACCCTGACTGCTGATATGTTGCGCAATCGGTTTTTGAACCATAACTAGGTTTGAGAATTACAAATTCATCCGTTACGATGAATTGATCCGGGGATATTTTCAGTAAGGTTAAATCATGTACCCGACGCCCAGAACAAAGGAGAAGGATAGTTGCTGTTTGACATGAAGCTTCGTAAAGACTTTGTGTATCGGGGTTCTTGGTTCCTAGATAGTCAACCAGCTTATTTATATCCCAGATAGGTGGCTTTTTAGTTACGGGCTTGCTCAAGGCTATGGCTTTCAAAATCTGCTTGACAAGTGGGTGTGAGCTCAATTTATACCGAATGTTTGGGTCACAAAAGGTAGAAACTACCGATTTGTGAACTAAGATTGTATTAAGGGCAAACTTTTCTTTTTGGTGTAGATCCGTTAAAAATCTTGCTAAGTCAGCACCCGACGGGGCGTGTCTGTTGATGTGGTTGCTTTGAGCCCAATTGGTCCACCTTTTCCATGCAGGGCGATAAGTATTTAGGGTTGACTCTCGCCAGCTAGATGTGAGTAGGGTTTTTTGTTCGTCAGTCCAATCAGTTAAGTACCTCTCCCACCCCCACAACGCCACACTTCGAGGGTCATTGTTGACACTTTGGGTGGAGGGAGACCTGTTGATGTGTCCACTAGTACTCGGTCGAGGTTCTTCACTGTGAACGGTGCTGACAGGGAGCGGCTCTTTAGATCCGGCCGCCAATATACCTTCTCCCACCGTGGTGCTACTACAAGGTAAGTCCCTTGTGCTTGGTTCAGGTGGCCGAGTACTCTTGGTATTAAGTGTGGGGGTGGGAAGACCCAGGCTAAGGGATAATCCCAGGTTACGCTCAGTGCGTCGTAAACACACGCTTTTCCGTCTCTCCTGTTCAGTGTCCCATATGATTCGACTACGTGGGCTTGACTCGAGGCGAAAAGATCTATCACTGGTGTTCCCCATTTCGCAAACACAACCTCGGTGAATGATGGTAGTAGGTGCCATTCTGATGGTTTTTGGTTTCGTGATAGTCTGTCCGCCTGATAGTTGTACTGGCCTGGGATGTGGTATATATTGACATGTATGTTGTGCTGATCGAGTAAGGTGAATATTTCCCGTGTTAGTTCCCTCAAGGGCTGCGATTGGGTACCTCCTTCGTTTCTGGTGTATGAGACCACTGTCCGGTTGTCGCATTGAATGTGAAGTGCTGTTGAGGCCAGGTTCTGACCTTGGTCGTTGAGGACATTGCGGATTGCCATCATTTCTTTTATATTGGAATGAAGGTGTTGTTCGTTTGGAGACCAGGTCCCAACAAGACTGTCGTTGTTCAGTTTTGCACCCCATCCATGGTTGCTGGCGTCTGTTACTAAATGATGTACAGGAGCATGAATGTGTATCTTGCTGCGTTTTACATAGTTGTGCTGCCACCATTCGAGATCTCTTATAGCACCAATTGTTAGGGGTAGCGTCTTTTGTTGAGCCACCTGCCGAGTCTTGTTTAGTTGTTCTTGAAGATGACGATAGTTCAGGCGTCCCCTCTGAACAACGAAACTGGCAAAATTGAGGATACCGATTACTCTCTGCAGTTCTGTTAGGTTTGCTTTTCCCGACTGAAGCGTCTTGGTGATTTGGTCTTTCAGCTTTTTGGCAGATTTTACAGGAAGGTATTTCTCGTTTTGCCAGGGGTCCCAGACAACTCCCAAGAATTCTATAACCTTGCTTGGTTTGGTTACAGACTTTTTTAGGTTCAATACCCAGCCCAGGCATTTCAGGGTACTGACAGCGAGTTGGATATGATCCATGAGCAGCTGCTGACTTTGGTTCACTAAAACAAAGTCGTCCAGGTATACCAGAAGACGTACTCCTCGCTTCCGTAAGTATTCGGCGACAAAGTTTGTCAGACTCGCGAAAGTCTTTGGCGCTGAGCTCAGACCGAATGGTAGGCAGGTCATTTGCATCAATTTTCCTTTGTACAGCAGTCGGAGGAATTTTCTGTGACCTGCCGCTACAGGTAAATGAAAGTAAGCTTGGTGAATGTCCAACTTTGCCATGTAATCCTGGGGTTGTACAAAATCTGGTACTCGATGTACATTTATCAGTCGGAATTTGTCGACCTGTACATACTTGTTCAGGTGCTGCAAGTTGAAAATTGGTCGCCAGGTTCCGTCCGTCTTTGGTCTCAAAAATATAGGGGAGATGTAGCTCGGTGAGAACGATACGGTTTCTAGAACTCCCTGTTCCAACATTTCTTGTATGACTTGGTCCATTTCCAATGATGGAAGAGTTATTCTGCTTAGTTTGCCTGGCAGGCAAAGAGGCGGTTTGGCAATGAATGGTATGTGATATCCGCTTATTATTTTTAGTATGTATGGCGGCGCTCCCAATTGTTCCCATTTTTTGTAGTATGAGAGGAGGCGTCCCGCACAGAATGTGCTTGGGTTGTCAATAGCGTCGTCGCTGCTGACCCCTCCGATCTCGTTGAGATACGGGAGAGTGTGCCCTTCTTTCATCCCGTCGGCTTCGGGTGTGTTTACATGGTTGAAATGATCCCCGATTTGATGGACCTCGCGGGGCGTTGCCCCTGGTAGGACGAGGTCGAGTGGGCATTTTCGTTTTGTCCTTGCAGTAGGGTTCCAATGTGGATGGGCCAGCGTTGGACTCGTTCTGCGGACGAAATTTACGATCCTTATGGTTAGACCAAAACACATTTTTCAACCCACCAGATCTTTTGAGCACGCTGCTAAATTTGTCAGCGTCGAAAAGGTTGATGTTCGACGGCGGTATCTTGCGAAGCGTGCTTTTGTGATAAGAGTCTTTTACAGACGCCAGAATAGTTTCTCTTCTGCGCTGTATGATTTCTGCTCTGTGGCCACAAACCATTTGAAGCGTATCATTGTACACCTTACAATATTCACCGGTGGCGAAAATATTGTTAATTTTTTCATGTACTGTGCTATATGATAATGATCCTTGTTGTTCTTGAGCCCACGTTAAAAAGTTTGTGAAGTCGTTTTGCAAGGTGTTACGTTGTTTGAGCAGTGCATACGTAAGGGCAGCGAAAGCTTTTTCCAAACTATAGTCCATCCGTGACGGTTCATAACGCTTCACTTCGTCATTAGCCTGTAAAGAAACGAAGCCCGGCGAGCGTAGGTACTGTTTCTGTACCTCCGAGTAACGAACACTATTCCATTCTTCCATATCAAATCTTTGTATGTTTTTCAACTGCTGTATGTACTCAAGGCTAGCCGCAGGAACCGAAGGTTCTTGAGCTTTTGTGCCTAAAGCTAAAGTGAATTCGACAGGTTTCTCCGTTGGAGGTGTACCCGTTTCGTCATACAGTTCATTACTTGCATTAAGGTTAACGTAGTCAGAATAAGTGTCGTCACTCTGTTCACTTTGGTTTTGGTAACAGGAATGATTAGTACTAGCCAAATGCTTTTTGATTTCTTTAAATTCTTTTAATAAGGTATCAAACTTACGGTTGCGCCGTTTCCTTTTAGCCTTTGACTTGCGCCTCTGTTTGATGTCGGGAGCACTTGAGCTAGAGCACGATGACGCGCTGTCAGAGTCCGTACTGCTCGAATCATCTTTGATCTTCCTCTTCCGTTCTGTTCCTGTAGCTTGTGCAGGCAACACGTTCTCATTGGCGGTAGTTTCCATATTAAACTGTCAAAAAATCACTAAAACGAATGGTAACACCATTTATTTAAAACTCAACATTTACTTGATAAATAATTTCAAATTGGAGGTATGCCGCAAAAGATTTGATCACGGCAATAGTTTAGAGTTAGAGAATTTTAGAAATACTTACCAGGGAATATACACTTATTTAAAATAATTAAATCTGTAACTGCCGCCAATAAATACCAATCGATTAGTATTTTATATGTAGAATTAATATATTTCGTAGGTTCGTGAGGCTAACAGTTATTAAGCTCACGACCGTTCCGACCGAAATTCAAAACGCCAATGATCCCTAGTGCTTCGTTCAAATCACAGCACAAGTATGCTCCCCGCCATTGGAAAGAGGACGTGACGTACCTAGGAGTCAAAATGTCAGGCAATACGGAAGGAAATCGTGTTTAACCGACCGGAAGTCAAGTGCGCTACTCTCATGTTTAATTAGGTTTGGAAGAACGGTCAAGTTAGTTTAATAGTACTTTAGATACACTAGGAGTGGCAACTAGACAAGTATAAACTTTTGGAGGTTTTTTACAATAAGTAGTAATATTTAATAAGAATATATCTAAAATTCAATAAGCTACTTAACTATTAAATTAATAATACATTTACGCACGGACTATTGAACACTTGAGTAGTAAGAACATAATTTGTAGGAAAATAACTGGAAAATATTATATCGTTATACCCAAGTATGCGCTTCCTTTTAATTATTGTTAATTTATTTTTTATAATTTAATAGTTTTAATACCAATGTTACTTAATTAATTTCATACTATTGCTGACAAATCAGAAGAGTGTTGCCACCTATAATTGAAAACGGGTCTTAACTCTTAACTACTGTATTATATTATCTTTATGTAGTACTATTTAATTTGTTTTCTTTATCCGGCAGACTTAGATGTTATAATATCTACATGTAGTAAGGGTAGGTACTCGTATATAAACTTTCCAGTCACTTTAGTGCTTGGGTTTTATTCAGATATATTTAGGTAGATTAATATGCCCTGTATTATGTGATCTGAGCTAATGTCTTAAGGTGCTTTCTTTCTCTCTCTCTTTTCGCTTGCGCCTTGTTGGCACACTTCATTGAACAGGTCCATCCCAGGAAACGGCACGGTAGATAGCCAGGTCAAAGCGCCTCCCTTCAAGGCCCGGCTTAGTGCGACCATAAGCGGGGTGCTTTGTGGATCTCGATTGTCCAATCACATGTCTGCAGCCGTCACCAAAGCACGTGAATCTACATCTTGTTGCTCAGAATCTATATTCTTGAGCATTCACCTGAATGAGTATTTTTTGCGAATGTTCCACAATGGAAAAAGAAACGAGAGCGTTTTGGAAGCATCAGTCATCAGTCACCTTAAGAAAGTATAGATACCGATGCGTGTCAATAGTTCCAAAATCCTAAATTAATATACTTCCATAGAAAACAAAAGCAATTCGGGGAAAGCAAACATAGAACAACAAATTCAATTAAGGAATAAGGTGTCGGGTTTATGAAGTTAGAAACAAGTCGTATATGGCCACGATTTTTTTCGAAGGTAGATCGGTTGACACTAATATACTTTTATCTTGTTTAAATACTTCTAATGTCGAAAAATTATCATGTGTAAAGATATGATAACGGAAGATATCGTTTCCTTTTTAGACCGACGACGGTTAGCTAGGTCATGGGTTACTCAATAATTTTATAGAGTCATATCTTTTAGACGTTAAAAGTATATTTCGAAGTAAACTCAGTTAGTTGGATAACGAAGCAAAATTTTTTTTATAGTAATAGGCGAGCAGACGGATCGCTTGATGGTAAGCAATTACCGCCGCCCATGGACACAAGCAACACCACAGGAGTTACAAGTGCGTTGCCGCCCCTTGGGTTGAGAAAAGGGATAGGATAAGGAATGGGATGAGGGAGAAGGAATAAGGGATAGGGCCTCCGGCACTCTCACTCACCAGCTACAGTTTAGGTACTGTTACTTTTCGTCGATTTTCTGTGAGAGGGGTAGTACTTTCCCGGTCCAGCCGGCCCATTCATGCTGAAATCAGCAAGGCTCTACTACCGTCATAGCAAAATGTATTAGCATACCTAGGTAATAAATTTGTGCCTTCGTACTATATTGTAATGAAGTAGGGGATTCCCCTCAATTATTAAATGAAATAAGGATTAATATAAAAGAAGGTACCTAATTCTATTATTATATATTAATTTATAGATGATAAAGAATTTTGCTTGTTAATCTTCAAACACTTAGTAGGTACTAATGGCTAAGAGCTCAGATATTTACATCTGTATTCATTGATTATGATGTTCAATGAATTTATAGATTATTATTTTAGATACAGAATATTAAAAGAATGTGTACTATGTACGTTAGATAAAACTAAGTAAACGTAGACGTAAAATTGCTGAGCTTCGTTCACTAAGTGAGAGCACCTTTAGTATAATATGGTTAAACTACTCTTGCTTCAAGGCATTTTGGAGGTAGAATATCGAAATAATGTGTACGTTAAACACTGCTAAATAAACGTAGACATGTACCACCTGGTACCACCTAACATTTCGGTGTAGACCACTACGTAACTTTTTTACTAATATGTTACAATTTTAACTTTCGTGGTCATTTAAACCAAGTAGGTACCTTCGTTTCAAAGGAACGTGGCATACATGCCGAAAGACAAATTAAAATCTTTCGTGAAAATCGATATTCATTCAATCAATCAGTAATATAATCAATATTAATTATAATATATTATATTATAACTAATATATTTACTGATTAGCAGGCATCGTGTGGTGACGGATTAAGCATACGCAATGTCCTATATCATCCCATGGGTGTCGTAAGAGCCGACAGAGGTAGCATATTATGCAGAGAACAGCACTGTAAGAGAAGGAAAACTAGATTCAAACCCTATACCAACCCGTTTGGCCAGCGTGCTATAGTAGGCCAATTCCTCTGTTAAAGGCTGATGATGAGGCAGGATATGTCGATTACTTATAATCGAAATGTCCTGCCATGCATCATCATGTACGATTAACCTAGTTAGCACAAAAGGTACGCCCAGTTGAAAACAATTATTTTATTACAAATCTGTCATTATAAGGACTGTCATAAAAATCTAATATCTTCTCGAAGATAATACCCATCTCTGTATTATTTCATGAT
This sequence comes from Euclidia mi, assembly GCA_944739405.2. Lineage (NCBI taxonomy): Eukaryota > Metazoa > Arthropoda > Insecta > Lepidoptera > Erebidae > Euclidia > Euclidia mi. The sequence continues at coordinate 64,315,921 of OX123186.2, read as the reverse complement.
ACTCTCTAATCTTATTTATCAGTCATTGTCAAACCTATTATTTTATCTAGTTCTTCCCCGGCATTTTTAACATTTTCCTGTCGTACATAAACCAGTAGGTAAGTAGTTTAACCTTTTAAGCAACAATTTTATTTCTCATGAATATATCTCTTAATTACCTATTCCTTTAATTCATACCCATAATATAAAGAACTGTATTTTTATTTTGTAAAACTGAGGACTATTCTTTTTGGCTGTATGAAATATAGCATTGCGCTACTTAAGAACATGAGTAAATCTCAAAGTGGGAATTGGGAGCAGTCTATTAAACATTTTCATCAAATCAAAAATGTTATGTACCACGAACCGGTGATTCAAATTAACGTGCAGATGAAACCGTAGATAAAGGCTAGTTCAACCATGTAACGATGATATACAACGTCATAAAAACCGGTGTTACGCCCGGTTAGGAACGATATGGTCGTATCAACAAGATTGGCAGTTAGATGTTCGTTAGTTGAATAAACAGAGGATCCCGCCATCTACTAGCGGATCCCTTAATCACTTAATTCCCCCAGATACGGACACTGATGCGCTTGTTTGATTAAGCGATCCTCTTAGGCACCATGTTGCACGCACACGTTAGCTCTTTGTAATAAACGTATATCGCGCTTATGGGGACAGGTAATTTCAATATTGTCTTTAAAATATGTGCGTATGACCGGCGTCTTAGAGTAGAAAATTTATTAAGAAAAATAATTATTTTGTTTACTAATCTAAAAGACAGTGATCGGACACCACAGGATTAAAACATTCAGAGGTTAGTGCGACTTTATACTAACTCACTTCAATTAAATTGGCGTTTGGCGCACTGATCGACTAGCAAGTAGGTGCTTCAACGATTGGTTTCATGGATGTGCTATATCTTGCAGGTCAGGGTAGTTTTTAAAATTCAGAGAAAGTGTAATTTTTACTAGTAGGACTATCTCTAACAGGCAATATATGATTTCTATTATAATTTTCTTGTAATGTTTTGTATTTACAACCTTGCACGTTAATAATACGATCGAATAAAGCTCTGTAATTCTGATTAGGTGCTCTGACGGCTCGACGTTGTTTGATTTTTTTTCATTAAATACCAGATACACAGTAGACACCTAGTACGTCATTCAACAAGGTCAGCTGCAACGATGCAACAAAATTTCATAACAATGTTTTATTTATTTCCAGGCAGCCAGTCAAATGGTGGTATCAAGCGTGAACGTCAGCCGAAGTTTCATAGGATCTCTTATATCTACAGTAATTCTTCTTTTCGTTGGACCATGGAGCGACTGCAGTGGTCGACGAAAGCCACTGCTCATACTGCCCCTAGTTGGTATGAGTGTTATGACGTCGGCAGTCATACTGATGCTCATATTCCCCGGAGCGTCGACTGTTCAAGTATTATATGCTGTGCAGCTGCCTATATCTCTAGGCGGCAATTTTGGACTACTATTAGCAGCTGCTTTTAGTCATATAGGAGATGTAAGTATAAAACTTATCCTACTGTTGTTTTATTATCAAACTCTACTTTTGTCTATCTAAGTTAGGATTCATCGTCGTCCTGTATTTAAACCAGGCCACTGCTGGCCACTGTTAGGTCAGAGTCTACCATAATGTCTAAATGCGGGTTGATAAGTAGGATTAACATAATTCTATTTTCTATCAGACCTGTCTGTTACTATAAGAACAATGACAGCACGACCAATGTAGAAAACTTTTCCGTATTGTAACTAAACCACAATAATTTAAATCTGGGACAATGTCCACGTTTTTATTTTCATTTCTGTATAAAAACAGCCAGCGCACAGATAATCCGTAAAGAGGAGCACTTCACAAACAGGGAGAGGAGAAACAAAACAAACACGAATAAGCCCGCAGCAATTATTTATGGATCACAAATTCACAACAAAGTTCTGTAGCAACCATGTGGGATCCAAACACAAAGGCCAAAGAAATAACGTGGAACCTAGCGTTTTTATAACTTGTATTTTATTATTGTACTTATATTACGTTTTATTAATATCATATAACTCAACTTACAAGGCTATGAATAAATCAAAAGTAGAAGCGAAATTGTTAAGGCGAGGTGAAAATAAATTAAAATTTTCGGAAATTAGTTATTTAATACTCGACACCGTTACTTGAATTATGTCACGCGATTTAAAATATGTCAAAGTATATTGAATTTTAGTAGCTTGTGCGTTTCATTAATTGTATACGTGTAATCTGAAAATTATTTAACACTAACGATGTATAGGGATATAAATAATAAATGATAATAACATAGTCTTGCGATTTATCTTCAACCGTTGGGTAGGTATACAGAAATTGGCTGGACCAAATTCTGTGGTGGGGTATTTCGATAGGGCCCAAACATCTTCTCTCTTATTCCAATTTAGTGTAGTTTAATATGCGGCCACCTCGCTATAATATTGCACCGTGTATCACAGCTTTGATCTCCACCGGGTACAACACTTTGTGTGACTCACAAATTGTAATTTCAAGTATTGGTGTACTTTTAACTTAAACCAAAAATAATTCAAAAAAGTAGAGCTTATCTTTATATGTCCAAGACTACTATTTCCAGTATTAGTTTAGAAATACTTTGAATAATAGTTTATATATGGGATTGTATGTAGAAAGATTTAGTTACGTGCAGGTATTCATAAAAGTTCTTCATAATATTAAAAGTACGTACCTATATCACTATTCACTTGCAGTTGGGTATCATATCTTAGAGACAATTTATGACTCGAAGATACGCGATTACATAATAATGCCAGACAGGGGCGTACCTAGTATCATTTTGAAATGGTAATCATGTGATAGATCAAGTGTGTTTATGAGGACGACATGCAGATGACATCTATGTATAAACTGAATGCGACATTGGAATGGATGAGTGTGCAGATGGTAGGACTTTACATTGACGTACCTATGTGTGACACAGTAGCGTGGTACATTTTGGTGACTCATAGGCATAAGTATTTATAAAGCGTATATATGTATAAGCGCAAATATCATGGAGTACCGGTGGTAAACAATCTGAAATATATATTATGTTTTTGGTCTCGCGGTTGTATCCCTATCGCAGACCAGTTCCTCCACTACTCTATGATTCAATTTAATGGCAGGTAGAGCCTTACTCACTAAGACCACTGCGGTGTCATTCGGCGTCCCGACTCCCGTAGCGGTCACTAAAACCGTAGCATACTCCTATTTGGCTGCGACTCTCCGTAATATGCTACAATTAAATTGTATGCTATTGTATGTTTATATATTAAGATACTATGATTTTATTATGTTGACACAATAAATTTACTGATGTATATATTATTATGTATATATAATTTAGAATTTGCAAGAATTTATTCATATACATATGTATATATGTATTTATACTTATAAATACTTAATACGTGTATACCTATATTTATAAATGATATTTATATATTTTTATATATGTATTTATTTTAAATCTATATGTATAATTTAAGTAACATTTGTCATAATATCAAATAATGTTCTAATAATCACGCACCTACTATTAACTATCTCTGCATCACCCTAGGTTAACTGGTAGAGAATGCCTAAGGCATTAAGTCCGCCTATACCACATATTTTTTGTGCTGTGCAAAAGTTAAATAAATAAAAATAAATAAATAAATTGTGTGCAACAAATTAGGGTGTTGTAGATAGTAAATGTTGAGACAAAGGAAATGTTAAAATCGTACAGACACAGATAATATAATACCTACTATATATAAGTACAGTGCCATTAGGTACATACGTGCTTGTAATTTTAATGTATTCTGAATCGCTTGAATAATGAGATTTTAATAAGCATTGTCTCACAAATTTGTATACAAATGTGCGTGCGAATGTCAATGATAATTTTGCTTTAAAATAATACGTAGGTACAGTCAGTGAGGGCTTCAGGATTGGGAGCGGAGGGGAATTATTATTATTGCTTTATGGGTGCTTGACCCTGTTGAGGGTTTTATCAAAGAAATACTTACTCTAAAAAGTCATTTATCATAGTTAGGTTATGTTGAGAGGTATTCCTCCCTTATTCATCCTCGGATATAGAAATGCACGTGTAGTATCAATCAGCATTAAAAATGAACCTGATACGATGATGCAATTAGGTATAACTATTTTAGTATCCCGAATAAACACAAGTTAGAAGGTGCTAACTTTATACGCCATTAAAAACATTAAAAAAAACTACAAGCTTCCAACCAAAGTTTTCTTGTAACCGTTGAAACGAATTATAATGGCCAATTTATACGCACATTAATTCGACTTGCGTGACGAACTTTGAAAACTAAAAGAAAATTGCACTAGTGTGAATTTATTACGTTTCCATACAATCCAACCGTCCCGCCCTTCGACGGAACATTCTGAACCATACCTTTAGCTATTTCTTTGAAAAGAAAAATTATGAAGTAAAGGAAAACACAATGAACTTCCAATCAAGTCTAAATTGCTGTTCATTATATTCCTTTAACCTGCTTCGCGTCCCTGACATATTTAAAACATAAAATAGGTCACACGTAACAACTATAGTAATATTATGCCAACTATGAAGACTTATTACAGAGTGGTAGGGCATAATACTCGCTTGAACTGTACCTTGCTTGAACGAGAGCAGTTTAACTGGGGAAGTAAGTACTTCAATCCTATTGAAGACGAGAATAAAGTAAACTTGTATTGTGTTGAGATTATGCATAGGCGTGTGTAGCCAATGGTCGTCTATCTTTGCTCTTTTTTATTAGCAAGAGTGCGAAATATATCAGTTCTCAAAAATGTATGATTAATTTGTATCTATGGTTTTAAGTTTGATTGAGATTAGCAGTCAAATCTACACTAAAACTTGAAAACTGGTGGTAGAGACATGGACTAAACGTTCTCTTGAAAGCTGTCCAATAACGATACCTAAAAATTGGCGAAAGAGATACCTTTATGAGTTATTGTCAATTTCTATATTCTTTTATTTCTGAAAATTTACTAATAAGAGGAGTCAGTATTCCCAACAAGTTGTTTTGTTTCTGTCACCATGTCTCTCTCAACAGCCACCTTAGGCAAATGGCATTCGATTAACGATATCGCTAATCGCTAAGTGCAAAAATGTATGGAACTGACATAGGCTTGCGATATGTCACGTAGTCAGCGAAGAAGGAATTCCTTATGTTGCCATGGCAACCAAGCGTTAGCGAAAGTAGGTATCAGGACGAATGCCGTTTGGCTAGGGCCTCAGTACAGAAACAATGCATTATGTAACGATTCCAAGCGTTGATTTTCCCTTGTTACAATGGCCCCTAAAGTCAAATGTCGAAACTTGCAGGTGTGCTACGCAACGGGTCGCGACGTCACCCGCACAATGGGCACCCACCGGGCCGCCATACAAATAGCCCACGTGCTAGGGGCCGTGGGAGGGCCGCTACTCTACCGATACCTCGGCTTCTTCGGTGTGTTTCCGCTTATTTTATTCCTACAGGTATAATATTCACTTATTACTTTTTAAATATGTTACAAAACTGCTGCTTTCAGCTTTTATAGATCTGCATTTGATTTGTAAAGTATACACACTATGGCGAACTTACGCAACCTGAGTTAGAAAATATTTCGATGAGTCAACTCAGGCAGTCAGTCAGTTCCGCTATAATTAATCAAAGCCAACATTCAAAGCCAATTTCGAGATCTCGCGAGATGCAGTTTTGTATGCTTTTTGTGAATAATCGCAATAATTGAATAAATAAGGACAAAAATAATAACCATTTTAAGTAGGTATTATAAGATAAACATTATTTTGCACGAATTTTTCAATAGACTTTTATTCTTCAAAAAACATTGTTTGACATAGGTACCTATCTGTCTATAATTTTTAAATAAACTTTTATGAAGTAAACTTTTACGGACGGATCTGTCAAATAAGAAATGAAAGAAACAACCAGTCTTCGCTTCTAATATCAAACAAAAATCTTTTAGTCATAAAACATTTCTTTTAAACATACATACACATACATATCGTCACGCCTTTTATCCCTGAAGGAGTGGGCAGGGGTGTATTTCTACACCCACTTTTCGCCAGATATACTTTAGTCCCACGTAATAAGGGGCGAGCCTATTGCCGTACCGGGCACATTTCCAGACTCCGTGCTGCTACTGAGAATTTCGTGATAGAAAAACCCAATAACACTGCCCGACCCAGGAATCGAACCCGGGACCTCCCGATCCCACGCGCACATTTATGCCGCGAGACCAACGAGGCAGTCGTATAGGGTTTGATGTCGAGTTTTCCGTCTCTACGCAAAGATGGTATTTGCATCGTGTTATCCCTTAGTCGCCTCTTACGACACCCACGGGAAGATAGGGGGTGGTGACACATGTATTCTATGCCGTCAACAACACGGAATTATTTCTTTTATAATAAACAAAACAAAGAGAGGTCAAAAAAATACTTATCATCTATGTTACTAAACTGAGGTATTATTATCAATTAGGTAAATAAAACTATTTATACTCAGTAGACCTTTTAGATATTATAGATTAATTAACAAAATATACCAATAACACAGACTATTAGAAATTACAGATCCTAATTAACAAAATATACCAATCAAAGGAAAGATTAATTGGTTCAGTTCAAATCACAATCCATTATTACGAATTATTTTCAAAGTAGCTCCTTCAGAATCACAAAACGTACAAAGAATCGTTTGCTAAACGGCTTCCTTTTCTGTTGGCTAGATAACCAGCCGCATAGAAGGCCCTTTCGGATTCAACGCTAATTGAAACCGTAGTTCTCAGGCAGACATCCACGAACTACAAAAGTTTGCCTTTTGACCTCCCGGACTCGTATAAATTCATTTCATTTTTCATTAATGCCGATACCGACAGATTACAACTCCGTACGGGTCAGTTCGCGCTTCGAATAAGACATTTATGTGCTCGAGTGCAATCTCGTAAATCTCGCGAGATCTCGCCCTATTTTCGACCGAGATTAATCTCGCTAAAAAAGATCTCGATCTCGCGAGATCGAGATTGCTTTCCCTAATGGTTACTTAGTTCTTGAAGAGAAAATGTCTCGTGAAAAATCTTACAGCTCTTTGATAGTTTAGAAGAAGATCAAACCATTGAAATTCAAAATATTTACCTACTGCGCTAAATCTAGTTTACACACAATAAAGTTGCATCTGGTTTTAGATTCTAACATGCTTTGTGGTATTCTGAGAAGGTCCCACAAATGTTTACAACGTGCAGCCGAAATAGCTCATAATCTGAAATAGTTTGCGCAGTAGGTAATCGTCAGTATACAATAGATTTCGCAGCCCATTTAATATTTTGCTTCAGCAAATTTTTGTGAAGATTTCACCGTTAGTCGTTGTTGACGATTTTGTAATAATAAATAATAATAAGTTAAGTCACTTATAGTATAATAAATCCATCCTCTTCATCATCAGCCTTTAACAGTCCACTGCTGGACTAGGACTCGCCTTTGAAAGGAGGAATCCATCCTCTTACTAGCCGCAATATTACCTGATACAAAACTAATCAGTTCAGTTACCGTCACTTAAGCATTTTTTCTGTTTTATGAAGAATCAAACCAAACCTTGGATGAAAAGGCCAGTCGCTTCCGTTCCGATTAATATTATCATTTAATCTACTCAATAATGTTGGCAAAGGGTGATAATAAGCAGGTATAAAAGTTAAATGTAATCTTAGAATACCTAGCTGTTATTCTATTCTAACAGTGGATTATATTACCTGTCATCTATAGATAAAACGGTACTTAACTATGATCTAAAAATAATATCTGCTGCACAATAATCAATATTTATAGATTGTAATGCAGCCACAGCGTTCCAATCAAGATAACTTATACCTAGGGGACAGTCGGGCAAGACGGGTCCCTTAAGGTTGATCAATGAAAATCCACATAAATCAAAAGATATTTAATGAACAAACTAAACATTTTTGAAAACAACCTCTGTGGCTATCATAATCAACATAATTAATGAAACATATAATTAACATTCTTGAACTGAATCAATTTAAAAAAATATGTCAAAAAACCCGTTTTGCCCTTAGGGGGTTGGTAAAACGGGTACCTTAAGCGGGCAAAAAGAGTACAACACCTAGCTTACATTCTAATCAAAACAGAGATCACAGAAGTAAGATCCATGCCCACTGTATGAAGAGCATGAGTCATGAGCCCACTCTCGACATTGTGAGCATTGAATCCAGTCCTCAGAAGGGGGACTTACGTATTTTTCCTTGCATATTATACAATAAAAGTCGCCATTTTCTTTATCCGCGTTAACCGTTTCTTTCTTACGTTTTCTTTGCCCAGATGATGACGGCTTCGGATCGTTACCTCTCACCTTTTGGTGGCTTTGACTTCGGGGTTTCATTATTGCTTTTTTGTTGTGATTTTTCGAATTTATTTTTTTGCTGTAATTTTATTGGAGTGCTAGTCAAAATTTCAGATTTTATTGGATTTCTACGTCTGGTTGTTTTCTGGCAGTTATTTGTGGCAATGGATGAATTTCCTGAAGTGTTGTATACTGGTGTTCGATTGATGGTGGAGTAATTGTCCCACTTTCTATATTTGTTACACCCAGATCAGATAGATAAATTAGTTCTTGAGAATTTTCAGGCTGTTGGAGTAAACTTTCAGAATTGATGTTTGATGGAGCTATTGGAGTCTGCGTAGGTTCTGTATATTGAATGTTTTCCATCAGCCGTTGCACATTTTCGGATGTAACACCTTGGGATCCTATTTCCTGTTCAAAAATCTGAGCTGGGACTTTTTTAGACAACGTAGCAGGGTTACGGTAATCAGCATGATTTTGTTCTTGAGCTGGTAGTTCACGATTGTACACAGCAGATGGCATAAAATAGTCTTCCCCGATCGCATATCATTCAAATGGTTGAATACCTGCTGCTCGAAAGCCGCTTAAAGCATTTTGCGGCGTAGCTGCTTTAAGATAAGCTTGAGATGCCAGTTTAGCAATATCGTACTGTCCAATAAATCTCCCAGGATGTTCTTTCTGAAATTTATTAATTTCTATTTCAAAAAATCTCTTAAATGGTGTTTATACTGCCACGTCCAGGGGTTGCAGCTTATGGGAAGTGTGGGGTGGAAGACCATCTGCAATAAACAAATTAAATTTTAGCTTTACATTCATGCACAACAACAAGCGGGCAAAAAGGGTACTATCCTTCTTGCCTGCACCCGTTTTGCCCTCCACCCCAAAGTCTGAGCTGACGCTAAATGTCACAAAAAATAAAACAATTTTTTAGCTGAATTGACTCACATTAGATACATTAAAAACTAAGCTTCATCGTGAAAAGCATTGATGCACAGTAAATGTCACATAAATCATAAGATACACACCAGACTCACCTTTTGTATTTTTTATTTTTTGGCGCGAAAACTTGTATAGTCTCCTGTACACTCAACCGTCTCGTGCCGCGCGCTGCGGCGTACCAATGTGCGCGCAGGGGGAATGCGTTAGCGCTATACGTAATTATATTGTCTCGTTCTTACTTATAAAACATAAAAAGAATAAGTACCCTTTTTGCCTACCGTCACCTTCTTGCCCTACCGTCCCCTATAACAAGTTAATGAAGTTGACTATGACTTTACTTCGCGAATAATAATGCTACTCTTTCCAATGTCGTATGAAGCTCCTTCAATTACTTCTTCAGCGCAAGAAACGCGCCGGGTCTTCGCCGGTATATTACCTAACCAACTATTCTGAATATATAAGCAAGATCGGGGAAAATTACTGTATTTACTTTTCTTAGGTAAGTAAACCCCATCATCGATCGAATCGTCGCCGCGTCGCGTCGTGTAACATTAAGCGAGGGGACAGTCAAATGCAAGCCCGTTTGGTAAAAAAAAAACAGAAATGTCTGTAACGGGAGAAATGACTGTTTGAAAGGAACAGAAGGAACCCTTTTCGATAAAAGTTATAACTTCACGTTAGCATAATATGGAGCACTTTACTAAGGGCTAGTCTTTGGATGGTATCTAAAGTAATAAGATGTAAGTTTACTTGAAAATCGGTCTGTAGTAGATGTTTAGAAAACTGTACTTAAGTTTGTGATTCACTTATTCATTATCTTAATTAAACAAATAATTTGTATTATTGCCTTATGTCTATCTATAAGCTATTCATGAGTAGAAATGATGAGAATCTTGTACTGCCTACACAAATATTTTTATTGTTACAACTGAACAATAAGTAATAACTATTATGGACGTTGATAGCACGTCCGCATTGTTTACCGTTCGTAAATTATAAATTACTGATTTTTAAGGTAAAGTAATTATTGGAAGTAATGACTTTATACTTCCCCATGGTGGAACTTGACTTAATGTGATCAGAAAATGTTGATTGAATGTCCATATTTGTAGTCAACTCATATAAGACATAATACTTGTATGAGCATTAACATTTAATGTGAATTCTTTCATTAATATTCTCTTTATAAGCTTTTTGTATATTTCAAAATCATTTTAAAATGTTTGTTTAGGTATTGTGAAGACCTTCCTTCAAAAGAAAAGCTTATCTATCCAGCAAAGGACCGATGTAGGCTGATGATAATGACTGGGTGAAAACTAGCCGCGATTTAACAAGCGTTTTACAGTAGCTTATGTTAAATGTAGCTGGGCTTCAAGCTACCAAGATCGATAAAGAGGTTAGCTATAAAAATGCAGCGTTATACTCGTAGTTAATTCTGCAGCGAAATAAGCTGCCGCAAATGACGAAGGCATTATTAAAATTATGATTATTTACGTATAGCCGGTGGTTTGGGAATCGCAATACTAACAATTTGTACGCTTGTTTGCAATCAACATAATATGACTATATAGTTGCAGTAATCATAAAATGTATATATGCATATATGCTTATGTGAACAAGCAACTCGGTTAAATCTGGTACATAGTTAAATATACTTCTGACGAATAATCTTATCTTATAGGTACTAATATATAAAGCTGAAGAGTTTGTTTGTTTGTTTGTTTGGTTGAACGCGCTAATCTCAGGAACTACTGGTCCGATTTGAAAAATTCTTTCACTGTTAGATAGTCTATTAACCTCGAAGGCTATAGGCTATATAACATCACGCTATAAGCCACGGGAGTGGAGCAGTAGCCTTAAATAACGCGGGTGTAACCGCGGGCTCATCTAGTTTCTAATAACATAGGACGGTTTCAAAATAAAAAACCGGTCAAGTGCGAGTTGGACTCGCGCACCGAGGGTTCCGTCTAAACCTGTAGGTGTATAAGTAAAAGTTCACCAGTCATAGTTATGGTATTTTTATTGACATGAAAACCATGACATTACAGTATGGAAAGCTGGAGAAGCATAAATGAAAGAAAAAGATCTCTTTGTCGTTTTTAATCAGTCATCCTTTATTTTATATTAACATATATCGCTTATTTTATAATATAACTTAAATACCTATACTACCTAGTATATGTCTGTAATTAATAGATAAGACATGTTGATAATATATTCACTATTGTAACAGCTTTTGTGTACACATGTTTGAGACAAATTAATTTTATAATATAACTTAAATACCTATACTAGCTAGTATATGTCTGTAATTAATAGACAAGGCATGTTGAGACTATATTTACTATTGTAACAGCTTTTGTGTACACATGCTTAAGACAAATAAAAATATCTTTATCTTTATCTTGCCCTGCGGCAGTCTTGCAAAAGTCTGCTGATGAATGATGGTAAGATTTTTTATCAAAGTTATTGATTTACAAAGTTTTTAGTGACTATTAGAAATCTGTTACAAAAATATTAATAAAGTATTTTTAATAATTATAGTATTTATTTGCGATAAAAATAAAACTATTACTAGGTGACTATTTGCACATAAAATAAAACAATAATTAATATTCTAAATAAAAAAAATAACAAAAATATGTAACCGGCGGCGATAGCCCAGTGGTGTACGTAACGAACTACCGAGACGACCCAGGTACCCCGGGCACACATCACTGACTTTTCAGAGTTACATATGTGTGTGTTTAAAACGTTAACTATCGCTCGCTTAGTAATGTGCCCGGTAGATGGAAATAGGCTCGCCCCCTATTACATTGGGACTGAAACATAACTGGCGAAGTGTGGGTGTAATACACTGCATACCCCTTCGAGGATAAAAAGGCGTGAAGTTATGATACGTTATATAAATTAAAAAAACATAAAAATGGAAATGAAAATTTTAAAGTATGGAATTCAGTATCAAATTTGAACCAGACCTGTAAATGGTGACTGAAAAGGTATGAATAGTACCACATTGAATATTGAAGTTCTAAAAAACGTTGTCTATAATTCTACCACTTCGTGTTTTGCTAGTGATTATTAACGAAAACATGTTTATAGATGAAAAATATGTGGAAATTCCATTTTGGGGATTCATTCTAAAATCAATATTGAAGTCTCTCACGACAATCAGACGAGAACATGAATTATTATAAGTAAATAGGATTCATTGTTGGTCGCAAATAAATGTATCGCTCCATGTGCCTCAATAGGTCAGGTATTAATACTGTAACATCTAGAATTTATTAACTCTATATCCATATGAGTCATTCGACCGACAGTCATATTGTTTAAGGCTATTGCGAATGCCACATCATCTCTTTGCCGCATTATTTTAGTCATCATAAAGAGACAGAATGGTTCCCACAACGGAGCGCCAGCAAGTGGTGCCAATGGATTTCGACCTCTATTTGGCTGAAAAACCCAATTTTCACCTACCGGAGGTAACTGATTGAAGTCCCCGACGCTTATAATAGATATACCAGCAAATGGAACATCTGTGTGAAATACTTGCTGCAATCTCTTTTAATTTGGTTAAGAGATCTACTTCTTAGCATAGATATTGCATCCAAAATAATTAATCTTACTTTTGCAAGTTTACATGCTTAGGTATTTGCGGTACTTGCTGACAATTCAGGCATTGTTTGGCCACACTGGTATACTGGAAGTCAAAAAATATTCTAACTAAACTCAATATATCATTTTCACACAATACTGCTGGTTGGGCAATCTCTCCTCCTACTAAATCCGATTGATTTCCATGTTAATATAGACAATGATCTGGATCACCTTCTTGTGTTTCTAATTCATAATCGTCTAATGGACGAGCTTTTGCTTTGACTATACTATCCTCATCCTCTTCATCTATATCTACATTACGAATTGCATCCAATAGTGTCGCGAACTCATCTGGTCCGCCCAACTGATTAAATTGAAGACTTTCTGAAAGGATTTCATCACTAAGTTCAATAAATTTCTGTTCGAGGTTTATAATTTCATTGACCAATTCAGTAATTTCATCCCTCCAGTTTGTGTATAACATTAGCTGTTCCCTGTAGAAATTGTCAGGATCTTGAGCCCTATTATATCCCCGGAAACGTATGACCCTGGTTTTTCTTCTTTTTCTCACGTATCCATCATTATTTAACAGCGCAATCAAATTTCCTATACACTCATGGTCAGTGTTTTCACCTTCATGTGTACACGAGATTTTTAGTTGAAAAAGTATAATACGCAGCAAAATAAGCTAAACTCATTGTATCAAACGTTTGATCATGTGGCCGATTTTTATAATGATCCAGTATTTTTTTTTTAAATATGTCTGTGGACGAGTTCACGGGAAGTGCCCTGTAGGTTTTGATTCCCTTGCGAGTAGTCACGAGTTTGAAAATATGATTATATTGCTCTTTCTTTTGATTGCGTAGACATAGAAGTTTGATTTTGTTGCAACCTAACGGTGTTATATACCTGAGTACTTGATATGAATTTCAATTTAATACCTCCAAGCGTTCAAGAGAAAGGGGAAGTAACCTAAAATTTATTAAAATATTTTTATTTTATTATATGATGTAACAAAAAATTTACGGTTTTCGCAATTTTTCCATTATATGTGCTATAAGACGTTGCTTCGTACCAAATTTCAAGATTCTGAGTTCACGGGAAGTACCCTATAGGTTTTGATTTTTTTGCGAGTAGTCGCGAGTTTGAAAATATGCTTATATTGCTTTTTCTTTTGATGGCGTTGACATAGAAGTTTGATTTTGTTGCAGCCTAACGGTGTTTTATACTTGAGTATTTGATATGAATTTCAATTAAATACCTCCACGCGTTCAAAAGAAAGGGGTAGTGACTTCAAATTTATTAAAAATATTTTTTTATATGCTGTAACTAAAAATTTACGGTTTTCGCAATTTTTCCTTAATATGTGATATAAGACGTTGCTTCGTACCAAATTTCAAGATTCTGAGTTCACGGGAAGTACCCTATAGGTTTTGATTCCAATGCGAGTTTGAAAATATGCTGCAATTTGCAGCATAATCGGCTGTATCTTTTGATTGCGTTGGATTAGAAGTTTTATTTTTTTACAGCTCTATGGAACCGTAGATTTAAGTATCTAGTATAAATTTCAGTTTGATACCTCCACGCATTCCTGAGAAAAAGGGTCTTGACAGACGGACGGACAACAAAGTGATCCTATAAGGGTTCCGTTTTTTCCTTTTGAGGTACAGAACCCTAAAAACGATTTCTGCGTCACAGGATGGCCTTAGAAACATTAGATAACAAATTCACGGTACACGTAAAGGGCTCCCTATTAGTGAATTAAATAGATTTTTGTCCCTTTTAGAGATTGAACCAAAGGTACATACTTAATGCATGAACCATATTTACACATATTTTTTTAAATCATAGTCGAAAAGGTTACATAATGACTGCCTCCGTGGTCCAGTGGATAGCTTATGCGACTGCTGATCGGAGGTCCGATTCCCGGGTCGGGCAAAAGTGTTACTGGGTTTTTCCGAATTCTCAGTAGCAGCACGGAGTCGGGTGATGTGTCCGGTAACGGCAATAGGCTCGCCCCCTATTACGTGGGACCAAATTCATAGCGAAATGTGTGTGTAAAACTTTTCAATTCCCTCTGAAAAATATTTTTCTTCATGGCCCGAAAAATGTTCGTTTATTGCTCCCTTCAACTCTTCATCGTCCGAAAAATGCTTTCCACAAAGGTCTTTTTTAAGATGAGGGAATAGATAATAATCACTAGGGGCCAGGTCCGGACTGTAGGGTGGATGATTGATTTATTCAAATCCGTACTCCCGCACAGCAGCCTGGGCAAGGCGCGCCTTGTGAACCGGCGCGTTGTCGTGAAGCAGCAACACATCTGCGGTTAATTTTCCACGTCTTTTTTATTTAATTGCCTCCTTTAAATTACGCAGGGTGGTTGCGTATGATGCAGCAGTAATACTTTGACCTTTTTTGTGTACTCGATTAGCAAGATTCCCTTAGAATCCCAAAACACCGTGGCCATGAGCTTTCCTGCGGACGGAGTGACTTTGAACTTCTTCGGCGGGTCTGATCCTTTTTTGTGCCACTGCATAGACTCTTGCTTGCTCTCAGGGTCATAGTGATGAACCCACGTTTCATCACCAGTAACAATCCGATCGAAAATACTATGCGGATTTTCACCACAGAGGTCCAAAAACTCCTTACAACAGTCAACTCGCACTTGTTTCTGTAGCGCGGTAAGCATTCGTGGCACCCATCTTGCACTGACTTTTGACAAATTCAGGCGCTCATGAAGGATTGTGTGAATGGTACCCACGGATAGCTTAGTCATTTCTGCTAATGTTTTTACTCTTACACGGGCATCTTCAAGTACAAGTTTTTCGGCTAATTTGACGTTTTCTTCAGTAGCGGCACAAATTGGCCCACCAGCGCGGGGGTCGTCTTCAATGCTCTCTCTACCCCGTTTGAATTCACTTGACCACTTCTGAATTGTAGATAATCAAGGCGCAGAATCTTGGTAAACAGCCACCATTTCTTCATGGATAATTATTTGAGTTTTTCCTTGTTTTGTGAGGAATTTTATCACTGCACGATGCTCGATTTTTTTCATCATTGTCGAATCAGTCATCATAGTTGTCTTTTCGCAATGATATCTTGAATACTAATGGTGGCAATTACACGAAATTTTGTATTTATACCCTCAAAGAGTGTCATTAACTTATGAGATAATTAAATTACTCTTATCATTAGTATATCACCTCGATACCGAGAATACATTGAACACGAACATTTTTCGGGCCATGAAGAAAAATATTTTTCAGAGGGAATTGAAAAGTTACTCGTATTACACCTCTGCCTATCCTTTCGGGGATACAGGCGTGAGTCTATAAAAAAAAATATCGGTTCCTTGGTCAATTAGACCGAGAAGTAATGTAAGGATTCCATGTCACGCAAGCCAATCTCTGGCTGTCTACTGAATACAATAAGTACTTACACTAAATCCAGAAATCACAAGTTACTAGAAATTGCCCACACTTGTCAACCATCCAACATAAGCCTACTAAATGCTCATATATTTTCATGGCGGACTAGCTGAGACAATTTGCGGTCCAATGACCTGTCAATTTACTTACGGTTTACCTACCCCTACCACAGAATAGATAGTACTTTGCCCCTACGCCGACCGCACTAAACCGTAGTTTATGTCTTTGTGACCGTAATTTATATCAGTTGTGTATTGTTGTCTTCAGAAGCTTTTGTTGACGACTTATGAATGTTGTCTTTGATCTGTGTAAATAATTTGCTTCAAATTGAAGTTAAACAAGAAATATTATCAAATAAATTAAGATTTGTGCCGATTATCAAAGAAACTCATGTAAGTCGCACATAACAGTGATTGACCGTTTGTAAAACAGAGGCATGTTCGCCGTACCGAGGGAAAACCGTTGCGAAACTATGTCGTAGATCGTCTAGAAAATCAAACATACACAATATACCAAAATCCACATATTTTAATTGAACACCCATACTTTTTAGGTATCATCGCTGCTCTACGTAATATTCGCCGTGAAAGACGTGAATGTAAATACGGCGAACAAAGTGTCCGTGCTAAACTGGAAACTGCCCTTCAACGCTGTGCAGTGCCTGATAAGGCCCAGGGACGGATATAAGAGGATCATCATATTTCTCATGCTGGTAGTCGCTTTGGGAGACAGGATGTTATTGTCTGGTTAGTATAATTTACGTTTGTGTTTCTTGGTATTACAGCTTCTTGCATGATGAACGTTTCAATATAGAGCTCAATTTAGTTCAGCATAATGATCTGCGATTAAGAAATAAATTTCGGTTTATTAGAATGCATCAGTGTGATTGGATTTGAGTGAGTTATGAGTTGATGACTAATAAGGGAAGGTCATCGACACGATCGGGCAAAAATAATGCGCGCTATTAGCAATGTGGCGATTAGTCGTGGATTGCATATTCAGCAATTTAAATCTATACATAGGCATACAGAAAACAACTCTAAGTTTTCTTCGTAATTTTGCTTCTAACAAGCTTAATGAGAGAAGAGAATCTAATTAATGTTCATAAGAAGTTCTATATTCGAATCACGACCACTATCTATTCGACCTACAACCAGCGTTCTGCTTCTGCTACAGATAAAGACAATTCCTTCTGTCATCTCATCGTTTGAACGTTTTAATTGCAGAGTCCATTTGTTGGAGTAGGTAATCGTTAGGTGACGGCATCAAATATACAGCTTATCCTAAAACAAATCAAAACATATCCCATCTCTTTAGGGTACATTATCATCGTAGCCACCATAACTACAATAAAGTGGTTTCAAAATCTTACAATAGATGGCGCTGATATGATTACATATCTTTCACTTGAAATATTATTTCAATGTGGCTTACTATGGACGACAAACATTTGAGTCGCTAGTTTTACTTGACGCAGCTAGATGGCGATAATCGTCTGATAACAAAGGCTGAGTGGCTGTATTACAAGTTATAACTTATAAGATAGACGTAACGTAAACAAAAGTACACGAACTGTTCATCCCAAAAATAAGTTGCTGAACCAATTCTTTTAGGTTTTCAGTCATAATGCTAATTTAGAGTCGGACGTTAGAACACAACCTTCAAAACCAAACCACTGAACGAATTTCGTTGTTTTGTTCCTATAGAGATATATCATACCCAACGATGGAATATAGACACTTTATGCCGAAATTTAATGATTTTACAAGGCTGAGGGAAAGGGAGACTAGGGTTTTCCAAGGCGTCAACAAAAAGAGAGTCTCACGAACTCAAATGCAAAATTCTGAAACTGTTAGCAGTTCATACATTTACGTATCAAATTCTCGTTTCATAGTGCTAAAATGTTGCCTGTTTGAATTCTGTTGTATAAACTCAGTAGGCTGTATACATTTTCAAGGGTCGCGGTCGTTCTGATTATGTTTTCCTACGTTCACTCATTTTCAATTTGCCATTACGTGTGACCTAATTTCAATCGACACGACCCCTTAAAGTAGGTCAGCCATTTTGCAGCTATTATAGAAAGTTGATAAACGTCGCCCCTTGCGTAATATTTTTGCTACCGCTTATTACTGCCGCTGGAATTTATAGCGCTTCTGAAATCATTGGAAAAGTATTTTGTTTAAGGAACTTTAATTAACTTCTACTTAAAGGAAAATTCTTATACTGAGACACGTGGCTATTGTAAAAACTGAGTATTTGGAATGGAGTTTAGCCTCGTGTATTAAGATACCCTTAAGGTAGTAGAGCCTTGCTGATTCAGCATGAATGGGCCGGCTCGACCGGGGAAGTACTACCCTCTCACAGCAAATCGACGTAAAGTACCTAACAGTACCTAAACTGTTGCGTTTCGTTCGGTGAGTGAGAGTGCCGGAGGCCCCATCCCCTATTTCTTCTCCCTCATCCCACTCCTCCTCCTATCCCTTTTCCCAACCTCAAGGGGCGGCAACGCACTTGTGACTCCTGTGGTGTTGCTTGTATCCATGGGCGACCGTCTGCTCGTTTGCCGCCTACTACTTTAAAAAAAAGTATACAGAAAAACGCAAATTTAATGCTTCCGAAGCCTTAAGTGTGACAAAAGAAATTCGAATATGTGTCATTTATATTCTTTACAAGCCATTCTTACATCTGTATGTAAAATTAGTCGTGTATAAAAAGTCCCACTGTTTGGCACGGGCTTTTAGTCTTAACAAAAAGGTAGGTCAAAGTCGACCTCACAGACTAAAAGCGAGTAGGTAGACTTCACATTTCTTTTGAAAACATTGGTGGGAACGCCCAGATATGCAGCTATCTCCACTATGTATTCCTTCCCCGATCAGCAAGCAATATAATTAACAATATCATACTTATGTATACAGTATAGCAGTCCGTCACTCCCCTAGACTATCTGCCTTCCCTTCATTTGGGTTAAATAATTATATTTGTCTGAAAATAAACTTATAACTTGTTAATTATGAGGCTTTAGTAACATGTATCCGATACACAGTGCTTGATTGAATTCTTTAACTTAAGATAGTCTGCTCAAACCGTTAATCGCATGCAATCCATTTCCACATAATTTTGGGTTATTGTAAACTCGCCATAATGAAAATTTGCCACAAGTAAAAATTATAGTAAACTCGCCACAGTCTTATTTGTCTCACGAAAACTTGCCACAGCTTTAAAAGTACTGATAGCAAACGAAATAGTAGTGTTTAATATTACTGTAACGGTCACCCGACTGCCAGCCATGCCAAAGCCATGCCATGCTATGCCGTGCCGTGTCGTCTTGGTTCAGCCAAAGCCAAAGCCACACACAGCCATACTTTTCTCTCTGTGACTGCTGATCTCCAAAGCGTTCTACAAATACCAAGCGATGACGTTAGGAGAGTTATATTATACCCGGAAATTATGCATCTATAATGTTACAATATATGAAGCAAAATCACCAAATAAAGGTTTTTGTATGATGTGGAATGAGCTGAATGGCAAACGAGGAAGTTCAGAAATAGCTACTTGTTTGAAAAAGTGGCTTGATGTAATTCCGCAAAATATTAGAGAAGTGTCTATTTTTACAGACACATGTTCGGGGCAAAATCGGAATCAATATATTGCAGCTTTTTTCCTTTACATAATTCAAACATCGCATTTAAACGTTATAGAACCAATTTTTTTAGAATCTGGGCATACGATGATGGATGTTGACTCGATGCATTCCGCGATTGAATATGAACGTAAAAAAGCTTCTATTTACTGCATGAATGATTGGAAGAATGTAGTTAAAAGAGCTCGGCCTAATAGACATAAGAAAAATGCACTACCCTACAAAATACAGGAGATAAAATGCAACGAAGTAATAGATGTCAAGAAGTTAGCTTCTAATACAACTTTTAATAAGACATTGGCAAAGGATGGAAATAAAGTAGTACAATGGTTGTGCCTTAGGTATAAGAAAGTGAACCCGGGTATCATAAAATTTAGATATGATCATAGTGAAGATTACTCAATTCTAGATACAAAAGATATTAAGAAGACAAGAAATAAGACAAAAAATAGTGTCGTAACTATAGAAAATAAGGAATCGACATTATCAAAGGCTTACACTTCCATGATGTTACCAATTACACAAGCTAAGAAGAACGATTTGCTAAACCTTTGCAAAACAGACATTGTACCCGTCGAACTTCATGCCTGGTTTCAGTCCCATTGTAATTGTAAGTTTGACTGATTTGTAATTAAGCCAAAGTTAAATATTTTAAACTTATATGTCGGACTTGTTAAATAATACTGTGATATATATAAAGATTTTACCTAATATTTTAACTGTGTTTAAAGATAAACGTCTCTACACTTTATATTATGTATCAATGTAGTTGTTAGTTTGATTGAGTAATACAAAATGCCGTGATTTGTAGTTTGTAGTTATTTTCGTTAGTGATTCCTACTTTAAAACATAGTTAAACCTTTTTAAATCTATGATTTATCCAATTAAACTGATCTATCTATGTATCTATATAATCACGCCTTTTACTTTCAATTAATCTGATTGTTACATAAAATCGTTTTCTTCTTTTTCTTTATTCTGAAACTACATTACTTTTACTAAACACTTATGTAGAACGAATATCGTTTTGCTGTCGGTACATTCAAAACAAGTTTGACGTACCTGTGACGAGTTTACTATGCATGTTGTGAATTATTTTGTCACTGTGGCAAGTTAACTAATATTTTTAAATGTGGCGAATTTTCATTGTGATGAGTTTACAATAACCCATAATTTTTAACGAACACAGAAGAAAGATAATTTTAAGCTGTCAACGATAGCAGACAAAAATTAATCGAAATATTGAATTACCGAACGGAAACAAACTAGGCTCATTTTCTCAATTATGAAGAACCAGTGTGTATGAGGAAAGAGTGAAATAGCCAGTTTCATAGCGCACCTTGAGTGGATGCCCACTTATATTACTTTGACTTACTAAGAACTTACGTCTGATAATAAAATGAATATTGTGATCAAGATATATTACTTAGGACACTAGATAAAGGCTATTACGGAACTCTACATTGTGCTTCAATTGACATACCTACACTTGTATTGGCCGTCCTTTTATTGTAGGTACTGTTAAAGATAAACTGAAAGACCCCGAAGCAAATATAGAACACTGACTCCTAAGTCACAGGTTTTCTTAGTTTAGGAGGCAGGGTTTCCTATATTTAAGCTACCTTTCTTTTTTTGGAATGTATACACATATGTATTCTTGAATCATGTACTTACCTATACATTCTGTAACCTAATTTTAAATGTTTTGTAACAAAGGTTGTTTGCATCAATAAAGTTATATTATTATATTACTGTTTTAATCGTTTGTTACAGCTGAAGTCCTGATCGCTTACATGTACTACAGATACAAGTTCCACTGGGATGATGTGATGTTCGGCTCGTACCTAGCTTATAAAAATATTATTAGTTTTGTTGGTAAGTAAACGTTGAATTGTATGTATTATTTATTTATGCCTGCCTTTCCTTTCAATTCTACCAAGCGACATTTACGGATTTTTAAAAATAAATAGCTAAATAAACGATGGCGTGACGATCTAGACAATTTTGACAGAGACTGGCCCAATTTGGCAGAAGATAGGGACGCTTGGAGGAGTGTAAGGGAGACCTTTGCCCAGCAGTGGGACAACATAGGTTAAACAAAAAAAAATTGTTTGGCAACTAGCGACTTGTTTGACATAATCACGACGTACTTTCCCCTATCTTTATATCTCTAAAAATAACACTATGGAAATGTGTGAAATTCGTAGATATAATATGAGGTAGGGTCTATAGAATAATTCCAAAGACCTGATGGAATCTGAAGAGTAATGTCAGCATATACCTAGCTGTGGATGCAGCTGACCTTTAAAATGAACATAGTAAAATACATTCTTCCTTTACAGGAACGGTGTTAATTTTATCAGTATTGAAACGAAGGCTTCGTCTTTCGGACGAAACAGTGGGCATGCTGAGCTGTGTCTCCTACATGTTGGCTACTTCGGGTCTCATCGCTGCCACTACGACTATTTGCGTTTTTGCACGTACGTATACTACTTTCCTAAATAAAATTAGTATTGCAATTTGATGCACGAGATTTGGAGAACTGTAGCTAAAGTAAGTACAGTATTAATTGCCCTGGGCGTTTTGAAGACCTGAATAACTTTGTTTTTTTGTTATTAACATTAGGGGAGCTGGGAGATAGTAAAAAAATAAAGCAAGGAACTTTATCTCGCTGTGAGACCATTGTCTTTTCAATAACATTATCAGATAGCTTATATTGCTATTAGAAAGATCATCAATCAATCCTTTTTATATCTATATAGAAATGACTGTATATGGTAGCAGCATACAATCGCGCGTTGAATCGGAATGGAAATACCTAATTAAACGATAAAATATGTTGTTTTAGGTTTAAAAACAGCAATGATTCATTTCTGTATATTATTTTCTATGTGTACTTTGTCACAAGTCTGTCAATCGTGACTTAGTATTATGATAACAAATAAGATCACGTTTATAAACTATCATTATCCAACTACATAATATAAGGTTAGAGCTAATTTCACTACCCCAGAATAAAGCATTCATACATTTTGCAGTTACAGTTTCTTACTCGTAATTGAATTTTAACTTCTTATGCAAAAGTGTGTTGTTTGGTATCTGTGTGGTAACGGGTTAAGAATAAGGCGACTAAAGAAAATACACAGAGTACATATTTTTGCGAAAATACGTAAAACTCGACATCAAACTTTGACTGCACGGTTGGCGTAGTAGTTTAAGGCCGCCTCGCCGCTTCACATTGCGCCGTGTGTTGTGGGTTCGATCCCCACTTTCGAGTCTGGGTGTTCATTGTGTCCGTTTGGTTGTATGTTTGTAAAGTCCCCCGCGATACAGGATTTAGTCCTAGTGTGGGACGATACATTTAAAATGAATATTTTCTTTTGATTTTCCCTACCAAACCTAGCATCTGTGGTGTCAGCAAAATATGTGTAGCATGCAAGTCAAGTGTTGCAGGAAAATACCATCTACCAGACACATTATACTATAGCCCTAGAAACTATTTGAATTTCTAACAAAAAAGTATGGTAGGCCATGTTGGTCTACTAACAATTAAATAAACATACCTACCTATCTAACTATCTAACTTTGTGGGTCTCGTGGTAGAAGTTTATTTGGTAACAAATAAACTGCCACAGTTGAGATGCTTATGGTCTTCAATTGTCTAGCATAGGTACTAGAATTTGTGAATGAAGATTGGTCAGTCATAAATTGTATTCAAACAAGTAGGCATGCTGTTTCACATTTTTGTCGAAATACTATTAGAGCAAGTGAATACCCAAGCATAGTAATAATAACTATTATCTGATTCTATTTAACAATATACCTCGTGCTGAAAAACGTGCTCTGTATCGTGACTGATTTTGTGCGAATCAATTGATAAGTTTAAATTATTTTGTAAATAATTAGTTAAGAATTTTATGTCCTACATGAATTATTATGATGTTCTATTCAATAGTCTGACCTAGCATATCAATAACGTAACTTTATTTTGCAATTCTCTTAAAATTATTCTTATGGTGTCCATTAACTTTGTCAGTGCTAAATTTAAATTGTCTGCTTTAGTTTTTTATTTACTTATATATTTCCCCCACTTTTTATTGTAGGTTTTTACACCATTATTGTAGGTTTTCTTCACTATTACGGATATGACGTAAAGCAAAATGCGCAGCGTATGCCGTTGTGGGCTAAGCATCCTTTTTCTACTAGTCATCATATATCAGATGACGTGAACTAATTAATAGCGAACGGAAAAATCTAACGCGTATCTTGAGATAACATGATATATTGTGATAATACAAGGTATTGTCGATATATTTGATTAAGTTAAAATCAATAGAATCGTGATTATATGATTACATGTTTTATTAGGTACGTATAATTACTAAAACTATCATGGAATAGGTACCTTTCCGTGAAATTATCAACACACCTACTTCTAAGTTAAAGGACCAAAAACATCCTACAAAGTTTTGCCATACAATCTTTGTCAATATAAAATAATAACAGAGCACTTAACAAGTAACGTAATTTTATTTTTAAGGATAGGATACATTCAGCGTTTTTTGTAATATTGCATGAGTTTATTTGTAGAGGCATTCGCTTTGTAGAAGCCTACAATAGCATCACTATGCACTCCATGTTAGCTACCAAGTCTAATACTTTCTGTGTTTCGTTTGAGTGTGTAGCCAACATTGATGTCGAATTTTTCTGACCGCCCGAAGGCCTCTGACATCGCCTAACTATTCTTGCCTAAGAAAACAACAGGAATCGACAGCTTAACGTGCCTACTGAAAAACGGTAGCGCTCTGATGTGAATGCCAGACGCGGTCACCCATCCAAGTGGTGACCTATGCAAGCGTTGCTTAACTTTGTCGATCTATTACGAACGGCAAATATATAACATACATACATATCGTCACGCCTTTTACCCCCGAAGGGGTAGGCAGAGGTGTATTTCTACACCCACTTTTTGCCAGATATACTCTAGTCCCACGTAATAAGGGGCGAGCCTATTGCCGTACCGGGCACATTTCCAGACTCCGTGCTGCTACTGAGAATTTCGTGACAGAAAAACCCAATAACACTGCCCGACCCAGGAATCAAACCCGGGACCTCCCGATTCCACGCGCACTGGTAGCAACCAGGCATCGGGCATAGTCGATACAGTCTTTGAGTATAATAAAGAGTAAAGAGGCGATGACATAGTTTGTACCGTTGATTCGAAGGCACCCAGCACGCTGTAGATTTTACCAAAAATATATAAAATAAAATAAATAATAATAATACTAAAGTAACTATATTTGTATTCAGTTTGTTTTCGTATCAGAAAAATAAAATAGTTTTACAATTACAGAGTACCCAATTAATGTGTTGTCTAGAAGGTACATTGAGTTTACATCATTATTTTTAATACGACAATATTGTTGCAGTGCCCTTGGTCGGAATAATATCACAAGGCTCGCAGGTGGTGCAAAGACCCATATTGAACAAGCAGATACAGCCCAACGAACAAGGTAAACGATATCATCAATACATTGTTGTTTGATTCTAATCTTTGACTTTCAGCGGTCAGTTCCTGTTTTTTTGTATACAACATGAAATAATGTGCAGTCCGTGTAACATCATTAATATTTTATATATGATGCTGAACAGTTGAATAAGTAGCGGCCTTGTAGGATTCATTGTTGCAAACTGAGTTGTTTTCGTTGTAAATGTTTTCGTCTGGTTACGCTGTCTGGTCTGTAATCAGATTTACCTTTAATGTGTTTCATTTGATTTTTTTTATTTGTGCCTGTTTTCGTTATGTGTTTTATCATGAGAGATTGTAAATACTAAGTAGCAATAAATTTTTCTGATGGCATACGTACGTCTAACAAAACATAGTTGTTTGTTTTATCACCACCATTTTCTTTTAAGATAACGCCTGCATTAGGTTTAAGTCCTTCTATCGAGAGGGACTTTATAAAATTAAACCCAGACTCGCAACTGTGTCTTATCCGTCGTCTGCCACAGTCTTCTTGCAAGCTTTCTTACATTTCATATCAATTGATTTATATTTTGTTTTGCAGGTAAAATCTACAGCGTGCTGGGTGCCTTCGAATCAGCGGTACAAACTATGTCATCGCCTCTTTACTCTTTATTATACTCAAAGACTGTATCGACTATGCCCGATGCCTGGTTGCTACCAGGTATCACATTAGCTGTGTTCCAACTACTAGCTTATTTATTGACTAGAAAATTCATAAAGACTGGAGTGGCTATAGAAAAAGCTACAATAAATGTAGACACAGAAAAAGTTCCCGAAAAAAATCCAGTTCAAAGTCCGAAATCTCCGGCTAGTGATCAAAAATCCTAAATGATTAGTTATGAAGACATTACATACAGAGTAGAAATAGCTATAATTCAAATAAAATTGATATTTTTTACAAGCCTCGTGTTTTATTTTGCTTAAAAAATCCTTCTTTGATGCGCGTCTACATCGTCGTCGTAAAAGGAACCCAGTGTCCAAATTTCATACTTGGCTTTCTAAGGTAGTCTAAGGTAGGTAGTCTAAGGTCAAGGTAGGTAGGTAAGGTAGTAGGTAGGTAAGGTCTGCTATGCTATGTCAGTTAGGACGAGTAATGTTATATACATGATGATGATACCAAACTTTATCCATTGAATTCTATACAGCTAAGCTTTAAACATTGATTATAACACCAGTTCAAAATTATTGAGACGTCCCGCATTTTAAATTCTGGTCAATTCCAGATATGATACGATCGTCTGAAGTGGTCTCTCATCAAAGATTAGTGTGATCATACGAAGAAAGTCACGCATTTGATCACGACATAGTCGACCTCCACATTCCAAAAGGTTTATAAATGGCGATTGTCGTGCAGCTTTTATCGTTTAATAATTTATTGATTGACCAAAGCTTATACACTTTAAGTCATTTGCTTTGCGATTTTCTTATACACCTACCTACTGTTTTCTATTAGTGATATGCTACACACCTTTGTAGTAAGTTCATTAACTCGCCAGTGGCAATGGCTATCAGTTGGATTTGGACTCATAAAGGGCGTAAGGCGTTGGCCACATGGATCGACTGATCTTTGGATTTCGTGAAGATCTATCCGCAGACAGAGGTCAAATCTTGCTTCAAAAATATCAATTATTGATGACGATACACTGAATGTAATTGCCGTTCATAATGTGCTGTGTCTCGTTTAGTCTCGGTATAGCCATGTTCATGATTAGATTTTTTTCAGATCATAGCAGGAATCGTAATACACGTGATTGTCAAGTATCTAAATAATATGAAAACATGTCTGTCATCTAATCGGGCATCACAAATGTTTATATTGATGGAAGATGGACTTGGAAGTCAGACGTCTATTATTAAGAATGATATACTACAAAGACAAATTTTGTTTTCTATATGAATAATACTGGTGCCTCCTTTTTACTTTGGGCCATGACAAGATGAGGAAATCAGCCACCTAGATGGAGCTTACTCTGCATTACATACAGCATTTCATCCTTAATCTACACAAACACATACAACCTGCGTCATAGGGGTTAAAGCAAATCTTAAACTGATATAGTATCTTTAAACAACGCCAGATTTACGCCTATGCCTAGATGCCTTGTCGGTATAGGGACCTCAATTGCGAAACATTCATATAGGGCCAATGGCCTGGCTTGACTTATCGCAACGTACAGTAGAGAATAATTGAACTTAAATTGAAGTTCGTTCAAACTTACTCATACACGAAACGTCATGGTAAGGAAACTACCGGCTCAGCAACCAATGGTTGCACCAGGTACTCTCCGTAAACCGGATAACACATACACCACATCGGAGGAGGAGACGAGCCGCGTCCTACTCGAAACACACTTCCCAGGCTGCGTCCTCACCCCGGTAATAACGTGGCACGATACACCAACAGTGGCGACCGAACACGAGTGGAGACACGCAAACACCGTGGTCACAGAAGAAAAACTCCGATGGGCCATCGATAGCTTCCATCCCTTCAAAGCATCTGTACTGGACGGCATCTTCCCAGGGTAATTACAATGGGGAGGTGAACCTGTCCGTAAAAGACTTCTAGCAATCACGAGGGCTAGCCTGGCTCTTAGATATGTATGAGTTGGAGGGAAGTCAAACTAATTTTCATACCAAAACCAGGCAAAACAGACTACACCAATGCAAAGTCCTTCAGAGCAATAAGCCTGACCTCCTTCATGCTTAAAGCCTTGGAAAGGCTCTGCGAGAGGGAACCAAGAAGTGGGGCACTTAAGCACCTACCCCTACATGCCAACCAACATGCATACAGCTCAGGGAAATCGACGGAATCGGCCTTACATCAGGTCATGAACCAGATAAAAGCTGCTATACAACAAAAAAGCATCTGTCTGGGCACTGATGGAAACATCTGTCTGGGTCCATTGTCATAGAAGGAGCCTTCGACAAGACAAACTTTTCCAGCATAAGCAACGCCCTAGCCAGGCATGGTGTGGATCAGATGCTCATACAGTGGATCCAAAACATGCTCAGCAAAAGGGTTGTAGCCTGCACGGCGACACTCAGACAGCCTTGATAACTAAAGGGTGCCCGCAGGGAGGTGTACTCTCCCCGCTATTGTGGAACTTAGTCATCAATGAACTCATAGACCAACTCAACGCTAGATACTTCTACACAGTAGGTTATGCAGATGATCTAACCATACTCACCTCAGGTAAGGTAACCAGTACAGTGTACGACCTAACCCAACAAGCTCTACGCATAGTAGAGTGGTGGTGTAATGAGTACGAATTATCTGTAAACCCGACCAAGACCGAACTAGTTATGTTCACACACAAACGCGCACTGGGTACTAACGACTGCCCAGGTTATTCGATACAGAGCTTAAGCTGTCTACCGAGGTCAAGTACCTGGGTGTCACTCTCGACAGCAAATTGACATGGAACAGCCACATGGAAAATAAGCTCAATAAAGCCAGCATCGTTTTCTGGCAGTGCAAGAAGTTGATAGGTAAACGCTGGGGCCTATCCCCCAAAATTGTCTTATGGCTCTATAAGACAATAATACGTCCGATGATAAGCTACGGCGCAGGAGTGTGGTGGCCTCGGACCAACCTAACAACGGCCGCCAACAAGCTTCAAAAGCTTCAAATACTTGCATGCCTAGCGGCCACGGGCTGCATGAAAACTACACCTACAGCGGCACTCGAAGTGTTGCTGGACCTGCCTCCTCTGCACCTGTTCATACAACAGGAAGCAACGATGTCGGCGGTCCGGCTAAGAGCTCTGAAGCTCTGGAAAGACACTAACACACCGCATACTAACAACTTAAATACACTTTTTAAAGAAGTTCCTCTCACACAAGCCATTGGTGACCTAATACCGAAACAATTTGTGTTCGACAAGAAATACAAAATCCAACTGTACGAAGATCTGCACGAAGGAGCGGTTAATTACAACGAGCTCACGATCTTCACAGATGGTTCTAAGACGGATACAGGTACGGGTTCAGGAGCATTCTCCGAGGACCTAAACATCAACATCGCAGCACCGCTGGGAGCCTACAACACGGTCTACCAGGCCGAATGTTTTGGCATAATCGTAGCTGCCACAGCAATCATGGCACGTGAGGTAAGGGAACGATCCATTAGGATCCTCTCAGATAGTAAGGCTGTCCTCTCAGCCCTCAAAAGCCATACTATCACCTCGGAACTCACGCTTGTATGCCACCAGAAACTAACAGAGATAGGTAAACATAACAAATCAACACTGCAATGGATCAAGGGCCACAGTGGCTCAAGAGGGAATGACGCAGCCGACGTACTTGCCAGAAGAGGGGCCACTTTAAAGGTGGTGGGAGCCGAGCCCATTATTCCCCTCCCTTCTGGTTTTTATCGCAACCAGGTAAGAAATAGGACCAGGACCCAACACAACCAGTCCTGGATTGGTATTGACATAGCTGGGCATCGTTAATCAAATAATTAACTTCGTTAATCGCTAATCCGTTACAAAAAAAGGTAACTTCGTTAAACGTTAAAGCGCTACATTTGAGACGAGTTAACGCAAGTTAACGTTAATCGTTAATCCGTTAACACATGGTAAAAATACTATTTTCATGAGAATTTTATAAGAACTGTTGGTTTAGGTTTTGGGAATTAACAGGTTAGGAACAAAAAAAATCGACGTGTATATATAGAGTGTGTAATTTAGTCATCCGGTATAGTGTGGGTATTGCCTTCATGAACAATAATATGTTGAAGTTCTCGTCTGAAAGCGAAGCTCGTTTTGGCGTTAAAATATCTTTGCACACAGTCTCATCCCTATAACCTCGAAGAGGTAGGCAGAGGTGTATTTCTACACCCACTTTTCGCCAGATATACTTTAGTCCCACGTCATAACGGGCGAGCCTATTGCCGTACCGAGCACATCTCCAGACTCCGTGCTGCTACTGAGAATTTCGTGACAGAAAAACCCAATAACACCGCCCGACCCAGGAATCGAACCCGGTACCTCCTGATCTCACGCGCACATTTATGCCGCAAGACCACCGAGGCAGTCGTATAGGGTTTGATGTCGAGTTTTCCGTCTCTACGCAAAGATGGTATTTGCATCGTGTTATCCCTTAGTCGCCTCCTACGACACCCACGGGAAGATAGGGGGTGGTGACACTTGTATTCTATGCCGTCAACCACACGGCGGCTTATAATATCTTTTCCCGTAGAAAAAAGACGTACAACTGCAGAGCTTGAGGTTATAACACTGTTATATTTAATAAACTGATTTATAGTTGATTGAATCAGGCGTTACTTGGCGGAACTCCATTGTAACCTAATGGAAGGAAAGAGGAACCCACCACGCACCCTCGGATTGAAGTTAACGATAAGCGATGGGCAACGACTGAGCTCTGTCGTTGCCCATCGCTCCTGAGGATGCCTCGTGCAGAGGCGAAACACGTGTCGAAGAATAGTCGGTGCATACAGCGGGATACTGCAAGTCAGGTATCTTCCTGGAACCCATACCATTCCTATATCCCTTATCCTTTTAGAGGAGTTCAGTATTGTCAACCTTTTTCTATTGCAGTAGTTGGGGTGGTCAATCCGAGGGTACGTGGTGGGTTCCTCTTTCCTTCCATTAAGTTAAAACAGATTTATGAATATCTGTTCCCCGAGAAATGCCGCATCGTCGAACGAGTCTTTTGATTTCATGTCTCTCGATCTGAAT
The DNA here is from genome assembly GCA_944739405.2 of Euclidia mi. NCBI lineage: Eukaryota > Metazoa > Arthropoda > Insecta > Lepidoptera > Erebidae > Euclidia > Euclidia mi. The sequence goes on along the minus strand of OX123186.2, from coordinate 64,284,689 downwards.
ACAAAATTAACATAATCACTCAAGTGTGGCCACGGATTTTCGTCTGTAGTGGACCTGGAATCCAACTGCATGTTGTGGTTTTTATTTGCATACCTACTCTGTTTAATATACACACTGCACAGACGTAAACTATAACAACTACTATGGACTATAAAATCTAAAAAGTACGCAGTATTTGTATACTTAGCAAACAAAACACTCGTTACCTACTCTAAACGCCAAACGCTAAACGAACGAATTACACACATCGGGACGGCAGCCCACCTGCTCCTCGACTGCCCTGAGGTTGCACAGTACAGGCAGCAGTACCTGTCCAGATACAGCACCCTGAGGGAAGCAGTGGGCCACATCAAGAGTCTGCTGGCCTTCCTCGAATAGCTGGGGTGGCTCGAATGACGACACCATTCCCACCCGCACGCAAAATACACGCCAAGACGTGGAGTTGCGGAAACAGCCCGTGCCATCAAGTATCAAGTAACGTCACGGTAACCACGGAAAAGCAAAACTTCATGGCTTTGGTAAAAAGGTCATAAATACAATCATGGCTAATATCAATTAATGTGTCAAATATTTCTGCTTTTTTATTGACTCTAAGACGCCTCTCACCTAGATAGCTTTTCTTTCAGCGCGAGATACATATGTCTGATAACGGGTGCCAGGTGTCGGCTTACTAGATGAACTAGATCTGATGAAATAACAGTTTTTCCACAGAGCGATGACCGCTTGACCTCTGAAACCCAAAGGGACAGCGATGTTTCATGGCGTAGACCAGATTTAGAGCAGTCTGTTAGTACCTATATCAATTAACCTTATTTACCAGCCTTTCTCAACATAACCAAGCATATTTTGTTTTGCACACATGACACTTCTATTTATAGGTAGGTATCATACAATATTTTTTATTATGTACCTATAATTGTGCCACAATATCTTTTGATAGGAGTCCATATATAAAAAAAAAACATGACAATCCAAGGTATATATTCGATACATCAACTTAAAGTACAAATCACTGTTATCGTCTGTCAAAAATCGTAGGAGTGGTAGTGGAGTTGTATCGTTGTGATAATCTGAATTTAATCATATGTCAAAATCATTTTATAAATTACAAACGACTGCATGAATATTTGAATATAGTGCAATGTCAGGCTTGATTAAGTTGGAAAATAATGATAAGCTACATGTGCTTCTCAATGACAAAGTATATCTCCTGAAACTACGATCTTAGCTGCTGATAGCCTAGTGGAGATACCAACGGACTGCCATACAGAGGGTATTGGATTCGAATCCACGGCGCGCACCACTGACTTTTCGGAGTTATGTGCGTATTGAATTGTTAATTATTGCTTGTCTCGTGCCTTGGAGAGCACGTTAAGCCGTCGGTCCCGGCTGTCATGAAGATCTTTGACAGTCGTTATTGGGCATCAGTACCTCTAAAATAAACTGACACTAGTTTTAACCATGGAATATAGCTATCCCTTCGGGTTGCGGAGGTCAGACAGGCATTCGCTCCGTGGAAAAGCTAATATTCCGCCAAATCCAAATAGAAAGCGGACCCCAGCTTGAGACCCAGATGATGACTTATAGATCTTAGCTGCACGGCAAAGAGTTATAATGGACCACTTTTGACAATTATTTTTAAATAGGATAGAAGTTGTCAGCATGTTTGTTTTCGTTCTAAACAAAATATTTTCATTGTCACCTTTACATCATCTGGGTTGTACCCAAGACTTTCTTTCTCAAGTCCAAGAACCGCCTTCGAGTATTTTTTGCCATTAGCCAAAAGTCATTGAGTGGAAAAGCCGAGTAGCTTTTCCACTCAATGACTAGGGCCTACACTCTGAGCGTATGCATTGCATATGACTAAATAGGTTTCAGAATGACCTAACCTTACCTAGTCCCTGTAATACTCTCAGTTACTCGTATGTTTATTGATGACCCATAAAATATCATCTCGTTAACAGCTTTTAAGCTCAACACAAACCTTTCAAATTCTTTGTACAGAACGCCCATATACAACGCAAACTTACAGCACCTGCTAATCCGTTCCTGCAAAGGCGTCATTTGTGCATATTGATTTACACTCGGTACCCGTGGCAAGCAACTCATTATTATCCTAGCGCTGTCCCGGTTGCGATCAAAAACCTACGCCATTATTAACAAATGCTATGCAACTAAAACACACAACTCACTGCCTACTGGAAAGAAAGGAGGGGGAGAACGGTAGTGAACACGTAGTTGATAATGTCTCTACCACTGAACGAGATGCAATGGTACGAAGTAACGAAAACTACTCTATCTATGCTAATAATTAATGTGGAGCTGAAGAGTTTGTTTGTTTGGTTGAATATCCTAATCTCTGGAAACACTAAGTAGGTACTTTTCGTTTTGGATAGTCTGCAAGAACGTAATTAACTTTCGGCGCTTCATAAAGCCGGCCTGTACAACTTGAATCCAGCAAGGCTCTATCGCTATAGTTTGTAATCATTATCATCAAACATATTTAAACTATTCTACACCAATGGCCGCGCGCACCAGTAAAAACGAGTACTAACCCTGATTTTGTCAGAACTATCAGAGTGCTTACATTCGATGTGAATTATTCAAAGGCATCGTATTTAGGAAGTATTCCTACAGTCTACTTGAAGGCTTGCCTTTCTGCGTACCTGTGAAAATCACGCAAAGTAAAGGCAGACTTATGTCTTTTGTTATCGTTCAATAAAAAAATCTGCTCTTGGTGTATCTGAAGGTTCCCACCGATATGTTGATTCAGCAAAGTTATTTTTAATATACACTTACAGGAAACAAATAGGTATGATCGGGTATTTGACTGACATTATCAATTCAAAGTTTTCAACAATAAACGTGTGCGAACCGACATCCACTGCTGATTGTCGTGATTTAGCCGATAGCTTAACTAAACTCATGCAAATAAATGCGATAAAAAAAGGTATATAAGGTACCCGCTATCAAATTTTATATCAGATTTCTGAAATCATTCAGCACTTTAGAACAGTTTTGTTTATTTTATATTTGTGAAAATAATATTATCATGTAAGTAATTCTTAAATAAGTTTTGCTGTATATTGTGCAGTGTTCATTTGTACCAAGTCGCATTAGATTTACGTTTTAACAAAATATTAAGGCACAATATATTTTATTTAGATGTGATGTGTTGGGAAAGATAAGTTCCTAATTCTGTCAGTAATCAGCCAGATAATTATATCTCGACACATCGCAATATTTTAAAGTAGTGGCTGTGTTATGTACCGCAATTTATGTGCAAACAATATTCTTAAATTATTTACTGTAAAAGGCTTTAACAATAACATTATTCACAGAATGCAGCGTCCACCATACGGCAACCAAGGATATGGTATGAACAATGGCATGCCAATGCAGCCTGGTGCGCCCGGAGCACCTGGTCAACATGGATACCCTGGCGGTCCTCAATACGCACCTGGATATGGCCAGCCTCCTTACGGCGCACCTCAGAGACCAAACCCTAACGTCCAGGGAAACGCCGGATGCTTCATGCCTGCTGCCACCATTCGCAAGATCAGTAACACGACGCCGCCCCAGCGTTTTGATCCCTCCTTCCAATAAGCCTTGAACTGATCGAATCTCCAGCTTCTTATATTAATCTAGATTAAGTTATGTTAATTTTTAAATAAACAATGTGAAATCACAACGGTAATTTCAATTTAGAATCAGTCGATGACTTGGTTTGAGATATTACTTGAACATTGGAATAAGCCTTTCTGAAGAATTTTTTTGTTATTGAACTTTGTGTCTCATTGCGTAACGAAGTCATTGTTCACTCATGATCGTCATGTCAGCCTAGAGACGACACTACAGGACATAGGCCTCCCCTAAGGTTCTCTATACAGACCAATCTTGAGCCGCCCGCACCCAACCACTTCCCGCGATTTTAACCAGATCCTCGGTCCACTTCGCGGGTGGCCTATCCCTGTTGCATCGTTCGGTACGTGGACTTATGAACTTAGGTATTTTATTAATAACTTATCATTTTATGAGTACTTACAGATATTGAGACATGTTTAAGATCAACAGGATAAGAGTTGAAAGCCGACACATGTTTTTAATCGAATCATATCTGATTATAATGACAGTGCGACGTTATCACACAGACGCATATTGCACAAGGTATACGTATGGCTCTTTGGTAGCCATTTGAATATCAAATCGAACGCCATATCCCCAAAAAGATTATTGACTTGTGTAGTGTCTTTTCAAAATTACTTAATTGCAAATAATTCATTTCCCTTCTAATCAGATGTTGTAATTCCATTTGTTTTAAATGTATTATTATGTCTAAGGCTCAGAAATGCCGTGTTAATTGTAACTATCGTTACTTTTACAATTTAGAATAAACAGTTATCATAACTTACCTAATATACAGTTATTCTTCTGCAAGTCTTTGTTACCTATCTACTCCTAATCGACTAGACCAATTTGGAAGAAATCAAAGGCAATTTCCTATGGTTTCCCGGTGCTTGGCCATACATTTAGGCCCAGTTTGTAGCAATGTAGTCTGTGTGTCATCAATTTGAAGAACAGGCAGAACGCCGTTTTCTGCTATTGTGGTGTAAATTCCTATAAAAATTTTAACCAACTAAGGGTTCAAAGTTTAATTTTTTTACAGTTGTTGAGAACTCAGGCATAACATTTTTAGGTATTTGTTATGGGATAAGTGGACAATACGAGATAACTTATTTTATATTTGCTGTACCAATTTATCTGATACTAGAGGATGCCAGCAGCTACGCCTGCATTTTTTTAATTTATTCGTTTTGGCCGATCCCGTGGGAATTTTGGGAAATCCCTTCTTAGTGCACCCCTACGGTCCCCAAGGAACATACATGCCAAATTTCAGCTTCCTGCGCCCAATAGTTTCGGCTGTAGCGTGTCTGTCAGTCAGTCAGTAACGCAAGGATTTTATATATTAAGATATTTGATTGGCACAGTTGTTATTCAGTGTACCTTTTGACCTAATTAGTTAAGCTCTTTAAAAGCTTACCATTAATATGTTTCGCCAAATCATATATTCGAATAATTGGCTAGCTAATCTCACATTAGCCCTAATTAATTGATTAAGTGCTTTCAATTACGTTTTATGTTTTATCATTCACAATTACGACTTGATTAATTATATCAAGTGATTATAATTATCTACAATAATAATTAGCACTATTGCTCATAGTTGTTTATGAGTTTTTTTTACAATAAAGTAGATACACCTATTAAAATAATTCCATGATCTAAAAGTATTTGATAAATAAGGACACTTCCTTATTTATCATAATTGTAATAAAAAAATTGACAAAGGAGATACAAACAGACTGCTATGCATGGGGTATCGGGCTCAAACACATGGCAAACACTGACTTTTCACAATGATGTGCGTATTCATTTGTTAATTATCGGTTGCTTCGTGCTTCAGAGAAGTCAGAGAGGACGCTAAGCCGTCGATCCCGAGGGTGTCATGGAGATATTTGACATTAATTATGGACAGTCAGTATATTATTATAACTGAGACTGGTCAAAGCCATGGTTATTAATGAGGCGACAAATATCCATTTCTCATTCGAACTGCGTTTTGAACTCATAGTTATACAACCGGACAATATCGAATAAATATTTTAAAGGCGCCTTCTTACGAATATTCTCTGTGCTGTCTTTGAATATTTCTTTTAAGAAACAATGTTGCCATTCATATACTTAGTTAGTGTTAGCGTCATTTCTATGACAAATAAGTTTAAAAAGTGGATGAGCTATATCGTTTTTAGTAAAGAAGGCCAGCTCGTAGTCGTAAATTATATCAAAATGTAACAGTATCTGTTATGTTTCCTTAATTGAATGTGAGAGTTACAGGAACCTGCAATTGTTTCTTATACCTACTCGGTTTGTCCTCTTCCAAGGTCCTGAAGTTACTTTTATGTATACTTTGATTAATAAACTCCATTACTTCCTTTGGCATATACTTGTTAGCCACTTCTATTCATCTAAATATTTTTTGCTGTACGTCTGTCTAACTCTAGGAGAACTTCAATGAACCGCGTGGAAGTTTTCTAGACAGATAACCTGGTAGAGGTAGGTTTTACCTGGTACTCCAACTTTCAGGCTTTATAAAGCCTGTATGGACCACTGGTAATAGTGTGAAACCACTTTAAACATGATTTTAACCTGTAGTACAGTAAAAAAAGAAAGATTATCTAATAATGACATAAAGAAGATAGGACCTAGAGAGTGATATGACCACTCCCTTCAACAGAAATCCACTGGCATGAACATAAAGCGTGCCACGATAAGACAGACAATATAAATTTTATGATTGAGATTTAAGGTACCTTTACAAAGAAAACAAGTCTAAATACGAGCGTTAAGTGTTTTATAACTGTCATAGTCCAAAACAATATCGTATGTTATGTAAAGATAAATAAACGATTGACATCAAATTGTGTGATCTTTATAGACATTTTATTAACTTAAAGATAGCAAGTGTCCGTTTTGTCTTTTAAAACACAAACCATGTATTTTTAGAACATGTTATCCTAGGATAAAGTTCGGTTTTCTAGATAGCTATACGTCTGTTGCTATAAGGTTTTTGTTTTTATTTATTTTCAGAACAATAATGCTCCCATTTTATAAGTATGTCGAAGCTATTAACTTGCCTGTTCTGCATATAAACTTTTGATTCTAGTTCGTTTGCATCTTATGAAACTTGATTGTAAAGATTACTACTAGGCATATAAAATTACAGTTTTTTTTTTGTTAGAATCGGCAGTTTTGTTCTTTAACAGTTTGAGACTCATGCCTTAAACTGTTTAAGAAGGTACGACAAATCAACGTAGTGATAGTCTCTTATGTAGTTTTATCAAATATTATTTACGTAGAAACGTGTTTTGATTTATGTTGCTAGAACGCAGGCGTTTGCCAATAATGCTACTTAACTTACATTGCTTCCAACAATCTTTTATCTCTGGAACTGTGCCTATTTCTTGGAAAGAAGGCTCTTTTGACGCTTGTAGGTCAAAATTTACTCTTTAGCAGCTAGATCTATAATCTATACCACTGAAGTCCATCAGGTGAGATTATGGTTTAATGACAGATAATTAATTAATAAAAAAACACATACGCCAACGCAGGCTGACTGTGTAGATGTCGTAGCGTGATAACCACAACAATCGAAGTCATTATTCTAGGCATTTATTTTTCAATTCTTAGACCTGCCAGTTGCATGCAGGTAATTATCTTCACGACATATAAAAGGCATATCGGACGCCAAGATAAACAAGTCATACGATTATATGAAACGTCTGCGCGAATCAAAATAAGTATGATATTATAATAATACTTTCAAAAACCACCAATCGTATCGGCTGCGCATAAGATCATTTTAAAATATATTATACACTTTTGAGCAATGGGATTATGAAATGTTAAATTAACTTTTTTTCAGCAAAGTCAAAGACAATTTTTTTTTTCTGGAACTTTACTCATTTTACCTTCTCTGGCTTTTCAGTAGCTCAGAGTTGCTGTTATTGACAATTTCAACCCACAACATACAAGCATTTTTAGTCTTTGTTAGCTAGTCTTAGAATACGTTTTCTTCTTCAGTGAGATACATCTATCATTATAATGAAAATTGAAGACCAGTATCACCAATAACTTCCGTATAAATAACTAGATAAATAATTTTCAACATAGCTTCATAAATTACTATAGCACTCAAAGTCTTAGCATAGTGTAAGAATATTAATACTACTGAAGAATCAACTAAGTACTAATAATAAGCTAGTAGTAGTGTATTCTCATATCAAAACATTATTTAGATACTGAATGTCCGGTTTCTAAATTTTAAGAACCTTATCACAGTAATAGATTTAAACCTTGGCTTACATTACTAAGCTGAAATGTGTTCTAATCAATTTGGGTCTAAAATAAAATTAACCAGTATTGAGTGTACTCTAATCTATCAAGGCAGGTTGCACGATACTGCCACGTTGAAATTCAGGCGCCCATGATTGGTATATCACGAATGAGACACAAGGACTTTGCGGACGATACATATTTGTAAATGTGTATTTTTAGAAATTTACAATATTCATTATCCTCCTAGTGTTCGTCTCAGTTTCAATCCGGGGTCCGCTTACTAGTCTAACCGGATTTAGCAGAATATGAGATTTTCCACAGAGCGTATGCCTGTCTGACCTCCGCAATCCCAAGAAATAGCGATATACCACGGTTATGACTAGTGTTTCCTATAACGACTCTCGAAGAACTTCATGACAACCGGGATCGACGGCTTAACCGAGGCAGTCTGTTTCTATGATGCTGCTGCACAACATAAACGATGTTCTTTCAAAGTTGGAAATAAGTACGATATAGGCAAAGCCCATTCCAAAAATCTACCATTTTGTCAATTTTTGTCCTTACCGAGAATTGATTATAACCTCACTATGTAGATACCTCGGTATCTCCTCACAATAGGTTGATATTATACGAATATGCTATGAACACATTTTTTTTTACGTCTAAATATTAAATTCTAGAAACAGTCTTCAATTCAGAACAGTTGGCAATAACTCAATCAAATATATTGTTTATAATTTAAGATTCTGACCTTAAAAGAGTGGCATGGGTTTCTTCCAGGCTGTTCTCATAGCCATACCATCCCGAACCAGGTTATAAAAAAAATACGTTCGTAAGTGTTGTCTCGTAAACTATATGAATAAATGAATTTGAATTGAATATTTGGGAATTTGATATTCTGTCATATCTGATTAGATCAGTAAGCAGACCTCGGGCTCCAAGGCCAGTGAGTCTTGTCTTAGGACAACGCTAGGACGATGAGGATTTTGGAATTGAAAGATGAACATGATGAACTTTAAATTCAGTCTGACCTACATTATAATAACAGACTTTTATTGTCCTCGCCCTCACACAATACTGTAGGTAATATCGATAGGAATGTTACTGGCAGTAATAGATTATATTGCGCTTCAGTTGATTTACTTATCGATAAATCTAGGCCACGCGTGTCTAGGCCTTATTTGTTGTGTTGTTGTTGTGTTGTTACCTTATTTGTTGTTATTTTTGCGGCGGATCACTCATTTTGATTTCGATGACGAATCAAGCTTATCTCTAAACCCTAAATCACAATAATGAATGCCCATACGTGTTATTGTGCGAGTGCGTTCGATCGAATGACGAATATTTTTGATTTCTAGTTTTGAAAATATTTATAACTAAGTCGCAAAGTTACCAGCGATGTTAACAGTTACTTTTTGTCCTAACATGGGCCTGCGATTCTTGAATTGCTTCTTAGAGACCCTAAGGGGATTGCTAGTCTAGCCTTCGGGCAGTAATTCTTAGCTAACAAATAACTGTCACAGTTTTGATCTTCGTAAGGCTGCTAATTTACCACGCCTCTTCAGCTCTACTATGATAGAGCAGCAGGTCTTAGCATGGTATAGTAGGCAAATTCCTCCTTTCAAAGGAGAGGCCTAGTCCAGTAGTGGACTGTTAAAGGCTGATGATGAGGGGCATATATCTAACTCAAGATACGCCTTGATTATCCAAGTGCTTGCAAAAAGAATACAAAGACCAATAAAAGCGGACTGTTACGATGCTAACAACGAAATGCAATCGTAAATCCCTCCTATATGCCAAATTGTTAATTGTTCAATTGACAGTGGTTCTTTCCCCTCCTTGTGGCGTAAAGCCTTTGATCCCTCTTCCTAAGACTACGAACCCTTCTCTCCCTAACCATTTCCGTCCAATCTCTATTCTCTCCTTCCTATCCAAAGTGCTAGAAGCCTGTGTTCATAAACAGTTGTCTCAGTTCATATATCAAAACAACCTGCTTAGTCCACTATAATCCGGTTTTAGGCCAGGTCATAGCATGACTTCCGCTCTCCTCAAAGTGACTGGCGATGTTAGGGCAGGCATGGAGGACACCAAGGTCACTGTGCTTACTTTGGTCGATATCTCCAATGCCTTCAACACTGTCAGTCACGATATCCTTCTATCAATCCTCTCCCATCTCATGATCTCGCCGAATGCACTGGAATGGTTCTAATCGTATCTTCATAAACGCCAGCAGTCTGTTCGCTGTAATGAAATGTCATCTAGTTGGCATGACATTAGCTCTGGTGTTCCTCAGGGTGGCATTCTTTCTCCCTTACTTTTCTCTATCTTTATTAATTTCTTAACTCCTAATCTTCGATGTTCGTATCATCTCTATGCTGATGACTTACAGTTGTCCTCCCAATCGAGGGTCGATGATGTGACAGTGGCCATTGGAGATATAAATAGGGATCTTGAGACAATGATGGACTGGTGTCAGAAATTTGGTTTAGACGTAAATCTAGCAAAGTGTCAGGCCATTATTGTAGGCAGTCGCCGCTTAATACCTAGACTAGACGTCAAAACTCTACCTCCTATTAAGTATGTTTAATGGCTTGGTCATTTCATTCAGTTCAGCCGTAAAAGATCTAGGCCTGTACATTGATTCCACTCTCAATTGGCAGGCGCAGATGACTAGAGTTAGTCAGCTTCTTTGTGCAGTCTATTCTCTTATGGAATACACTCCCTCCTGAAATCAGATTGTCCACCAACCGTTTTGCATTTAAAATGAAAGTACGAGAGCTTCTTTTCAAGAGATTGAAGGAATCAGCACATCACCCAAATCCATTACTATAAGTATTTATGTATATTATGTAGAATGTATGTATATTTAGGTATATATAATTATTTATGTCTATGTATGTATTTATAGAACTATTTAATGTGTATGTATTATATCCCTATTATGTATATAATAATTATTATGTTACACTATATACTAAACTATCAGTTCAGTATTAATGCACCTACCACTTTTTCTCTGCTCCACATTAAGGTTGATAGGAAGAGAATGCCTTATGGAATTATGTCCACCTTTGTACACATTGTTTGTGCATAAATAAATAAATAAAAATAAATTATTATAGGATAAGTGCTTATATCTTTCATGATATGAATTTATAAACAACCATAAATAAATAATTGTAAAAATAAACTTATATTGCCCATTTCTCACGTAATTTTAATTCTTGCTTGCGTAATTGTACTCAAATTGCTCAATATTGCGATGGTTCTAATCTGACACTCAAATTATATCATTAATTTATCTGTACTTCTATGAAACTGAAATCGTTGTTTATTTGAAAGCGATGTCTCAGGTACTCTGCGCAGAAAATTTGGGGAAGCTATTTATAGAGAAAGGTACCTAACGGACAAAGAATACTTATTTTAAGGGTACTACTCTGACTTGGCTTTGCCAAAATTGATTTTAATTCATAGTTCAAAAGTCTGCATTTAGAACTATTATATTGTACTAGAGGATGCCTGCAGCTACGTTCGCACATTTTATTTTAATTAAACCGTTTCTTTCCGATCCCGAGGAAATTTCGGGCAGTCCTCTCTTAGTGCTCCTCTACGGCTTCCATGGAACATACATGGCAAGTTTCAGCTTCTCGCGCCCTATAATTTTGGCTGTGCGATGTCAGTCAACCAATCAGTAACAAAATAATTTTATATACACAAACAACTAAGCCGAAGTGGACCGCCCACATAGTGCTCTCATACGAAAAATAGTCAGATTTTACACCCTCTCACGAAATAAACATCGTGAATTCATAACTAAAAATATAAATGATAAAAGAGGACATGACAACTATTTGATAAAACTAAGAATTTTGAATGAATCACAGCGGATGCTACAATAACACGATAAAATCAGAGTTCATCTAGTAATTTTATAAAATTCCTAAAATTAGAACTACAAATACATATTTTAGAGATTCAAATTACTTCAGGGTTGAGATGTATAGAGACAAATAACCTTATTTAAAACAGAACCACAAAAGTGATTTTATCTTTGTTAAATGACGCGATTGTTGATAACAATTATAAGTTGTGAATGAATAAAATTTCGCAAAAACAAAGTTCGCATCGTAATTATCTACAAATTAATATTCGTGCTAATACTTGTTTTAATCCACTTAAAGTAATTTCTGGAGCTATTCTTAGAAGCAAATATGTAGATAATGTCAAATGTGACTGAAATACTTCTTTATCAACGGATGGAGCTAAATATAGATTGATAAAAATGCCTTTACGTATTCATTTTGAAGTCTTGAATAATAAAATGATTTCTATTTTACCTACTGCCTATCAACATTTAATAAAAGTGTTATTTTTAGAAGTAAATATGTAGATATTGTTGTTTGTACTTGAAATAATATCTTTACCAATCGATGAAGTTAAAAATAGATTGATAAAGCTGTCTTCCTATTCACCTTCAAGTCTTGAATAATAAGTCTTGAGTAAATTATTATCTACTGCCTAACAACATTCAATATGTCCTACATGTCCTTCATACAAGAAGCAAGAGAGAAATATACTTTTAGGAATATTTAGAGGTGATTTCGTATTGATATACTAATATTAATGTAGACCCTGCTAAGAAATGCACACATCGAGGCTTATGCCTTCTGTTAAATAGAGAATCCCAATCTATATGTATCTGTTCTTTATAAATATTTATCCTATTATTCTCTCTCACCTCTGGTTGTCAGATACCATTGATCAATGAAATGGGAGACAATGCATGTATGTGCAAAATCTGGGCACTACGACGTAAAACAGGACATGCAGGGTGCAGCTCTTATCAGACACATTTCATGCAAATAACATTTTATGCACCATCCGCCGCGCCTGGTGCATAATTACTTAAAACGTTTCAAACAAAATATTCATAAAAATCCAATCCAGTAGATCTTACGTATTGTAAAATAAACAATGATAGTAAAAAAATCACTAATGCAGGTTCTAAGATCCAATTTTATTGTTGTTTACCTGAATGAAATTAATAAGAAATACGATAATTACCTAAATCAATCTTCTAATACTTCCGATTCGAAGAATATTATGTGTTGTCTAAAAATACAATAGGAAGAGATAATAAATGCGCAGTAAGACTAATCTGATAATATTGCCGTATAAATATCGGGTGTAAGCCACACACAATAACACAATCAATACAGATACACAAACAAGTCTACTTGAATAATCAAGTGAATTTCGCTCCGATTTACGAAAAAATATTTTACAAATTTATCAAGTGAGTATCAACAATGGAAAGATTATTGAAAAGTTTTGCTATTTCATATCATCGTCGCATAACGTAGTAAAACAAATACTAATGTTTTGTTTGTCTTTCAGTATGCAGCGTCCCTCAGCTTTCTCGAGCGCCATGAACAACGGTTACCAGAGCTTCTGCATCGCGCCAAAGCCTTGCGTGGGAGCTCCCAGACAACAGTACCAGACATACGCAGGCAGCTACGCGACGCCCATGTCTCAGCCTTTCCAGCCGAACACGTGCTTCATGCCTGCCTCAAGTATCCGCAAGATGAGCCATACTACACCACCAAACCACTACGGCTTTAAGTACTGAATGTAATGTGGCTACATTAGCAACTGCTTCTAGAATCTCAAGCAGTAATACATTTATTGCCGGTCTAGGTTTCAAATCTCGTATTAGTGTTTGCGCAGTTATTAAGTTATTTGTAATAATATTATTGTATATAGACTATAGATGATGAATGATTGTTGAATAACTTTAGTATATAATAAATATACACTAATAAATATTATTAATTTTTAATTGAAAATTATTATGTTTTGTGTAATGTGTCTCTTATGCAGAAAATTCGTTAAAAGCTACCGAATTTAAAAAATTCTCAATTTCAGTTTTTTTATCACTTGGATTGACACTGTTTACTGTCTATTCAAATGCAATAATTACTATTCGAGATATAATAGCTTTGGCTATGAACCTTATCACTACTTAGAATTTCTTCAAATGTTATTTTGTGTTGAAATTGGTCAAACGAATTTTGTCACATATCGAAAAACATGTCCTGGTGCAAATTCACCAGTAGTGCGATTGCATCATCATCTTCAGCCTGCTGTAGTATACTGCTGGATATAGTCATCACTAATGGCACGCCACTGAGCTCGAGCCTAGACTCTTCGTATCCAGCCGGAGCTTAGACTTTGCGTATGCTCCAGGAAACGGCAGGTCGAAGGTTAGTCGATTTTTAAATTAATTTTATAATGATTTAGTTCCCTGTTGGATCACTTCGTTTCGGATTCAATTCTTCAGAGAAACTCCTAGCATATCCCTCTCCAAAGGTCGCTTGGTGAACTACCTAGTATTAGAACTTTATTGGTTGTAATCGTAGTAATACATACACTTACGCCTTTTTCGTCAATTGCTTCTATCCTCACACAAACCTCATACACTGCCTCTACACTCATCACTCTTTTTATAAATGCTTGGCGGCTTTAGAACTTCCCGTTTTTCAAAAACTTCCCAATTTGATCGACAAATTTACTACAAGTTCTTTCGAGGAATCCCTGCTTAGTAGCTATAGGGGGCTAAGCAGGGAATTCCCGAAATTCTAGGGTCCCTAAAAACATACTTCCATATTTCAGATTCATGTGCCTAATAGTTTTGGCCGTCAACAATAAAATAATGTTGTATGTATAAGTATATTTACAGGTAAAATAATTTCATTGTGTTAGGCCATAAGTAAGAAAGACCTAAGGATTTGATTGTCAAATCCTGTTACTGATTTATGACAAAATTACTAAACTTTTGTTTCAAATAGTATCCATATTTCAAGACTGTTAGAAAAAAAACATTGAATCTAACGTTAAGGTCTATTTATTGCCTTATACTTCGTCTCATATATCATATAGCAGCGATGGCCTCGTGGAGATACCAACTGACTGCCATGCAGAGGGTATCGGGTTCGAATCCACGGACTGAGTCCAAATCAATGACTTTTCAGAGTTATGTGCGTATTGAATTGCTTATTATCGCTTGCCCCGCGCCTCGGAGAACACGTTAAGCCATCGGTCCCGACGGTCATGCAGATCTTTGAGTCGTTAAAGGGTGTCAGTGCCTTAGAATAAACTGACACTAGCCAAAACTATGGAATATAATTACCCCTTCGGGTTACAGAGGTCAGACAGGCAATCGCTCTATGGAGAAGTTAATATTCAGCCAAATCCGGTTAGACGAGTAAGCGGACCCCGGGTTGAAACTGGGATAACGCTAGGAGGATGACGACCTCGTCTATCACTAATTGATAACAATTAAAACTTTGGAACTTTGACACATTGAGTAGTGACATAATTTATTGTCTTATCCTTGGTCTTATCTGTTTGATTATTATCCGTCTGATCGAATTTTAATGCTCTTGACCGTGGCTGGCATCAAGGGCAGGCAATAACCATGAGTGATACATAGATTCCTACATGTGATACGACACTTAAAATATTTTATGATTAAGAGATACAAGCCAAAAATCACATTATATTTGGTACCTAATTCAATTATTTAGTCCTAGCTTTTGCCCGCGGCTTAGCGCGCCTTAAATTCAGGGTAACACATATCTACTTTCAGTCTCAAGTTGTGTGAAGACAGTCCTGATTATTCTAAAGAGTCAGAAGCTCTATAGGGTACAAAGTAACTCGGTCAGTATCAATGACAAATGTCAAAGCCATGTTTCAATACATGTCCAATATATGTCTATAAACACTTTCGCATTTATAATTTTAGTAGGTAGAGAAAATCGTTTCGGCCGTTTGAGCGTAGTATATAATTATTAGTTTAGATATGCGAACAATATAATCACCGTGCACAATATGACAATATGTATGATGTGACCACAAAGAGATTGGATGTTTAGACTAGAGAGAACATGCCCTATAAATTTCCTTATACCGAACGTGCAACATGTAATGTCAGTTGGTCTTAGTTGGTTAATCATAACGTCAAATTACGCGTCTCGTTTAAAGAGGCATAGACTTTTTACATACTCATATATTTGACTACATTCTTTAAATAGCCGTGCTGTGATCTGTCATCAGTGTAAAATTTGTTGAACGTTTGTGTTTACATTTTTAATAACTTTTTTGCATTAAAATGGTAAGTAAGCTTATAATAATTAAATAGTGTACTCATTAATTAATACACATCGTGTATGTGATATCGGGATGTGGATTCCGCTATTCTCGGAACGGAAATAACAGGAGAAACTTTATCTTCTAGCAGTGAGTCGGATTTTTCCAACAAATTTATTTACTTTTCTCGTATTAATGGTAATAATGAGTGTTAAGTTTACAAAATATCATTGTATTGCAAATCAAGGGAACAGCTTGCATCCGTATGTGTTATGAATTTAACTCACAAATTGTTATTTTGTACATTTATTGATTTAATAGCCTTAGTGATGGGATTTGACAGTGAAAGGAGATATCGATGTTTTTAAATGAGGGATAAATACGGAAACTAACTATCGGGCATGAATGTAAGACTGTAGCTGGAAGCGACAGCATGTAGCCGCGGTTGCTAAGTTGGCAATAAACAAAAACGTCCAGCGGTCTAATTTTCTATCGCGCGTTTGATAGTAAGCGCAGTTTAATGTACATAATTTACTTAGATACCTACCTTAAAAGTAGCGTCTATTAACCTAAAGCCAAGTGTTCCAGTAAACGCGCGTGTGTGTAGGCTTACATTTTTGCATCTATAAAATAGTAGATGGATTAGGGATGTGAGTAGCATTTTTTATTATTAAGAAGGTGTTTTTTATTACAGGTTGCCTATTAATGACGTCACAAGAAAACTTTGGATAAATGCCGTTGGACGGCCTAGTTTGATTTAGCAGAAGTACCATCGAATTGTTCACGCCAGTTTGAGAAATACTGTTTTTTAAAGACAGAAAGCACCTGGCGTCGTTTAAAACCGAAAGCTGTGCCTACATTACATTTATGCCCGGACATTGCACACCCGGTAGAATTATTTATCCAAAGCTAAACAAAAAGTGTGTAATTTTAGTTTGAACATATTAATAAAATATAATAATTACTCCCCATCCTCACATATGGTGCTCAAACCTGGTCTTTGACCGCAGATCAGAAGTCCAGCCTCGGGGTTTGTCAGCGAGCTATGGAGCGCAGTATTCTCGACGTAAAACTTGTAGGCCGAGTCAAAAATACCATACTGCGCTCTAAAACACAAATCGCAGATGTGTCCCAAAAAGCAGCCAAGTTAAAATATGACTGGGCCGGTCATATCTGTCGTATGTCTAAGACTACCACCTTGTAGGTCCCAGATCGAAAGAGGCCACGCGGCAGACCCAAGATTAGGTGGCAAAATGATCTAAACCTGTATAATGCAGAGTGGACAACAACAGCTCTCGATAGAGAGAGGTGGAAAGAGGGTAGGGAGGCCTTTGCCCTGCAGTGGGACAGGTTAGGCTGTAAATAATAATAATAATAATTACAACGATTTTAATTATTCTACCTACTTCTATCTCTCATCTTTATTTATCATATTAGTTCTATCCTGACTGATCAAAGACGTCTTGCCTTGTAGCCCGCTACATAATATTCTACCATAAAATATAATATTCTTTCACATTCACACAACATTATCTGGTCCCAAACTAAGCATATCTTGTACTACGGGTACTAGACAATCGATAAACATGCATATATACTTTTCTGTAAATATATTACATATTATACATAGTACCATCCAGACCAAGACAAACATCCATATTCATGCACACAAATGGGCGGGACTTGAGCGGGAATGCGTGGCAGTCGGATTACCTACGTGTCCAACGTTAGCGATAGCAAGAAACGTGATATGATGCGACGCAAACAAATTGCCAAAGCCTGTCGTGCCGCATTAGCCAATCTGGTATAAGTCATACAATACATAATCTAAGTGACAGTTTCTTAGCATCGCATCGCAACGCATCACTCATTAGTTTATGAATACTTTTTGTCAATAGATTTTATGGCTAAAACGAACAATTAAACACTTAATTTTTTTAGTACTGTCTGTCTGGCAAGTCTTTGCAAAGCACTGTCCGGCGTCAACAGCAAAAACTACAATTTCAATATTTTAGTTGTTTACTTCTACGGCTTAAATATATCGACACATACTAAAGTTAGACATTTGACCAAAAATATTTATCGATAAATCATCACTGTTACGAACAACACTCGGTTTCCTAACTCTATGTTTTGTCTACTGTTTGCCTACCACGATGCTGCTATAAGAGCGTGCTGCTAAACCTATCGACAGCTCTTTCTATCATACTGCATGTGCCATTAGAAAGAAGATATTAATCATAGCAACCGCTGTTGTTATTTAGTGTTACTTCTATGCCTTAGGTTATATTTCTTTGTGTGACCATGGATGTGACAGTACTGACAGATAGCACATGCGCAGCACTTAATTATTCGCGCACGCGTTCTTACTTCCAAAAGGAAAATTTCTGCCGTACAAACTTCTATCCTCCCTACAATCCCTCCCAGCTTCATTTTTGCAACTTATGGTAGCCTATGTCCGTCTCCATGGTCCAATATAAATCTCTATATTAAATTTCAACAAAATCGGTTCAGCCGTTTTCGCGTGAAAACGGAACATACATACACACTTTCGAATTTATAATATACTAGCTTTTGCCCGCGGCTTCGCGCGCGTTAAATTCGGGGTAACACAAATCTACTTTCAGTCTCAAGTTGTGTGAAGATACTCCTGATGATTCTGAAGAGTTCGAAAACTCTATTGGGTACAAAATAACTCGGTTAGTATCCATGACATTATCTAGTTATCTACATGATGACATAGCATTACGTACAGTCAAATGTCAAAGTCATGTATGTTCCAATACATGTCCAATATAATTATATCTATAAACACTTTTACATTTATAATATTAGTAGACAATATCGTTTCAGCCGTTTAAGCGTAGTATTGAGACCGTGCACGACAATAGCGCCACCTAGCATGCGCAACTATTCGGGATTATGCCAATTAATGACATATCAGTATTTTATTGCTATCTAGTATGTAATTATAGTAAATTAAAGATAAATAAAAAGACGAAGTGGTATTTTTACTATCAACGGTCATCCGCTGCTGTCGGTATTTCAATACGGAATTCAGTACAGTCAATAATAACTCTTGTATTGATGTAATCTGGACTGAAACACTCGGTCATTGCTGCTTCTACGGTGGCTCTATTCGGCCCAAAAGATTAAATTAGTAGTTGCACAAGCTAGATTTTGTAAGATCAAATGAAATATTCGTGAGATTGTGGTTCTGCTGTACACCAAATAATACACTCAATGCTGAAAATGTCAAGCCAGTTTTCATTTTTATAAAAAATAAGAAGTGGAAACTGTACATTTTTACATAATAATATGTAGTTAATCTTGTTACTAAAAACTGCAAATTGCTAAATTACACACCAGCAAGATCTAGGAGTTCTTGATCATTTTTATTGATGAAATACCAACAAGTTATTGGCTTTTTGTTTCGGTATATTGATTATCATACAATATTTTGTCAGTGCAACAGCTTTTATCTTTCATTCTTGCATTATTAATTGCTACAATTTTTGAAGTTGTTGCTATATCCTCTTGCATTTCACTATTTCAGCATCAGAGTGATCACTAAATGAATCTATTACAAATAATGGTTGTTTCTTTTAAATTCGATACAGAAAACAGATCGATTTGGCATCCTTGATCAGCCACACGAGGTTCGATTTGGTTAAATTCATTTTCATCTTCAACTCTAACTCTTACTTGATTTGATGTGATATCTAAGACTTGCGGTACTACGTTTTATAAAACGTGTATAACTAGCTAACACCTGTGACTCTCTAACTTTCTTCTGTCGATATATTTGAGGGAATATCGTAGGAACATAACTTGGACTTGTTTGCACGTCAGATTTTTTGCCTCCAATAAAACGTTCACTACAAATTGTGTCGTGACGTCTTGGAGTCCATGGCGAGCCATCAACACTGAAAAATAAAACATTATTTAATATCACATAAAATACAGAACGAATAAAAATAATTTATTTATTAAGCAGCAGTATCTAATCTTTCTTTGATCTTATTTCCACTCTACTGTTGGAAAAATATAGAATTTACACAGACTATTTGTGCCGTTATTTTTGCAGTCCTCAGCACAACAACAATTATGACCCATTTCAAAGATAATAATATTTAAGATCAAGAATTAAATTATCAGATAATGTATTTGTTATGACAAAATTAAAATCAAAAATCAAATTGACTTCCCGAATAGTTACGGATTTCTGCCACGGCATGCGCTGCGATCGTTTTAGCCACCCCCTCCATGCACTTCGCACGTAGCGAATACTATTAGTTTATATAATATATGCGGACAATGTAATGACCGTGCACAATATGACAATATGTATGATGTGACAGTATTGACAGATAGCACATGCGCTGCACTCATTATTACAGCGCATGCGTTCTTACTTCCAAGAGGTAAATTTGTGCCGTACAAACTTCTACCCTCCCTACAATCCGTCCCAGATTATTTTTTGCAACTTATAGTAGCCTATGTCCGTCTCCATTGTCTAATATATTTCTATATTAAATTTCAACAAAATCGGTTCAGCCGTTTTAGCGTGAAAACAGAACGTACATACATACATACACACTTTCGAATTTATAATATTAGTAAGGATTAGTAGGGATTAGTAGGGATGAAATGTAATCATGGAGATGTATGTATATGTGAGGTAGTGATGAAGACTTATGACAGAGTTTACCTAGTTGGTTTTAACAGGAATTGTCTGCTTTGACTCAACACGTTGACGTACGAGTAGATGTCCTAAAACACGACGTATAAAATATCCTTATAGTACAGTATTACCCGTGTGGTTGACGGCATAGAATACAAGTGTCACCACCCCCTATCTTCCCGTGGGTGTCGTAAGAGGCGACTAAGGGATAACACGATGCAAATACCATCTTTGCGTCTGTCACGAAATACTCGGTAGCAGCACGGAGTCTGGAAATGTGCCCGGTACGGCAATAGGCTCGCCCCTTATTACGTGGGACTAGTGTATATCTGGCGAAAGGTGGGTGTAGAAATACACCTCTGCCTACCCCTTCGGGGATAAAAGGCGTGATGATATGTATGTATGTAGTGCAGTATTCAATGCAATGAGCCTCTAGGTTAGCACCAATTACAGCGACTGCTCACAACATTTTGGTCCGTCTCCCTCATCGAAGGTATGAGTGAGAAGGGCAGTGAGGAAGTTATAAGCAGCTGCTTCAATAGATCTCGGCGATGCTTCCATAATGTTAAAGAATTCTGCTTTATCCCCGTCCAGATAGTATTAGAACCTATGATCAAGCAATAACAGTAATTATTTTGCTGTAGTAGTTTCATACTTGTGCATCTGATTTTAGAAGTTAACTTCAATAATTATACATACATACATACATACATAACGTCACGCCTTTTATCCCCGAAGGGGTAGGCAGAGGTGTAGTTCTACACCCACTTTTCACCAGACATACTTTAGTCTCACGTAATAAGGGGCGAGCCTATTGCCGTACCGGGCACATTTCCAGACTCCGTGCTGCTACTGACAATTTCGTGACAGAAAAACCCAATAACACTGCCCGACCCAGGAATCGAACCCGGGACCTCCCGATCCCACGCGCACATTTATGCCGCGTGATCAACGAGGCAGTCGTATAGGGTTTGATGTCGAGTTTTCCGTCTCTACGCAAAGATAGTATTTGCATCGTGTTATCCCTTAGTCGCCTCTTACGACACCTACGGGAAGATAGGGGGTGGTGACACTTGTATTCTATGCCGTCAACCACAAGGGTATCGTGTTAAAGTCCAGTAAGCATATCAATAAGCTGTATTTTTCGATTATAGTAAAATATTTCAGGGTCATAAATACATACAAGTGTATCGGGTTCGGATCCACATCGCACACCAATAAATTTTCGGAGTTACAAGTATGATGTGCGTGAATTGTAAATTATCGCATGCTCCGTGCCTCGGAGATCACGTTAAGCCGTCGGCTGTCTGTTATTTTTATATTATGTTCTATCTTCGACAGTATATATTATAGAGAGTCAGTACCCATGAATAAACTGACACTAGTCTAAACCATGGAATATAACTATCCCTTTGGGTTGAGGAGGCCAGAAAGCCAGTCGATCTGTGGAAAAGCTAATATTCAGTCAAATCCTGATAGCAGACCCCGGGTAGGTACTAACTGAGATAACGCTAGGAGGATGATGAAATACCTGCAAGAGATATGAATGTAAAGTATTGAAATCATGCTTGTCGTTTCCAAAGAGGGATTTGAATCAACATACTATTTTTACAAATTTATAATTATGGTTTATTTGGCTCTTATTATTAAACATAAATAATATACGCGCACAACGTGCCTCTTATACATATAACACTGAATAACTTAGTAAAAATATCTGTAAAACAACCATGCATACACATTACTGTAACTAGTATGGTAATTATTCGGCCACCGCTGAGATTCTTTATGAAGTACTGCAATATCAGTTGGTTCAGTGATTGTGACCGTAGTGGTTGGGTGTCATAGTATTGCTCATTCTGCGGATACTTGAGGCAGGCATGAAACACGTGTTCGGCTGGAAAGGCTGAGACATCGGCGTCACGTAGCTGCCTGCGTATGTCTGGTACTGTTGTCTGGGAGCTCCCACGCAAGGCTTTGGGGCGATGCAGAAGCTTTGGTAGCCGTTGTTCATGGCGCTCGAGAAAGCTGTAGGACGCTGCATTCTGAAAAAGAATCAATGGTCCTGTTGAGTTTCAATTCGGATAAGATACGACAATATCTAGAAAATAATGAATATCTTTAGTAAAGATTATATCCTCTTCTTATTGATACTCACTTGATTAATACGAAGAAAAAATCTTTTATTTAGAGAAGCTTCACTTGATTTTACAAGATTACTTGTTCGTGGATATCACTCAACTGTGTTATTATTTGTGATTACTCTAGCTATTTATGCGAAATCATTATCAGTATAATCTTACTACGCGTTTTTTGTATCTTTTGTGATTCATATAGGTATAAGATTGTCACAGAAAGTTCTTCGAAGAAGTATTAGTAATGTGATTTCATAACGTTAATCCAATTGTTATTAATTTTACGAGTATTATGTAAGAAGGAAAATTCAAAACATACAAATTTATCAACTGATTGCGTGCTAAGCTTTTTTGTTCTAAAGATGTTCATGTTCTGACTGCAAAGGTCTTATGGCACTGATACATTTGTAGTACGTAACGAGTATTCGCCGTTATAGTTAGTCGATACTTTTATCCGTTTAATTGTCCTTAGTCCGCGTGTATGTCCTGCAAGCGGATAATAGTAACCATAGAAGCCCGAAGGAGACACTTCATTCTTGATCCTCAAGAAAAAGGTAACATTTTCCTAACACTGGTTTCAAAAATTTGCCTCAAAACATGCCATGATCTGGCGATAGTCACACTGTGAAAAAGCTATATACACTGTTCCAAATCTCGTTGGACTCGAAAATATACCACGGTTGTTAAGTTAACGGTCTTGCATCAACAGAAGTACAACGATGAGGAGGATGAAGTAAAATTTTCTCTATTGTAATTAGACAATGAGCGCAATGGTTAGAGAATAATTATCTTGATATGTAAATGTGTCTTTCTTATTAGTCAAAATACCACCAAATAAGTGGATATTTCCAATTAGAAATTAGAATTTTAGAATTGATGATAAGGCTGTATTACAATTGGAGATTTGAGAGCAGTTTTTCAGATTGGCATTTGTATAAAAGTTTGTTTGTTTTCATGTTTCTTGCCATTCACTTCATTACCGTTTTGGAATTACCATAGACTGAAGAAAAACTGAAGTAACTACCTAAGCATATGAAGATACCCAAGATATGTAATGGAAATATTTCTCATCGAATTCGGGAAATAAACAATAATAGAACCTACTTATTTAATACGCATTATTTGTCCTTACCTAATCACTGTTATAACAAAACATTGAATTCAATGTTAATCTGTATATTACCTTAAAATACGTCTATCAATAATTGATGAAAGCTCAAACCTTGGAACTTCGAAGTTGTTATATGTAATAATAGTTTTTTCACTAATGTTACTATTTTTATACATACAAATTTTCACACCTGGAAGGGGTAGGCAGAGACGAGAGATGGTGATTTGCTACGTTCCTCACTGTTACTAACATAATATCTACCTTGCTGTATTCACTGGCATCTTTTTCATGCATGCTCTTCGGTTTAGTATCCGTTTGTTAATAATTTTGTGTGTTGAATTTCAATGTTCTTGACCGTGAATGGCATCACGGGCGGGCGACGTATAATCTAATTCTGACCCATATAATGTTTTTGAAATGCTTAATGACTTCAAGATTGCAAACTGCAAATGTAGATTACCTACTATCTGTTTATTTTACTAGTATGATGGTAAT
The DNA here is from genome assembly GCA_944739405.2 of Euclidia mi. NCBI lineage: Eukaryota > Metazoa > Arthropoda > Insecta > Lepidoptera > Erebidae > Euclidia > Euclidia mi. The sequence continues at coordinate 64,260,220 of OX123186.2, read as the reverse complement.
CACATTTTTTGGTGACTAATACCTACAACACTGTTTCATTTTTAGTTTAAGTGACCTAGAAGTCGAGATGAAATACAACCGTAACTGTAGTGGAGTTTTGAAATGAAAGGTCTATTCCTTTTGCTGTCGCGATGAAAAGGCCTGGTAGCTGGATTCCCTTCAACACTCAGATTCAGATTCAACTGAAAGTTGGGTATGAGCCTGCCGAAGGGAGTATGTACGACTACTGAAACTAGCTCAGCCTACGCAATTAAAATCACCGCGGTGTCTTCGACTTCTCTTAGTGGCAGCACGGTAATCTGGACATAAATAATCGCGTGCTTGACCCCACCGGTATTCGGTCAGTCTAAGCGGGTTCCACCGTAAATTTTCTCGGGCGGGAGCTAGCCGCTTTGCACATAGGAAACGATGACGTTGACATCACGTGACACGTCATACAAAATATCAATGTAGCGCAGGTATTTATCCATTCTGGTACATTTTTGGTCTATTAGGCTCAACCATAGCCACCTCAACTAACATGTTTGTTCCTTCTCCTACTTTACTTCCTCTTTGTACTCTTAGCTTGGATGTATCTCGGCGTGCTTCCATATTGTTAGAGAGTGCAGCTTTGTTGAGTACACATTCACATTACCTCTTACCATCAGTTGGGCAGCATGATTATGTGCTAACGAAATTATTCATTACAAATGTTTTGAACCTTAGTAGTTTCATTACTGTAACGTGTCTTTGAAGTAGAGACCAATAAATTTATTAAAATTATGAACCACTTATCATACGAAACCGTATTACAAAGTTCAGAGGGTCTAGTACGAGTTTGCACTCGATCGTCACAGTGGACGATAGCCTAGACAACGGGAACAATTTCCATACATTTTGTAAAAGCACCCCTAACGGAGAGTAGCGATCGATAGAGACCGCTAGGGGGCGCATTTAGAAAATGTATGGAAATTGTTCCTGTCGACTAGGCTATCGTCCATCGTGACGATCGAGTGCAAACTCGTACTAGACCCCCAGTCTACAGATTTAGATAATCCGTATTATTCGAATACTATAGTGGACAGATACTAAATATATTTAAAAATATTTATTGGATCAGAACTGATTTGTCTAGTAATGATCTCAATTATTTTTTTTATCATTTGCAAAAGGGATAGAAATATACATCAAAAACTTTTTCTAAGAATTCTTATATTTTAATCAGTTTTACCCAAAATATCGATTAAATCCATAAAATATATTCACAAAATCAATAACTCCATGCTGAACATACAATTAATACTTTGATCACTGAATAACTTAATGTCAATAACTTTAAAACCGACACGCACAGTCGCACACACATCATTGTGTTGACTATTCAGACACTATTGAGATTCCATAATCATTACTGGAGCGTCAGTTGGTTCAGTACTTGTGACCGTAGTGGTTAGATGTCATAGCATTGCTCATTCTGCGGATACTTGAGGCAGGCATGAAACACGTGTTCGGCTGGAAAGGCTGAGACATCGGCATCGCGTAGCTGCCTGCGTATGTCTGGTACTGTTGTCTGGGAGCTCCCACGCAAGGCTTTGGCGCGATACAGAAGCTCTGGTAACCGTTATTCATGGCGCTCGAGAAAGCTGTGGGGCGCTGCATTCTGAAAAAGCAATAACATATAATTATATTAGTTTGAATTAAGATTAGACTGGCGATCTCAAGAAAATATTAAAAATATTTTACAAATCATATTTGACTTCTAAATACTCACTTGATTTATTTTGAGATAATTATATTTAAATCAGTGAAGTTTCACTCGAGTTTACAAGATGGATTGTTTGTGAATATCGCTCCACTGTGCAATTGTTTATGATTACGACTGCTATTTACACGACATCGTTATCAGTTAATTTACTACGGGTGTATCTATTGTTCCTATCGTTAATCATTCATATACATTAGGCGCAAGAAATTCTTCGAAATTAAAATAGTAATCATTTGATTTCATAACGTTAATCCATAATGTTCAAACAAACAGCTACGCAATTTCATTAAATTATTTCCAATAACCATTAACTTGTACTTTTTATTATATAATCTATTCTCAAAATACCAGGTTTGAATGTTTCAGATTATTATGGTACCTACCGATTAAAAAGAATTCTGAAATAAAAACTCTTTATAAAACTGTTTCCATAATTGCTTTGCTTTGGGTGCAGGGTTATGAAAACTTAAAGGGTTATAACATAACCTATAAAAACTAAATTATGGTTTTGTCACATGTACACTTTTTATATATAGATATTAGATATCATCACTTTGATATATAGGCAATAGGGTTTGAGCAATCAGAGAGCCACCTCATTAAATTTTATATGACTGAATATCATTCAGCCGATTAAGCTAGTTGGCTACGACATATGTACATACTATAAGAATCTCAGAACGGACTTAAAGAAAGAAAATGTATGTGTACTGCAGCGGTTTTGGTTTTTCTTCTTATTTTATCCACCGAACGGTGGTTGCTTAGTGTAGAGAAAGAAACCGCCAAGAAAAGCATCTCGAGATTGGACCCAAGAAGTTTTGATCTTGAGATTATACAGTTGAAAACATGTTATTTTTAAATTGGGTCACTTGAGTATGCCTGTACGATATCCTTAAGCCATCCGTTCCATATGTCACGAGAGTCCCTAACCGTCATTCTTTCTGCTATATCATTTGAAGCGACAATTGAGCTACGGTCCGCCTGAGTCTAAGAAGATAACTGTAGCCCTTAGATGCCAGTTTTATCAGTAACTTCTGCTAAAATTGTTAAATTATACTTATTCATTTTTTGCTAAACCTCTGTCGCGTCTTGCGATCCAAATTCAGATAATGACAAAATCAGTACTATAATTATGTTAAGCTTGAATGTATGAGGAACGACATAAACCTACGGTATTCGCAAAGTAAATGTCTCGCTTGTTTATGCGTAAATGTGCAAAGTTCATAGCGTTGGTAACATGTCGGCAAAGATGAGCAATGTTTGCCAATGTTCCGTTAAGTCTACGGACCTCAACCGCTTGCTGTCGCTTGTGTTTACATCAAACCGCAACCGTGCCTCGGGGAACATGGTAACTTCAGTCCTAGTCATGGAGTCATTAATTAATCAAATTCTAGTATTTGTACAATGAAAATGATTTTCAAACTTTGGTATTGAGGTGTTTAATTATCTTTGATGTTTCTACGGAAAATATATGTAGAACATATACATACAATTTATGTTATAATGCGACTTATGTTAGTATTTTTATCATCTTGGCTACTACCAAATAATAAGCAAAAGTATTTAGATTAGCCACTTCAGTAAATTATCAAGATTACATATTGTTGCCTAATAGCATAATTTTGTAATCCTGCTAAATGAATCATCAGTATTTTAAGTAAATAGTCTTTAATTATAATACCTCAGAAATTTATCATGATTGTAGCATTTTTTGTGATCCTTTAGTACACTGAATAATAAATCATTAAAGTAGACTAGGGGAAGAACAAGCTTGGTAGCACGTGATGTTTGTACGATAAATAATACAGTGTCAGCGTCTGTATATGTATATCGTTCTCTATCATTTAAGTAGAAGATAAACAGGTCGAGTGCATTACGTTTGATACCTAGTGTCAAAACTGCTGCAAGAACAGATCATTTGGGGATTACCGCTAAAGTTGTATTACCTACAAGATTTTTGTCTTGACTTGGTTTAGTTTGGTGGAGCAAATCCTAATTGAATAAGAGCAGTTCTCATTCTGCTGTGTTCAGGTTTTGCATATAAGCCCTGTTCTAATTAAAATGCATTTTATGATTGGCATATTGCCCAATACTTCTACTTCATCCAAGGTTGGAGAGAGCAGGGAACTTCTTACCGATGACCAGCACATGCAGTTTTGGAATATATGTGTTATCTTTAAAGCCTGATTTAAAAAGTTATTATTTATTTATTTTTAAATATGTTTTATTACATTCATAGATCGTTGTCGTATCCTATACATCGTGGACATTATTACCCTTGTATTATATTTACCCTCCTATAATGGAAAACATTTTAATATCATAGAAAACATTTCGATTCATTGCAACAGAGAAGGTAATTCATCATTCAATTATTTACGCGCTGGAATCGTATACGCAGCTACAGTCTCCTTATATTAAAACAAAGCTAGAGGTCATTTAAACGGCATTTTTCTTATCTTCATTGTAGTATGTTTTATGGAGCATATTGAAAAAGCCAACGCTATCCTATTTCCTCTACGTCTATGGTTCCTTTTTCTACTGCGTTTGATATTGGAATAAGAATACAAACTGTCACTTCCCCATTTTATTCGGTGTGTTTCGTTCTGTGGGTATCATAATTATAAACTAAGGTAACACGAAGCCAAAAGTATCTACAGGAAGAGTTGGAAAACTGGTGATCAAACCCAATGCTGACCCGTCTGGCCAGCATAGTATAGTAGATCAGATCTTCCGATTGACTCACAATAATATTGTGACGCAAATAGGAGAGTCTTATGTCCAGCAGGACTGTGAAAAGCGGTGTGATGAGAGCCGTTTTACATAGGTAATGATTCTCGCTTACTTTCACACATAGGTTAGGAAAAGTGATTTTCAGAGCCAAGCCTTTTCCTGCCCGTCCTGGGCAGGAAAAGGCTTGGTTGAAAAACTGTCCATTATTGAACGAAAGGCAACAACAAGAATCTTCTGTTTTGCTTCGAACTTTAGTCAAAGGATGGTACTTCGTCTAGCGTGCTAGCCTATTCGTGTTGTAACCAGCGTAGTCATATCTCTTTTCTAAGTAGATAATTAGTCACTTATGTGATGATTTATATTTTGATACATATCGGGCGCTGATTTTTGTTAGTTGTTATATGATTAGTGAATTTGTGATAGTGTCGTGCCACACGCGTCTATTATAAGAAGTTAGATAGGCTAAACACACACATAGTTCTTAAGAATTATAGATTAAGAAAAAAATGTGATCACCACAGATTTTTTGCCGTTATCCTTTTATGTCAGAGCCATAATTAATTACTTCTCGTGTTTATCTGGTGTAATAGATCCTACCAAGAAATTTGCTTTTATCTATTTATTAGATTTTACATTTAATTTATGTCACTAATGTTGCTATTGCATCATCAGTATTGTTATGAAATGGCATTTAATGATCATCAGCACCAGCCCTGTTTATAATCTGTTTCACTACTGAGCACAGACCTCTTCTCATAATCAGAAGATATAGATTATAGACAATAAAGCTGATCAAATGCGGTTTGATAGAATTCATATGTCTTTCGTAATCTCTCAGATATGCTGGATTCCCTTCAATGTTATAAGTTAGTGATAATTAACAATTTTCGTCATCATTACGCGACGTGATTTAAACCCGATACATGTACCTACCAGTTCGTGGACCTTTTATCATGTTATGTTCAAAACTGTGTCAAATATTTTGCTTCATCCAATAAAGTATCCCAATTATGAATTACACATCGTACAAACTAACCATATCACATCGGTACCATGTTAAAGTCCAGTTCATATCAATAATCTGTACTTTTCGATTATACTGAAACCCTTCAGGGTCATAAATACCTACAAGATAAATTAATGTAATAAATTGAAATCACTGTAGTAGTATTATTCTCAATAATTGTTGCTTACCTATCAGTTGTAAAGGAATTAATTGGTATTGGAAATAACATTATTTCTTTTATGAATACTTAATATAAAATAGTTTATTTAGTTCTTATTATTAATTATAAATAATATACCCGCTCAATATGCCTCTTATATATAACACTAAATACCTTTATATAATCATCTGTAAAATCACTATGCAAACACATTACTGTTACCAGTATTGAAATTATTCGGCCACCGCTGAGATTCTTTATGAACTACTTGAATATCAGTTAGTTCAGTACTTGTTGCCGTAGTGGTTAGTTGTCATAGTATTGCTCATCCAGCGGATACTAGATGCAGACATGAAGCACGTGTTCTGCTGGAAAGGCTGATACATGGGCGTCGCGTAATTGCCTGCGTATGTCTGGTACTGTTGTCTGGGAGCGAGCTCCCACGCAAGGCTTTGGCGCGATGCAGAAGTTCTGGTAGCCGTTGTTCATGGCGCTCGAGAAAGTCGTATTGCGTTGCATTCTGAAAAAAAAAACAAGAAATCTATTAGTTTCCGTCAGAGATACGACAATGTCTAGAAAATAAATTATATCTTTTACTAGCTGACCCGGCGAACTTCCTAACGCCATTGCTTTTTGTTTATTTTTTTTCATACAAACCTGCCTCCGTCAATAACGAACACATAAAAGAAAGATTTATCCTGTTTGGTACAGACGTTTGGAAGGGATTTATTTTTATTTATAAAGATTGAAATCATATGTTTCTCTTGCTCATACTCACTTAATTAATTTGGCGAAAATTCAGTTTAATTCGGTAAGACTTTACTTTTGATTTTACAAGATTACTTGTTTGCGGATATCGTTCAACTGTGTTATTGTTTGTGATTACTCCAGCTTTTTATACGAAATCGTTATCAGTATAATCTTACTCCGCTTTTTTTGTATAATTTGTTATTCATATAGGAATAAGATTGTCGCGGGCAGTTCTTTGAAGAAATATGAGTGGTGTGATTTCATGACCTTAATCCAATTATGTTATGCTTTATTATGTTAGAAGGAAAATTCAAAATATTTTATTTTTTATTTAATTTTATTATTTAGGTTTACCAACAGTTGTTACAATAATTTTATCACATCTTACATTCAAATATAGCTTGACTTAATTGTACAACTAATTAAAGTTAAACACCACATGCGATTAGATTCTTAAGAGTTAGGAAATACTAAATCTATGAGTTTGAGGCAATGATATTATATACAAAAAAGATGATTTGAGGGTAACTTATAAAGAATGTACATTTGTTTCGATCAGGTATTGTCGAAATTTATTGACACTTACGGCAAATACATCAATCGATCCAGAACAGCACTGTCTTTCGAAACGGGGGCACTAACAGAGGAGCTGGCGCACGTGGTATACGACGTGGGACATTGAACAGCATTGCAGTCAGTTTAATTATGGAGTATTTTATATAAAAATAATAGATCTATAATTGTTCTACGATTTTCCAATGAAATCATTTTAAAATGATCAAACCTTTCATTATATGTCCACTTCTTAGGCAATCTGTCTGAGTAAGATAGATGCCATAGAAATCTTTTCTGTATGCGTTCTAATCTAAGGACATTTTTCAATAATAATAATATTTATTGATTCTCTCACAATGTTCTTCCTTATACAGAGTATAATACTTAGCATAGAGGGTTAGTAGAAAAATTGTGGGAGACTGATGCCTAAACGGGACGCAAACCTGTATTTCAGGTCATCAGGCCTCCCCTTCGGACGGTTATACGGCATGCTACGAGGCTAGATTATATTTTTCATGAAAGAAATGTTCTAATTTATAAATTATAGATAGGTATACATATTATGACACATGTGAGTGTTTGTGCGTGTGTGTGTGTGTGTGTGCGCGCGCACGCGCGTTTACATGTACAGAATAGTGCGGTCTCCATACAGTAGGACAGTATTCTGCGAACCACAGGCTGCGAACTAATGCATTATACAGCATGATTTTAGTATGCGAATCACGGAAAATTTTGCCATTCCCAATCATAAATCCTAACATACTTGACGCCTTTTTAATTATCGATTCAATATGTGGCAGGTAGGTGAGTTTTCTATCCAGCACTACACCGAGATCTCTGATCTGTTCTATTTTTTTAATCTGGTGACCATCAATATTATAAGTAGAGTTAATGTAAGATAATTTTCTGGTAAACGTCACGTGGTAACACTTGTCGGTGTTTAAATTCATTCCATTCAAGAGACACCAATTCTTAAATTTGGTCATGTCTTGTTGTAGTAATGAAACATCAGATTCAGATTCTATTACACGGGAAATTTTGAGATCATCTGCGAATAAATATGCGTTGGAATATTGAAAGCAACTGGAAACATAGTTTATAAAGATATTCAACAGAACAGGTCCCAGATGCGAGCCTTGAGGGACTCCTGACAATATTTGGAACAAATCTGACCTATAACCATTCACGACAACAAAAAAGAATCTTTCGCTTAGGTACAAATTCATCCAATTTAATAGGTTGCCCGATATGCCATACATTTCGAGTTTCTTTATCAGTATTGTATGAGACACTCAGTCAAAAGCTTTACTAAGGTCTGAGTAAATAACATCGATTTGCTTATGACAATCTATGGCAACTGCAAGGGTTTCTGTAAATGATACCAAGTTAGTAACGGTTGATCTAGCTTTGACGAAACCATGTTGATGTTCAGTAATATATGGTTTGAAGTGTCCTGTCCTGTCCTTATGTAATCATTGTTATTAACAAGACAGTGAGTTCAATGTTAATCTGTCTATTACCTTAAAACTCGTATATCAGTTATTGATTAAAGCTCAAACCTTGGCTCAACGTACTTGGAAGTAGTCACATGTAATAATTGATTTATTAGACTTGGAGACAAACATATTATTATTAATAGAGTGACATATGAGTTTCATAATAAAATTACCTGCCGGGTTGTATTTTAATGTTCTTGGCGAGATATACCTAACCCAGACATGTCCCATGAAATGGTGTATTTAATTTTCTTTTAAAAAGTCGCCTCCCGTACTAGGACTTATCCTGCTGGAGACTACAAACACAACTAACGGACATAGCACCCTATTATATTTGATACTCCAATTAAGTTAAACATAAATACCGTATTGATAGTAATCATATGATATTTGGTAATTAATACAGATAGTTTAATTTTTAGTCATAAAACTATCTTAGACCTGAAAGTGAAGTACAACAGTGTAGCTGTTTCAGAACTTTGTTGGTTTTAATGTGTATAAATGGTATTTTCTCTCGTTGCGATGGAAAGCCCTTGTAACAGGTCGCACTATTCAAATTAGAATTCACCTCGAAGTTGTGTTGGAGACTGATTTCCCTGGCGAGGTCGTAGCCTTTTGTGCACATAGAACACGGTGACGTATACATTGCGTATCACCGAAGCGCAGCAGAAGGTATCCATTCCGCTACACTACTCTTTGGTGTGTGAAGCCCAATCGTCGCCATTTCTCCCAATATTTGCCTGATCCACTTTCCCACTTTTCCTACTTTTCTTCGTCTTTTAGGTATAAGTTTGGTAAAAATCTCGGCGTTACTTTCATAACGCAAGGCAATGGGGCGGGCAGTTTGATTATGTGCCATCGAAAGCATTCATAACAATTGTTTTGTATTAACCTTAGTAGTAACCAGACGGTTATATAATAATAATAATAATAAGGCCGCAGGACTCTCAACTCTGGCTTGCCTTGGTTGGCCGGCCAGAGGAAAATCGCAAGAGCTATTTGCTCGGGGGTGGAAGTGTCATTTTCAAGAGCGTAATTACGGGGAAACCCGCTCCGGGTCACGACCCGCAATGGCGAAACCGGTGCCGCACCGCTCTACACCCCTAGCCACTCGCACCGGTGTTGCCCTCTGGCTGTCTTTATGGCAGACTGCGTTTACCATGGTGGCTATTTAGAGAGGGCCCATCTAGTGAGTTGGCGAGTCACCGTCTGCCCCTTTTCGACGTACTATAAGAGTACTTAGGGCAGACGCCGTTTGTCATCCATAGTTTCCATATTCACTCATCCATTGAACACCCATCACAATAGCCCGGAGCAAGTAGTTTCCATACAAATAGCAATAGTCCTACACCTGCTGCGGCTAATCCGTGCTGTACTTCATAGTGCAGTTATGGAGGCTCCTCTGAAGGTGCCCCACCACATACTAGATTAAAATTCTCAAGGGGCCTCTGCGCGTTGGACCTATGTCTCCGTGTACGCCTGCCAAAGGGCCGTGTACTTTTTTAACATCATATGTTAGAAAAGTACGCGTGAAAGAGAAACAAATAATAATAATATTCTACCACATTCACACATATATTAAAAAATCTCTATAATACTGAAATTGATTTGTCTAGTAATGTCTGCTCATAATTTGCAAAAGAGGTAGAAATTTGCATCAAATTCTTTGTTTAAGAATTCATATATTTAATTTATTTCTTACAAAAATGTATATTTTATAAAATTCATCCATAATAACAATTTAACGCTTAACATACAAGTAATACATTGAACACTGAATAACTTAACTCACACATATTGTGATGACTAATCAGACACTATTGAGATTCTATAATCATTACTGGAGCGTCAGTTGGTTCAGAACTTGTGACCGTAGTGGTTTGGTGGTGTAGTATTGCTCATTCTGCGGATACTTGAGGCAGGCATGAAGCACGTGTTCGGCTGGAAAGGCTGAGACATGGGCGACGCGTAGCTGTCTGCGTATGTCTGGTACTGTTGTCTGGGAGCTCCCACGCAAGGCTTTGGCGCGATGCAGAAGCTATGGTAACCGTTGTTCATTGCGCTAGAGTAAGCCGTATTGCGTTGCATTCTGAAAAAAAACAAGAAATCTATTAGTTTCCATTCGGATGAGATACGACAATGCCTAGAAAATAAATTATATCGTTTACTAGCTGATCCGGCGAACTTCCTAACGCTATTGCTTTTTGTTTTTTTTATCATGAACCTTCACAAACCTCCGTCAATAACGAACACATAAAAGAAAGATTTATCCTATTTGGTACAGACGCTTGAAAGTTATGCGCATACAATCATTTCGGTGATTTATTTTTATTTATATAGATTAAAATCATATGTTTCTCTTGCTCATACTCACTTAATTAATCTGGAGAAAATTCTGTTTAAATTCGGTAAAACTTTACTTTTGATTTAACAAGATTACTTGTTTGCGGATATCACTCAACTGTGTTATTGTTTGTGATTACTCCAGCTATTTATACGAAATAGTTATCAGTATAATCTTACTACGCGTTTTTTGTATCATTTGTCATTCATATAGGTATAAGATTGTTACAGGAAGTTCTTCGAAGAAGTATGAGTGGTGTGATTTCATATCGGTAATCCAATTTTTATTAGCTTTATTATGTTAGAAGGAAAATTCAAAATAGAATAAATATGTATCGATTAATTGCGTACTTAACTTTTTCTTCCCAAGATTTTATGTTCAGTCTGCAAAAGTTCTAGATAGCTGAACAGCTATAGTCTAGAAGAGTATCGACCTAGGGATGTTTTGGAGTTATGAAATTAGCTCTTGTCTCAATAATATCAATATCAATTGAGTCAATACTTTCACCCGTTTGTCTGTCCTTAGTCGGCGTGCATGTTTTGGAAGCGAATAATCGTAGGCATCGGAGGAGACACTTCATTTTTTATCCACTAGAAAAAAAAATATTTTTCCTAGCACTGGTTTATAAAATGTTGCCCGGATCAGGTTTCAGTCGCACTGTAGAAATTTTTTCCGTATCAAATCTCGTTAGATTCAAAAATATACCTTGGATTCCTAGGTAAATTGGAGTATTAGTCGATGGTCTTGGATCGAAAAAGAAGTACTATTTTTATGATGCACTATTTTTTTGTTCTTCCATTGCAATAAGACAATGAGCTATATGATTTATAATATTGAGATGGACATTAAATGTTTTAATAAAACTTAATATTAGGTACTTCCTTATAGGTCAAAAGATCAACAAACAAACGGATATTTCCAATTCGACCGGTGAACGATGATGAGAAATAATTACTATTTTAGATCAGAAAGGCGTTTGATTATAAGACTCTTCATATTTCTTGCCAGTTTCACTCGATCTGGCCAAACCACGTCTAGTGTCAGAGAAGCTACTAAAAGTATGCAGATACGTACATGAAATTATAATATTTTCTATTCAATTCAGTAAATAAACAAATGTACCTACCTACTTATTTACTCGGCGTTATTTGTCCTTATGTAATCATTGTTATTAACAAGACTGTGAGTTCAATGTTAATCTGTCTATTACCTTAAAACTCGTATATCAGTTATTGATTAAAGCTCAAACCTTGGCTCAATGTACTTGGAAGTAGTCACATGTTATAATTGATTTCTTATTATTAGACTTGGAGACAAACATATTATTATTATTAATAGAGTGACATATCAGTTTGATAATTACCTGCCGGGTTGTATTTTAATGTTCTTGGCGAGATAATTATACTTAACCCACACATGTCCCATGAAATGTTGTATTTAATTTTCTTCTAAAATGACGTCTTCCGTACTAGGACTAATCCTGCTGAAGACTACAAACACAACTAACGGACATAGCACCCTATTATACTCCAATTGACTTGAACATAACTACAGTATTGATCGTAATCACATGTTTTTTTTTGTAATTAATACACATAGTTTAATTTTTAGTCAAACATCTATCTTAAACCTGAAAGTAAAGTACAACCGTGTAGCTGTTTCGGAACTTTGTTGGTTGAAATGTGTATAAATGGAGATCTAGATGCACTGCGTTTATATTTGGAGTACCTAATAGCTCAACTGTCCTTGCTGATTTTGCAGTAATAAATCAGCCAGGCTGAAAAAACACTATATGATGCAAAGCACTGTTAAGAAATCGAAAATAAAATTTATTCTCGATTTCTTATAGGTATATAAATAGGTATATTTAATATACCTACCTAATAACATATAAAGAATCAATTTATAAATAACTGATGGCTATCATCAAGGCAGAATAACACAGTAGAGTCATACCAAGTGGTAGTCAACAATTGAAAAATTCTCTCGCGAAAATTTGGGACTTAAACATAACTACCATATTGATCGTAATCACATGATTATTGGTAACTAACACAGCAGAGTTAAATTTTTCGATTATGTTCTAACTTAGACCTGAAAATGAGGGGCAGCCGTAGCTGTAGTGGAATTTTGTTGATTTTAATATGTTTAAATGACCTTTTCTTTTGTTGCGTTGGAAAGCCCTAGTAGCTCAGGTCTCCCTTCACCACTCAAGTTAGAATTCACCTTGATGTTGTGTTGGAGACTGTTTCCCGTTTGTGTTCCCGAGTGGGGGCGGGGCGTAGCCACTTGTGCACATAGAATACAGTGACGTATACATTGCGTATCACCGAAGTGCAGCAGAAGGTATCCATTCCGCTACACTACTCTATTTTGTGTGAAGCCCAATCGCCACCATTTCTCCCAAAAGGTATTTGCCTGTTCCACTTGCCCACTTTTCCTACTTGTTGTTCCTACTTTTCTTCGTCTGTTAGGCATAAGCTTGAAAAAATCTCGGCGTTACTTCCATAATGCAATGCAATGAGGTGGCCAGTTTGATTATGTGCTAACGAAAGCATTCATAATAATTGTTTTGTATTAACCTTAGTAGTAACCAGACGGTTATTAAACATATTTAAAAAAATCTATCATACTGAAATTGATTTGTCTAGTAATCTCTGCTTATAATTTGCAAAAGGGCAATTGTCGCAATTTGCATCAAATACTTTGTTTAAGAATTCACATATTTTATTAATTTCTTACAAAAATGTATATTTTATAAAATTCATCCACAATAACAATTTAACACTTAACATACAATACAATGAACACTGGATAACTTAATGGCAATAACTCTAAAACCGACACACACACATTGTGATGACTAATCAGACACTATTGAGATTCTATAATCATTACTGGAGCGCCAGTTGGCTCAGAACTTGTGACCGTAGTGGTTTGGGGGTGTAGTATTGCTCATCTTGCGGATACTTGAGGCAGGCATGAAGCACGTGTTCGGCTGGAAAGGCTGAGACATGGGCGTCGCGTAACTGCCTGCGTATGTCTGGTACTGTTGTCTGGGAGCTCCCACGCAAAGCTTTGGCGCGATGCAGAAGCTCTGGTAACCGTTGTTCATGCCGCTCGAGAAAGCTGTGGGGCGCTGCATTCTGAAAAAGCAATATCATATAAATTTGTTTGAATTAAGATTAGATAATATCTACTGGTGATCTCAAGAAAATATTAAAAATATTTTACAAATCATATTTGACTTCTAAATACTCACTTGATTTATTTGCAGATAATTATATTTAAATCAGTGATGTTTTACTCGAGTTTACAAGATGGATTGTTTGTGAATATCGCTCCACTCTGCAATTGTTTATGATTACGATTGCTATTTATACGACATCGTTATCAGTTAATTTACTACGGGCGTATCTATTGTTCCTATCGTTATATACATTTGGCGCAATAAGTTCTTCGAATTTAAAGTATTAATAATTTGGTTTCATAACATTAATCCATAATATTCAAACAAACAGCTACGCAATTTCATTAAAATGTTTACTTTTTATTATACAATCCATTCTCAAAATACCACGTTTGAATGTTCCAGATTATTAAAGAACCGATTAAAAAGCTATCTGAAATAAAAATTATGGTGTGAGCAATCGGAGATCCAGCTCATTAAATGTTATTTCAGCCGATTAAGCTATTTGACATACATATCATAAGATTCTCGGAAAGAATTTAAAGAAAGAAAATGTATACCTAGTCATAAATATTGTAACAAAGAAAAAAAATTTTTTTTAATTGCAAATAACATTTATTACTTTTACAATGTGTTAGTTTAATACTTTATGTATTGTATAAAAAACAATTTAATAAAAATAAATAAAAATAAAATAAAACAATTTAAAATATAAAAAGCTTTTTCGAAGTGGTCTCCATTGGCTGCAATACAGTCCTTTAATTTTGAGGCCAGTTATCAATAGAAGCATGCACTCCTTATCACCTTACCTCCAAATTATTACCGAGCAAAAAATCTATTCACAAAAAATTGTAACGCAAACCTAATGTTTGGGAAATGAACGTTTAAACCACAGATATGACAAGTATCAGATGTAACTCACGGCACAGTTGCGTGCGGCCACTAAAGCAAATACAAAATTGAAAAGCGAATACAAACTCGTCTCAGTGCGCTACGAAGCATCGTACATTTCACGCGTCACGATCACGTCAACTTTTAAATTCTCAAAATGCCGTCTTGTGTTCTTTAAACACTGTAAAAGTTGTTCCTAAAAACAAAAACAGGAAAATGGAATATCTTTTCACAGGTAACTATTGTTAATTTGACTGTTTCCTAATTTAATTTCGATAAAATTCGTATTTGTGCAAGAAATATGTAAGTGTTGCCAGTTTTTGTCGACGCCGTTCTGCCTGAATTAGGGAAAATGCACTTGTCAATTGATTATGTGATAATGATTGTCATGTTAATGAAAAATACATTACCGTATTATAAAAGTATACTGTAGATATATCTTCTTTCTCATAAATATAGTAATAGAATTTCAATGTCCATTAGTATATACCTTACATAATATTGTTTTGAGTTCGATCCCCAAACGATCCAAATATTCGTACACCCTGCTACTCGTCAAGCTTATAAACTTTGACCTTTGCACCGTTCTTATGGCGTAAACAATAAGTATCAAAATCGCACAGCAAATGTTTAGCTTGACTTGGCGCCGTGTGTACATACATACTTATGGCGTAGGGAATAAGTATCAAAATCGTACAGCAACTGTTTAGCTTGACTTGGCGCCCTGTGTACATACATACTAATGGCGTAGGGAATAAGTATCAAAATCGTACAGCAACTGTTTAGCTTAACTTGGTGCCGTGTGTACATACATACTTATGGCGTAGGGAATAAGTATCAAAATCGTACAGCAACTGTTTAGCTTGACTTGGTGCCGTGTGTACATACATACTTATGGCGTAGGGAATAAGTATCAAAATCGTACAGCAACTGTTTAGCTTGACTTGGCGCCCTGTGTACATACATACTAATGGCGTAGGGAATAAGTATCAAAATCGTACAGCAACTGTTTAGCTTGACTAGGTGCCGTGTGTACATACATACTTATGGCGTAGGGAATAAGTATCAAAATCGTACAGCAACTGTTTAGCTTGACTTGGTGCCGTGTGTACATTCATACTTATGGCGTAGGGAATAAGTATCAAAATCGTACAGCAACTGTTTAGCTTGACTTGGCGCCCTGTGTACATACATACTAATGGCGTAGGGAATAAGTATCAAAATCGTACAGCAACTGTTTAGCTTGACTTGGTGCCGTGTGTACATACATACTTATGGCGTAGGGAATAAGTATCAAAATCGTACAGCAACTGTTTAGCTTGACTTGGTGCCGTGTGTACATACATACTATTTATTTCTCAACTAATCGACGCCAGCGGCTTCGCACGCACATATTTTCTTATTTCTCGTTTTTCCCGATCCCGTGGGAATTTCGAGAAATCCCGTCTTGGTGCACCCCTACGGTTCCCAAGAAACATACATGCTAAATTTCAGCTTCATGCGCCGAGTAGTTTCGGCTGTAGCTTGTCTGTCAGTCAGTCAGTAACGCAAGGATTTTATATATACAGATTTACGAAGTAGTTAAAACTTAACTCGGTACCTACATTTAAGAAATGTATTTATAAAAGCATTAATTAAATCCATGGTAAATTCTTCAAAACCGCAAATGAATATAAGAATATTACATAACTATATGCAAAATACTGGGAGATTATTCATAATCTGGCAACTTTTCACACACATAGACGCGCGTGTCCGTACAGTGCCAGTCGCCAAAGGTCACGCACACATAGCTGTCAACGTGCCACGCTTAGTTGGACGAATACGCTACATCTGATTCTTGTTAATAAATCTATGGTTTAAACTATAACTTGTTTACCAACTAGTACTTTTAACATTTTTTATTTAGTCAAATATTTCAGTTGGAATAACAGTTTTTACGCAAAATCAATAATTATCCTAATCTAAATAGTTCAGTTCCGGGTAACCTACTAAAAACAATATCTTTTTTATATTAATGCAAGTCGTTTCTGACACTCGCCGGCTGCTACCGCGGCACCGCTCGCTTCACTCGCTCGGCTCGTGCGTAGGGGGTCACAGTTCTAACCTAACCTAACCTTACTATTTTTTTAGTAATTAACCTACTCTAACTACTTCCATAAATAAACTAATATCACCGAACGTTTATTGTCTGAAGATTGTTTGCTGTGATAAATCATTTGATTAAGGACCAAATGCCATAATGATATTATACTTGGTAATATTTTTCCAAGTAAAAATTTGACCAAATAAAAATATGCGTACTAAAATCATTTGAAATATTGCAATGGTATAAAAAAGGTTGCTTAAATTTGTTTGGGTAATGAAATTTTGTCAAAATCTTTTCGGCTAAACGGCAGGATCCCAATAATTACACATATTGTGGTCAATGGTTTGTAATACTTACAGTTTAACGGTCTTATTTCAGTGCCATTATAATTTCACTAAACCGATACAGTGGAATTGTAAGCACAAAACACTATACCTACTCTCACGAGTGATTGTAAGGCAGTGATAGGTATTTTGATTGTCAAAATGTCAAATGCATGTGATGTCACGGCTTTTGTTAAATACCTGCGACATGTACATTTACTGTTGAGGTTTTGCTTTTTGTTTTTTTTAATGATTCCTTTTGCTGAACGGTGATAGCTTAGTGCAGAGATAGAAGCCGCCACGCATCTAGAGAACGGACACAAGAAATTTGATCTGGAGATTATACAGTTGTAAACAGGTTTTTTTAGGTTTATCACTTGCCTGTGTCGGGAAGAGCTCCTTACCATGGCTCCTTAGGCCTTATTAATTTGTAGATAAACCTCTGTCGCGTCATTCGATCAGAATTCAGATGATGACAAAATTCAGTACTGTACATCATCATCAGCCTTTAACAGTCCACTGCTGGACTAGAGGCCTCTCTTTTGAAAGGAGGAATTGACCTACTGTACCACGCTGGCCAAACGGGTTGGTATAGGGTTTGTATCAAGTTTTCCTTCTCTTACAGTGCTGTTCTCTGCATAATATGCTCCCTCTGTCGGCTCTTACGACACCCATGGGATGATATGAGGTGGTGACATTCCGTATTCTTAATCCGTCACCACACGGACTAAATTACTAAATTCAAGTACTGTACGATAGATACCTACGAAATTCGCTTTAAATGCAGTGCAAATGTAAAAGTGATAGTCTCGCTTGTTAAGGCGTAAATGTGCGAAGTTCATAGCGTTGTTAACAGGTCGGCAAAAGATGAGCAATATTTGCAAATGTCCCATTTAGTCCACCGGCCTAAACCGTTTCATACTGCATTTACATCAGAGCGCAACCATGCTTCGGAGTACATGTTAAGCTTTAGTCCTAGTCATGGAGTCATTAATTTATCAAATTCTAGTATTTGTACAATGAAAATGATTTTCAAACTTTGGTATTGAGGTGTTTAATCATCTTTGATGTTTCTACGGAAAATATATGTAGAACATATACATACAATTTATGTTACAATGCGACTTATGTTAGTATTTTTATCATCTTGGCTACTACCGAATAATAAGCAAAAGTATTTAGATTAGCCACCTCAGTAAATTATTAAGATTACATATCGTTGCCTAATAGCATACTTCTGTAATCCTGCAAAATGAATCATCAGTCTTTTAAGTAAATATTCTTTAATTATAATACCTCAGAAATTTATCATGATTGTAGCATTTTTTGTAATCCTTTAGTACACTGAATAATAAATCATGAAAGTAGACTGGGGGAAGAACAAGCTTGGTGTCACGTGATGTTTGTACGATAAATAATGCAGTGTCTGTAGATGTGTATCGTTCTCTATCATTTAAGTAGGCGACAAGCTGGTCAACTGCATTACGTTTAATACCTAGTGTCAAAACTACTGCAAGAACAGATCATTTGGGGATTACCGCTAAAATTGTATTACCTACAAGATTTTTGTCTTGCCTTGGCGGTTAGTTTGGGTGGACCAAATCCTATTTGAATAAGAGCAGTTCCCATCGTGCTGTGTTCAGGTTTTGCATATTGGCTTTTTTGACAGGTGTATTGCCCAATACTTCTTAATACTTCATCCAGGGTTAACTCCAGAGCAGGGAGCTTTTTATCGAAGACAAGCACAAATAGTTTTGGAATATATGTGTTAGCTTTAAAGCCTGTTTTAAAAAGTTATAATTTATTTATTTTTTAATTTGTTTCATTACATTCTTAGATCATTGTCGTATCCTATAATACGTCGTGTTCTATAGTACCCTTGTATTACATTTAAAACATAATAGTCCAACAAGGATATAACCCTCTTTATAATGGCAAACACTTCAATATTATATTTTTACGCATTGGAATATATTACGCAGCAATGATTCATTGCAACAGAGAAGATATTTCATATATTCAGCATTCAATGATTTACGCGTTGGCATTTTATACGCAGCTACTGTCTTCCTAAATGAATACAAAGCTAGAGGTCATTTAAACTGCATTTTTCTTATCTTGAATTTAGTATGTTTTATGCACCATATTGATAAAGCCAAAGCTATCCTATTTCCTCTCCGGTCATTGACATATTTAAATCAATGTCTCCGGTACTGGAATAAAAATACAAAGTGTCACTACCCCACTTCATTCCGCCAACCTTCCTTATTGACTCACAATACTTTTGTGACTAAAATAGGAGAGTCTTTAGTTCATTAAACCGGCAAAACGGACTGCGGAAAGCTGAGTGGTGGAAGCCGTTAGCTAATGACCGTGACAGTGCCATTTACCGTCCCACATAGGAAAGGTGGAGTGCTTTTCAGAACAAAGCCTTTTCCTGCCCGTGCTTGGCAGGAGACGGCTTAGCTCGGAACGAAACGCAACAACAAGAACCTACTATTTTACGTCGAACTTCTGTCAAAGGGTGATACTTCATCAAGTACCTAATGTCAATCTCTAATCAGCGTAGTCATATCTGTTTTCTATAGATAATTAGTCACTTATATGATGATTTATATTTTGATACATATTCAGCGCTGATTGTTGTACATGATACATATTCAGTTGCCATATGAATTGTGAATTTGTGATAGTGCCGTGCCACACGCGTCTTTAATAAGAAATTGATAAATTCACTATCATACTGTTAGATAGGCTAAACACACACAGTACTTTAGAATTATAGATTAAAAACAATCACTTATAATTTTTAGCCGGTATCCTTTAATGACAGAGCCATAATTAATTACTTCCCGTGTTTATCTGGTGTATTAGATAGCTACAAAGAAATTTAGTTTTATCTATTTGTAAGATTTCACATTTAAATTATGACCTTTGTGTTGGTATTGCATCATCAGTATTGTTATGAAATGAAATGACACAGTTGAGTTATACCAAGTGATAGTCAACAATTGAAAAATATATATCTCCCGACAAACATTTAGGTACCTTCAACCAATATAGGAAGGAGGCAGCGATAGCCTAGTGGAGATACCAACGGACTGCCGTGCAGAGGGTTCGAATCCACGGCGCGCACCAATGACTTTTCAAAGTTAAGTGCGTATTAAAATGTTAATTTTCGTTTGCCCCGCGCCAGGAAGATCACGTTAAACCGTCGGTCCCGGCTATCATGAAGATCTTTAACAGTCGATACGAGGAATCAGTACCCTCAAATAAACTGATACTGGTTTAATCCATGGAATACCGCTATTCCTTGGGGTGCGGCGATCAGGCGGCATTCACTCTGTGAAAAAGTTAATATTCTGTCATATCTAATTAGACCAGTAAGCGGACCTCGGGCTCCAAGGCGTGTAAGTTTTGGATGCAACCGGGATAACGCTAGGGCAATGATGAACCAATAAAGGATTGGTCCTTGTTTGTGAAGCAGACAACAGTTTTGGACATATCTTGGCAGCTTTTCGAAGCCGAAGTCACAGCCTTTTTAGCCGAAAATGAACCTATTATGACTGCACGGTTGGCAAATTGGATTAAGTGGATCGCCTCATCGCTTCTCTCGAGATTTATGTGTTTGATCCCATAGTTAAGGCACTCATATCCTAGTGTTCTCGAAAGACATGCGAAGTCCGCCAACCCGCACAGAGGGCCAGCGGGGTGACTATGGTCTTATTCCTTCTCATTATGTGTACCTATCCAGTAGAGGGTCAGTTTATATGCATGGCTGAAGATGATCTCAACACAGGACTTTGTGTGATCCTCTTTGTCTTTTTTGTACTCGTATTGTCCACGATACAGAAGTTATTTCTAGAGCAAAAGTATTAAAAAAACTATATTATACGCCGGGTGTTAAGTATCCGCATGGTGTGCAATATTACGTCACCGAGCGGCTACATACTTTGTGAACGTATTAGAAAAAGTGGTGTCCAAAATGCTGGTTACAGAATCTTGAGAAAAATTATGTTACCTATTGAAACTTCGGCCAGTTTGACTCCAAACTGGCGCGTTTTGTAACGTCTATTAATACTCAATATTTTATTGCACTACATAAGTTACATTGGTGTTACATTTCACAGTTACAGATAGGTATTACGGTTACTTATGCTCTTTGATACAAAATCCGAGCGACTTACGAGCAATTACAAGATATCATCATAATATACATATTCAAAGTGACTTGCCGCGACTTACTTGGGTATCATCGCAGAGTTTTAATCTACAGCACCTAAAAACGGGACGTTTGGACGGTTTAACTCGTAGGCGTTCGCTGAGGAAGGACTTTCAATATTCCACACCATCAATCAATCAGCCTATTGCAGTCCACTGCTGGCCCTCTTGGCCCTGCTGGACTCTCCCAACATGCGCCACACCATTAAAAGGCAAAATAGGGATTGAAAGTTTAAGATGGGCGAAGTCGCGGGCGACTGCTACAATATGAGTAATATTTAATAAAGACTAGTGGCATACCTATGTGATAAGTAATCCAAAAAACTTTAGTTCTCAATCTCTTAAGTACATGATATCTGAAGTCAGAACAGCTCCAGAAACAAATTGCAGGTAAAGTACCTTTGGACGATAAAATGTGTTGTAAATTAAAAAAACAATAATCTTCGCTGTAATGGATTCAAGAAATTGTAATATCTTTCTAATCCAAGATGAAGATAAGAATATTTGGCTGAAGTAGGTATATTATGGCAGCCAGATATACGGCGTCTGAAAACTTCGTTGAATGCATCTAAGTATGGGGTGGTGGATCACGGTTCCTCTTCTTTTTACGTGACTTTGAGGTCAACTTTTACGATCGTAGTAGGACCGCCCGACATGGCCTAGCAATTCTTATTTATTTTATTTATTTACTAGAGGACGCCCGCAGCTACGCCCGCATTTTATTATATTTTACCCGTTTTGCCCGATCCCGTGGGAATTTCGGGAAATCCCTTCTTAGAGCACGCCTACGGCCCCCAAGGAACATACATGCCAAATTTCAGCTTCCTGCGCCCAATAGTTTCGGCTGTAGCGTGTCTGTCAGTCAGTCAGTAACGCAAGGATTTTATATATTAAGATTTTATACTTTATTGTACACTTATAAAAAACATTTTAAGGAATTATACATTAAATATAGTACAATGGGCGGCCTTATCGCTTAAAGCGATTTCTACCAGGCAACCTTTGGATGGAGATATTATTGGTAGGAAATAAATGGTAGTTGTAGAAGTGTACCAGTACCTATGTAAAAATGCCTATGCATAGACTTAATATATATATAAATAAATATAATATTGTGATACCTAGGTATACAATAATAATATACTTACATACCTACATATATATATATATATATATATACATAAATATTTATAAATATAATAAACAAATACCTAATAGTATATAGTAGTGAAACAGGAAATTTTATAATGTTAGATAGTAGTCCTTGACTAAAGTTTTGAACCTGCTTACCATCTGAGCCTGTCTAATATTTAACGGTAACGCATTCCATAGGCGAACAGCAGTGACAGAAAAAGATTTATCGAGAAATGACGTGGAATGTACCGGCGTTTTTAGTTTCAAATTTTCTGATGACCTCAAATAACGATTATGCGTATCATGAAGGAATTCGAATCTTCCTTTAAGATAGGAGGGAGTTGAAGGGTTGAACAGTATATTGTACAGCAAAGAGAGAATATGAGCATTCCGGCGATGTCGTATGGGTAGCCACTTGAGCTGTGTTCGAAATTGTGAAACATGATCGTATTTGCGTAATCCAAATGTGAATCGTATACAGAGATTTTGAAGGCGCTCAAGTTTGTCTAGCTGGTTTTCGGTGAGATCTAGATAGCTGACATCTGCATAATCAATAATGGGTAGAAGAAGAGAGTTAGCAAGCGCAATTTTGGTGGCAGTGGGAAGAAAGCTTCTTAATTTTCGTAGTGATCCTGCTGAAGCAAACACCTTTCGACTCACTTCCTGTATTTGCGACTGCCAAGTAAAAGAAGAGGCCATAGGTATACCCAGGTTCTTTACTTTATCCTGTATGGGGATTAAAGTGCCATCGAAAGTAACGTGAGGAAGCTGAGACCAGTCGATCTTTGATATCATTCGTGAACTACCAATAACAATGACCTGGGTTTTCGAGGGATTGACTTTAAGTCTGGATTTGCTCCAACTGCTGATCTGTACCAGGTCACTGTTAATGGTACTCACAGAAGATGACATCTGTGCCAATGGCGACTGCGTATAAATTTGGAGATCATCTGCATATAGGTGATAGGAGGAGCGAAGATTATTTGATATAGAATTTATAAAAATTGCGAAGAGTAATGGAGACAGCACGCCACCCTGGGGCACACCGACAGTTGTATCAATATGTTATCCTGAGACAAGAACAGAGACCGATGGCTTTACACGCCTTCCAAAGCACATTGTGACAGAAATGCGACAACAACTGGTTAGCCATCGATGTGTTGATCCTGCAAACGTTGCTGCTATGAGTGCTAGAAGCTGGCACTAAATGGCTCGAATGATGTAAGTACGCCAGTTCACCCGCACTTAAATCAAAGAATCGTCAACGTTACACAGCACAGCTGTTTTTAATGCGCTATTCATAAGCATATTTGCAATAGATTGCTCTAGCACAATAGAAAACACATAATATAGTACTGCTCATTTTGTCGAGGGTATAAGCGAAGCCAATAGTTTTTTTTTATGTTTCGGGGTGATTTTACCAGGCTTCTACCATCGCCGGTTTCTTGGATACAAGAATTGCAATCCTCCGGTGTTAAGACCAGCTCCAAGGTATTAATGATTATGTACAACGTGCAACCCTAAGGGCATAAAAACAAAATCAAGATGATATGCAGAAAGGCGTTTTTAGAATAGTAAAGAAGCCAGCCGTGTGGTTGACGGCCTAGCATACAAGTGTCACTACCCCCTATCTTCCCGTGGATGTCGTAAGAGGCGACTAAGGGATAACACGATGCAAATACCATCTTTGCGTAGAGACGGAAAACTCGACATCAAACCCTATATGACTGCCTCGTTGGTCTCGCGGCATAAATGTGCGCGTGGGATCGGGAGGTCCCGGGTTCGATTTCTGGGTCGGGCAGTGTTATTGAGATTTCTGTCACGAAATTCTCAGTAGGAGCTCGGAGTTTGGAAATGTGCCCGGTACGGCAATAGGCTCGCCCCTTATTACGTGGGACTAAAGTATATCTGGCGAAAAGTGGGTATAGAAATACACCTCTGACTACCCCTTCGGGGATAAAAGGCGTGACGGTATGTATGTATGTATGTAAAGGGAAAGCTACATATTCAGTGGTTTTTTTCCTGCCTCCACCACACTAGATCAGTTTCCAAATGATGAAATTTCGACATACCTTCAATTTTAATGCCTACTATATGAGATTACTACTTTGCAGTCCTCTAGAGCACCAATGCTATTCATCCAAAAACTCCAAGTCCTCCTCCAATCATAACTAGTTTAGTCAACCTCTTCAAGTCTTAATCATGGTAACTCCACTGATACAATAGTAGTAGTCAATAAATTATCGGTAGTCTTATCGAGAGATAATATGATACTAATTTGATACGTTTTTCTTAGATTTGTGACTTTATTAATTAAGTCATACATGTTTTTATTGTTACCAAATCCAATTTATAATATTGTTTACAAAAATGAGTCATACATAGATACTAAAAAGTAGTGTCTACATCGAAAAATTATCACTCTGAACAGGAAAAAAAATGTATACACGTACACGTACTCGTGTAAGTGGCGACTATACGAATCTTTAGAGATGTGTAGATGTGTTATGTGTGGGCTATGAATCTCAGAAGGTATGCTTTTCCGTCTCATAGAGCACGTGCGTAGAGCCGTCACTTCCTAATCTTCTGTATTTTATTTATTGCTACAAATATACGTACACTGCCTTGACGAGCGTTTTGGTTCAAATTTATCTTATGAGGATATCGCCTTGCATGAAACAAAATCGCCTTAATTTCTTAAAAGCAATTTAAAAATCTATTTACAAAAAATTAAATCACTTTACCCGATGGACTTTTTACGCCATACTGGGTCACATAAAACACGTCGTCCAGCTAATCTGACCACATATCATTAAGAAATTGCCCATTATTACAATAACACTGTTAAATCACGACGAGTTGTGTTCACATATCTATAAATAATGTATGTATATTCAATATGAACTGAAGTAATGACGGGTCTTACTTCACGTTATTCTGAATAAATAACGTTTGCATTGTTATCTGGGTTACTACTTGTTTAGGTTGATGACTGTCCATTTTACTGTATTTTGTTGAACGTAGAATATATAGTTTTTTCCATATTTTGATTTACTTTGCTTTTTGGGCTTTCTTTCATTAACTTCATTTTCATAATAACTATACCTTCATAAACACTACCAGCTTTTGGTTGACCGAAAGCCCCATGATCCGCAATCGCTTATATTACCGCTAGACATTCAATCAAGGCATTCAATAATATTACAGAGATAAGTTATGAACATAATATTGGCACAGCACTTTCACGAGGTTTCTTTTTTGGCGATACAGCGGTTGCTATTTGCGCCAGAGCAGGCACTGCCTTGTAGGAAATTGATCTGTTTTCTCCAAGTTTGTGTTTGGTAATTAGTTCCCAGTGGTTTAAGTAGTCGGCAACATCTTTATGTATCTATCTATATTACGGTATGAATTACCACAGCAAAAAGTTTATAAATTTCGCTATCAGAATCCACCATTTCCTCTAACCAGTATATCTGGATAATCTATGAGTCTACTGGTAGATTTAAGACTTCCCTAATATTTACTTTATTTGCAAAGCTACTGTGAAGCAATCACAGTAGTATTGCAATTAAATAGGAGGTTTGAGCCACTATACACGCTGGCCGTACAGCCAGCTATGAACATTAAAATGTTTAATTGCGCATTTCAGAACCTAACGGCAAAAACCCAGCGGTTTTGCAGTGTAATTTTCTTTTGTATTTTATTAACACGTTGGCTGCGGCAAGTAAAATCATAAACCTTCATCTGGTGCGGCGGCAGGTCCAAATGTGCCCCCAACGATTTTTCCGCCAGTGCGTGGCAGGTTTTTTTCAACCCACCAGCACTAGGGTGGCTTAAAATGCTTTTTGATTCTGTTAGAATAACCTTGAACCCAGCTTCCTTAGGTTTTATTCGCCCCGGAATCTACCAAATAGGAAATTATATATAAACCAGGAAAAGTGGCAGGCCTATATCGACCTGAACCGCACAAGAAGGTATTTTTAGCAGTGATGGGACATACCAAAATAAAGGACTATCGAAAATAAAACAGAATTATCGTACATAAAAGAAATGAAGATTTTTATTTAATTGTGGCTGTTTTGAAAACATGACATGCAAATGATTCATGTTGCATTACCTGCAATATTTTTTAATGTTATTTCACTCTTTTTTTTTTTTGCTTCGTCGCTACTGAAGGTTGTCTGCAGTCGCTCGTAGCACCCTGCACAATTTCACACGATTGAAAAGAAACAAAATTATTTAAAAACTGGATTTATACTTAATTAATATGTTTTTATTACATTGTATATTCCATAAAAATGTTATAAAACCTGAAAGTATGACACTTCACCTATTAAACACCTATTTTCATCATGATCATCAGCATCGTGAACATTTGAAATAGGTACGTCACACTGCTAGCGCGGTTGTGAAGCGGCTGAGAGTATATAAGTAGGTAAGCTGTTCTAAAAATTCTAATTAAGCACAGTTTGATTGGTGCCGTTTTTCGAGCTGCGATCGTGCATGTATTGTATATTTGATCGAAGCTTTTAAGTCACCGTTCAAGCCAAAAAAACGGGATCGAAATCGTTTTAGCACCGCTCTGTTTGCGTCGGGGGTTAAAAAACGAATATCACTGCACCTTCGCAGGTAACCGTACATTTCCTAATATTATAAAGCAAAACTTACTGCTTTTACTTGGTTTTCCATTATGTTTTGTTCCTAAATACTTTTTATTTTTCTTAATTGGAAATATTTCATCACTACTGTCACTATCAGTTATAATTGCAGGGCGAATCTATCTTCAAAAATTTTTATTTTTCTTTTATTGTTTGCCAGCGTCAATTTTATTGACAGAGCCCACGTCAGATAACCTAGATAGCACAACACGAACTGGCGGCGCATGGGCTCTGTGCGGTATCGGGTCGCCGGCGGCCTGTTGGGTTGGCGGGCTGAAATAAACCCACTGCCGCACTGAGCGGATATATTTCATCCCTAGTGCGTGGTAGGCCGAAAAAGGCCTGCCGTGATGTTTTTATAAGGAGTACCTAGAATTTGGACTATAAGCCGAAATATATATTTGTCTCTAACAAAACCTTAAAAACACCTAAAATAATCGTTCCGCACCAGCGAGAGGGACATATTTTCTTCGTCCGCACCAGTTGTAAGTACAGCGGCAGGCCGAAATCGGCCTGATCCGCAGTGAACGTGTTAAAATTATTCTTATACGGTCCGTATCTTTAAATATAATTTTTTATATTATTATACTTCAGGCACTGCCATCGTCCAACATAAGTACCATGTTGGACGATACGACTTTCCGCATTGCTTCTTGCCTTCGTTTAGGTGCGCAATCTGTTTCTCCACATCGCTGTCACTGTGGAGGGTCACCATGGTCTGTCATGCAGCACGAACGCAGGTCGTATTCCACGACACGCCAACCTCAATGACATACTTCGCCGGGCTCTTGTCACCGCTAGCGTTCCAGCCCAACTTGAACCTAAGGGCTTGGTACGCGACGATGGCAAAAGACCAGACGGTATGTCGTTACTGCCGTGGAAGCTGGGTAGGCCTTTGGTGTGGGACGCAACTTGCGTCGACACCCTTGCGCCATCTCATCTTCCTAGCACAGCGGGTTGTGCGGGCGCTGCTGCAGCTACAACGGAGACTCTCAAACGGCGCAAATACATCAATCTAGTAGGAGATTATGTATTTGAGCCCTTTGGAGTCGAAACGTTGGGACCATGGGGTCCAAGTGCGCGATCACTTTTTAGAGATCTCTCAAAGAGACTGGTTGACGCCTCGCGTGACCTGTATTTGGCGCAAAAGATCAGCATTGCCATACAACGTGGCAATGCTGCCAGCATTCTGGGCACGCTTCCAATTGACGGCGATGTGGAGGATTGCCATGACGCCCTTTAAATTTTCTATTCCTTTCTTTTTTTTAATGTATTTCTTTTATTTTTTAGTTATTTAAGTATAGAAATTATTGTTTTATTTTATGTGTAAATAGTCACTTAGCTATAGTTAGTTTTAATTTGATTGCAAATAAATATTACACTGAGGTATAAATATATTATACCTCAAGTTTGTATTATTTTCAATAGATAGTTATGAATTAAATAGAAAGAAACTTCAATCAGCCTATCGCAGTCCACTGCTGGACATAGGCCTCTCCCAACACGCGCCACAGTAGACGGTCCTCAGCCTTCCGCATCCAGTCTGTCCTAGCTACCTTTTTAGGTCGTCGGTCCACCGAGCCGGGGGCCGCCCTACCTTACGCTTGCCGAGGCGTGGTCTCCACTCTAGGACACGCTTGCTCCATCGGCCATCAGTCCTTCTACAGATATGGCCAGCCCACTGCCACTTGAGCTTACTGATTCTGTGAGCTATGTCGGTAATTTTGGTTCTTTGTCGGATAACTTCATTTCGAAACTTAATTTCAGTGAGAAAAACTTTAACTTCAATGAGACGCCGAGCATTTTGTATTTTAGTAAAATTATTCTTATAACGTCCGTATCTTTAAATATATTTTTTTATATTATAATACTTAAAGTTTGTGTTATTTTCAATAGATCGTTTATGAATTAAATAGAAGGAAACTTATTCACGGCGAAATTACTCCGCATGCTTTTAGTAGTGTGTTATTTCGGCAGAATAATATTTATGTATATTATTTTAAATACTCATAGATTATTGATGAAAGAGTAAATATACTCATAATTTATCTAACAAATCCATGTGAAAATATAAGTCACATCCTTACATACCTAGCTGTTGGCCGCATTTTCGAAGTGTGAGGCTTTACCTTTTCAATCTGTTATATCACCACGCCAAATGTTGATTTTTTTAGTGATATTTTTTCTTTGTTAGTGAGCTCCTGCGTCTAAGCACAACCCAGTGTCCAATTCATGTTCCTAGATACTCATGATACTCAGTCTAGTCTTTTCGTTGATATGTCAGCAAAAACAATTGATATTTCGTGCAAGATTCATATTTTTTTAGAACGCCTACAAGTTATTCCATGCAATAGGTATACTAACCGGCAAAAATAGTCTTACGCTGCAAATATTATATTATACATTTGGCTCTCACCAAACAAAATTCTTAGTCTACTTTTACGTCATAGGAAATCAGTTGACATTCGTCGATTATATTTGCAGGCTTCATGCTGTGATTTCCTAAAAAAACTAAACAGAACTAGGGAGAGTAGATACAAACTTAATGTAGTGTTAGTGCCGACGTAGTATAAAAATTGTTGGCCGACAGAAAGCGTTGGGATAAGAAGTGCCTGTTTGCGCCAAGATAGCAACTGCCTCAATGATACATTTTGTGGACAGAATAAATATAACTTCAACGAGACGAAAAATAAAGAGTCGAAGTTCGAGCTCAGTGGCGTGCCATTGGAGTGGCCTTCATCCGGCAGTGGTCTGCAGCAGGCTGATGATGATAATAAGGATGAATGCTGAGTCATGTACTGACTTTGGATGTAGGTATATTAAATGTATTTTAGCATAGATTCAAACGCAACCTGTATAAGTTTTCAACCTGTACAATTACAGCTTTTGAGAGGATTAAATAGAAGATTGCAAGTAAATCATTTGACCATTTTATCATTCCTGATTGTAACTTACCTTGGAGATACAAACTTTTACACGCGTGCAGAACTTACCATCTGCTGGGTAAACCATCGCGTGACCGCGGTGTCTAGGTCCTGTAGCTCCGCGGTGAGCTCTACAAATCATGCTATGCTATACTATTACATTTTTTACATCAATTGTCAGTCAAGCGAATCGTGGTTATCATAAATTGCCGCAATTTCACAGGAGACACTTGAAATACCTTCTCAAGTAATTCCTGTCCCATCTAAAAAAATACCTATTTCTCAAATAAAAGTATTGCTCAAAATTATTTAGTTCTTTATTATTTAACTCATTTACACTTTTCATTTTTCGATGTGACAGGGTAAAAGAAAATAAACCCCGTACCTTGGTAAAATCTTGGAAACTCAGATACTAGGCATTCACAGTATTCCGTAAAAGACACAATAATTTTGTAAAAGCTCACTAACTGATGTTGCATATGTCTTATGTTTCATTTAACACATCATGGTCTTAACGTTATACCGGTGACATTTAAGACTTACACACCTTGGAGCTCATGGTCCATTTATTAGTCTTACCAGTTATGACAGTGAATCAGTTTTTCCGCGGAGCGACTGCCGTCAGACCTCCGCAACCCAAATAAATATTTCACGATATTTCATGGTTTAGACCAGTATCAGTTTATTTGAGGTAACCACCTCCTCGTAACAACTGTCAAAGATGTTCATGACAGCCGGGACTAACGCTTTAGCATGCTCTCCTAGGCACAAGGTGAGCGATAATTATCAATATGTATTGACTATTGGTGCACGCCGTAAATTTGAACCCGATTACTTCTGCATGGCAGTCTGTCGGTATTTTCAATAGACTAGTGTACTTTCTAACAATGTATTTTTTCACGGTATCTCTTCTTCTTCATCCGCCATAAACATCCCGTTAAAGCACCCAAAAAAACATCAGTAACTTTTATTGTCTAGATGACTAGATGCCAATAGTAGTTTAGATTGCTGTTCAACTTAAGTCGTTTTAAGGCTGTCAAAGCCTTAAAACGACTTAAGTTGAACAGCAATCTAAACTACTATTGGCATCTAGTAACTAAAATCATATAAATTTAACAAAAAACGATTACATTACAAATTCGACCAAAACCAGAATTAAGAAACTCCTTCCTTTTTTAAGTCAGTGAGAAACATTTTTGTAACGTATAAAAAGCAGCCAGTGTCATAGCAACTATACCGTCACCGAAATGAAGATGCTGAGGTGGATGAGCGGCGTTACAATGGCGGATCGTGTCCGTAACGTCTATATCCGTGGGAGCCTCGGCGTCCGTGACGTGGCAGATAAGCTCCAGGAGAGCCGCTTGAGGTGGTATGGCCATCTGATGCGCAGACCGGAAGGTTGTGTTGGTCGGAGGTGCCTTGAGTGGGAAGTACCTGGTAGTCGACCTAGGGGCCGCCCCAAAAAGCGCTGGATGGACATCGTAAGGAGCGATATGAGTGCCAACGGATTGACTTTTGAGGATGTAGAAGACCGGGCAAAATGGAGAGATTTGAGCAGGAAGGCGGACCCTGGCATAGACCGGGATTAATAAACGTCAAGCAGAAGAAGAAGAACTATACCAGTCAGACCCTCCGTTTAATAAGATATTGAGGAAAAACTGGAAAAAAAACCGAAAATTTCATGGTTTTTTGGATACCCTACTGCTCGCACAGCACTTTGAAAATTGCAAATCTGGATTTTTATCACTTTTATAGTTCTTAACAACATATAAAAAAATCGTGGTTGTCCGACCTTTTGCAAGCACGAACCTGGATCTTGACTGGACTATAGGACAATTGGCCCAATCTGCATCCGCGTAGCCAATTAGATGCCCACCGCCTTTCCTATAAGTAATGCCCAAATTGATTGTGCCTTTTAAATATTGCAACACACGTTTTGCCGCCTTCCAATGACTTTTATCATATTTAGTGTTAAATTGACTTAAATATGAAGTCGCAAAAGCATATCTGGACGAGTATTGACGGCCAGAAAATTGAGTGAGCCTATCAGTTGCTGATACGGATAGGACAATGAAGATTCACTTACATCACTCTTCTCACTCAGCAGCAAACGCTTCATTTCCAACGGTGTAGAAACGGCCTTACATTCCGACATGTTGAACTCTCGCAGCAAATCGCGAATGTAACTTTCTTGAGATATTTTAATCTCATTAGGTTTACAGTGTATATTTAAACCTTAATAATAACTTAGTTCGCCTATCACTTTCAGGCTAAAATAATTCCGTAAGTCAGTTATGACTACTTATGACAGTGTCAAGCGTTTTATTTTCTTTATACAGAATGACAATGTCATCGACATGGAAAGCGAGTATTATTAACTCACTACCAAACTTTTTAGTATAAATGCATGCTTCCAAAGGAGTTTGGCTAAAACCAACAAATGCATTGTAAAATTTCGGTCAGTTTTTTGTACCATGCTCGCGAAGCCTGTTTGAGGCCATAAAGCGAACGTTTTAGTAAACATACTTTATCTTCGTGACCAGCTTTAGAAAAACCTTCCGGCTGGCTCATATATACCTGTTCCTCCAAAAATCCATTCAAAAATGCCGTATCAACGTCTAAATGGTGCATTTTCATTCCCTTTTCCGCAGCCAATGCAAACAACATGCGTAAAGAAGAATTCCGGACGACTGGAGAGAAAGTTTTTAAATAGTCAATGCCATAAACTTGGTTAAATCCTTTCGCGACAAGTCTCGCTTTATATTTGATTACGTCACCATGCGCATTTTTCTTCAATTTGTAGATCCATTTGCAAGGTATGACCTTCTTATCTGGTCTGTTAACGAGAACCCAAGTTTGTTTCTCAAGCAGTGACTGATATTCATCTTGCATAGCTTGATACCATTTATCTCTATCATCTGCATTCATAGCCTGTGTATAATTTGTAGGTTCATCCATCAGCTGAGGGGATGAAGTCTGCATACAGACACAATTGGCAGCAGAATTAGGCTTTCTTGGTCTCAAATTGTACCTTGGTTCTACAGCATCAGTATCAGATTCCATATCCTCTGATGAAGATGCAATTACAGGTTGAACTGACGCATTCCGAGTATCAGCATTATGCGATTGCTCTACAACATCAATAGCAGGCTGGAAATCTTCTGATACTTGCGCAATATCAGGTTGAATCTGTTCATCTTCAATGACAACTGGTGTTCGACTATCTGAATTATCCGACGAATTTACTTGTGAACTAAGCAATAGAGGTATAACTGCTGGTTCAGTTAAATCATTACCGGACTTACAGTTTTTCTTCCCTTTCAAATCTTGAAAATCATGTTCAAAGAAAGTAACATCTCTGCTTTTCATAAGTCTTCTGGGATATCTGATGTCTCTGAAATAATAACTTCTGGGATCTTCTGAATATCCGACGAAAATGTGTTCGGATGCTTTCATGTCCAATTTCTTCCGACTATATTCGGGGACATGAATAAAAGCTCAACATCCAAAAACACGCAGATGAGAAAGATTTGGTATTTTACCATACCATTTCTCGTACGCCGTCTTACCTTCGAGAGCACGTTGAGGAGATCTATTTTGAGATATACAGCCATCTCTGCAGCATCTTGCCAATAAGCCGGAGAAAGAGAACTGTCAGAAAGCATTGATATTACTTTCTCCATAATCGAAAGATTCGTTCTTTCGGCAATAGAATTTTACTGGGGACTGTAGGAAACTGTTGTTTGATGTTGAATCCCTTCATTTTGTAAATAGTTCGTAAATTCAGCATTAATATATTCTTTCCCGTTGTCACTCTTCAGTATCTTAATCTTAGCTCCTGTTTCCCGCTCTACGGACGACTGGAACATACGAAACTTGTTCTTTACTTCCGCTTTTGAAGGGATAAAGAATACAAAAGTCATACGAGAAAAAACATCTATAAAAAATAAAATATACTTATTGCCTTGAAATGACGTTTCAGGCAAAGGTCCACAAGTATCTGAATGAATAAGTTCCAGAACAGTGGTTGATTTCTTATGTGAAACTTTCTTAAAAGGTTTCCTATTCTGCTTACCTTCAATGCAGGGGATACATGGTTCCTTATCGACTTCTGAATAGTCCACGCCCACTGCGTGTCCCTTCCTCAGTTGATCCATCCCGATGCGGCATAAATGACCTAAACGTCTATGCTAGAGTTTGAAGCTAGAAACATCAGAGTGTGTCTCAAAAGCGGATAGTTGAGTCGTTGGGTTGACCGTACAATCTAAAGAATACAGTCCACCACATATATAACCATGTAAAATAACATCGCCTGTACAGGAAAAAATATCAGAATCATAAAAATTACAACCAGTTCTATAAAAAACAACACTAAAACCTTTATCTACCGCCTTCTTCACTGAAATAAGATTGGAGTTCAAGTTCGGTACGTGAACCACATCAGTAATCTTCTTTATATCAGTATTTTGACCGCAACTGGTGATTGAAACATCTCCGACGTCTTTACTAGGCAGTACATCTCCATTTGCTATAGTCACAGTCCCAAGAGATGAACATCTCACATTTTCCATCCATTCAGCTCGTGACGTCTTGTGCGCTGAAGCTCCAGAATCTATAAACCATTTATCACGCTCTAATCCGTCATTGACATTTAATGCACATAGAGAATTCTTGTGATTTACTAGTTTCTTCTTCTTGTCCTTCTTATGGGGACAGTCTGGACGCTTATGTCCTGGCTCTATACAGTCGTAACAAACAATAGCTTTCTTCGATTTGGATGTATGAGGTTGTGGTGAGGTGAGGTGTTCTGGTTCATTCGTGTACGAAGAGTGCATATTGAGGACTTAAACCTCCTAGAAGAATCGCAGCTATTGAAGCATCTTCTATAATTTTGCCAATATCGGCCAAATCTTGCACAGTTGACATGACAGCATTTATGTACGTCTCTATATTGGAATCAAAATCATCAAGACAGTACCTGCATAGTTTCCGTTCGAGGCTTATACGTCGCCCTCAACCTTTGTCCTCGTAAGTGGACGAAAGAGCATCCCAAGTTTCCTTGGCTGCTTTGCATGATCTTACATGAGTTATTGCCATACCATCTAAAGTGAGACATATTTTCGATAACGCCTTTTGATCGTTACGTGATTTCTTCTCAGCAGAAATATCATTATCTTGAGAATATCCAACAATCGTCTCGCATTTTGAATTGCCATACGGAATAACCGTCTCTGTTTATGAGTGGTTTTATACCAGAAATGGAATTACTTGCCATATTTACACGTACAGCTGTTCAATGTCACAACAAAAATTGACTGAAAATATCTTCGTGAACTGTTAAAAATTTTCACAAATTTTCATAATTTATACATGCACGTACTGGAACAAACTTGCAGAATCATTTTTTACTAAATAATATGCAGTTTTTATAGGTATAACTCAGTTAAAATAGAGTTTTCGTAGTGATAACGAATGTTGGAACAGACTTTATTTAATGAAGTGATATATATACATCAAACGGAATACAGGAATATGAATTCAAAATTTTGATTAGCCAGTGTTATACAACAAATATAATAATAAATAATATGTATAACTGAAATAAAGCTCTTATTAACGACTTCAAAAAAGGAGGATATCAATTTGATATGTATGTATGTAATATTATTGGAATTGCGTAAATGAAAAGAAATGTAATGATCTGTAGGAATAGTAGTTTTGGTAGGAATGGTACCTTTGGTAGCAATCGTAAGTAACATTGCTACCAAAACTACCATATATGCCCAAAATACCATTTCCACCAAAACTACTATTCCTATCAAAACTACTATTAGTACCAAAATTACTATTCGTACTAACACTATTATATCTACCATTTTTCAAAACTATCATTTGTACCAAAACCGCCGGTGCTGTCAAAAGTACCTTTTCTCTCAAAACTACTATTCTTACCAAAGCTACAATTTCTACCATAACTACCATCACTTGTAATATAATTATATGACAATAGTACGATGAACCGCTGTAATATGTTCCACATAAAAAAATTAAGATGCCCGAAGAAAGTCCGTAATTTAAAAACACAAATTTTCCTGACATAAAACGTAATTTACCCGTCGATAGGGTTGATTTTCCCAACATTAGGCGGACATTTCACTACATTTGGGGATAATTCCTCGGGTCGCAGGTATACTGACGTCGTTACCGCGACCCCGTCGACGGCGTTACCGCGACCCCGTCATGAGGGTCGATAGAGGAACACCGCGGTGTTTTAGTGGGTATCCGAACCCCCGAACATCTAGGGGGGAGAGCCGAGCCACACACCCCCCTTCCACTTTCCCCAAACTCGGTACAGAGTTGGCGGAGGGATCCGTTTGAGGGACAGTCCGTAACTGGATTTCATCGGGATACAAAAAAAAGGGGGGAAAATACCTCAACATCAGAGATCAGTTCACCCAACA
The DNA here is from genome assembly GCA_944739405.2 of Euclidia mi. Taxonomy (NCBI): domain Eukaryota; kingdom Metazoa; phylum Arthropoda; class Insecta; order Lepidoptera; family Erebidae; genus Euclidia; species Euclidia mi. The sequence goes on along the minus strand of OX123186.2, from coordinate 64,223,541 downwards.
TTAAGGGTTAACTGTTACTGGTAACATTTGGGGAATATTACCTGCCATGCGAATTCACTATAGTGATAATTTTACCAACATCGGGTATAATTTTACACACCACCACACTCACACCCGTATGAAATTAAGGCAAGGTCACCTTAAGGAGGCATAACGGTTTTTCCTGGCAGTTACCGCAAGGAACTTATTAGATGCCATAAAAATATTTTTGAATTTAGAACCGTCCATGTAGAGAGAAAGCAATGGAATCTTAAGAAATTTATAGGAAAATATTGAAAAATAAGTTCAATGTCCACACCTATCTTCCTTTAAACTTACCCAATTTAAATGAGCATACCATCAAATGAAAGAGCTCTTTTCAGCGCGTGTTTTAGGCCTATAACGAAACGCCTACCTCAATGCTAACCAGATATATAGAAGCAGAAAGTCATTGACTACGGCTACGAAAACGTAAAGAATGTATGGGAGAAAACTGTTTTTCCATATAACTTGATGAATGTGCAAGTTAGGTAATTTTTAATGCTTGATGACAAATCTATGCAGCGAGAGCTTTCATTTAAAAAAAAAATCATGCGAATCGGTTGGGTAGAACGGGCTGGCCGACTCGTATTATAAAACACAAATTCTTTTAATATATAAAAAACATTATTTGGGAAACTCCCAAATATTCATGATCGATAATGTAACGACTCAACATAGATAAATTAAGAATAATTATTTGGGAAGCTCCCAAATAATCATGAGCGATAATGTAACAACTCAGCATAGATTTTGAAGTGAGCAGCGACTTTTTTGTGGACTGTACACGATTTTAATATTGAATTCCATTTTTATGTGACTGGATGAACTAATTTATTAATAACCTGAAAGTAAGATCTAGAAAATTTCAGTGATGTGTACGAAACTTATTGCAACGTTTTTCTTTGATATAAGATAAGTTAACATGACATAAAATGATTTATAATGTGACGAGCTTTGCCAAAGACGTTATGTATGTCTTTGGCAAAGCCCATTCAAAAGTAAAGTTGAGGTTAAAGTATATTTAGGGCGGTTTCAGATTAGCGTATTTTTCTGCGCGTATACGGTCGTTTTAGCATACGCGCTTACACGGGCGCTACAATACGCGCTTCAAAAAACCAGACTCACGTAAACGGGCGTGTTCGCTCGAAACGGTAGTGACGTCTTGTCAGTGTCAACATGGATTTTGACGGCTCGTGGTTATACGAGCTTAGAAGCGCGTCAACGCTCGTACGAGTTGCGCGTGTGCCAAAAGGCGCGCCTATACGCGCCTACATGCGCTTCCAAAAACGAGCTTGTACGCGCGTATAAAACGCTAATTTGAAACCGCACTTAATAGATAGAAGAAGAGTTAGGCTCAATCCACACCGGAACGGCAGCGACCGCCAGCAACGCGGCGAGTATTTTCAGTGTGAAATAATATAAAACTCTTTTTACGTATTTAAAAGACCATTGTCGTTTGAAAAGCAGGAAAAGTACAAGCACTTATTGTCAGCGTTACTGCGAACGCACCCTTGCTCCACACACTTCGCCCTCCCCTTCCAAATTTTCAAAAATATGCGCTGTGATATCCAACTTCATAATTTTCAATCCCAACGCACGTTTTTCTCGCTGATAGTAGAAACTAAACTGGTCAAGAAGTCCGCGCGCGGTCGCCAGTGTCGACGGGATCATGCCTCGGCTGGCTGCGTCGGCCTCGTCGCATCGAAACCGGCCCCTGCCATTTCGGTTTGATTGGGCCTTAAGACCTAGTTTCACAAATTATGGATAGGCACCATTTTCTTTCAGGTAAAATTAACAATAGGAAATGAATATTATCTGATGTTGTCTGCGACTGAAATAACCAGAACTCTCAGACACATGTTAAACAGGTAGGTACTGAGAATCGGTTACTCAGATGGTAAATACAGGTATATAATATCAAAACGCAAAGCTTATACATTAGCTGCCTTCCGACAAGTCAATTTTGATACGAGTCAGTTTGCCAAATGGTAGAATTTGCGGCACTTATTAGATAGCGGCTTTTATTGTGTCTGGGCGAATGTTTCGCTGATTTGGCCCTCGGGAGTGCTCTAGCTGGCTGACAAACGGTATTCCAATGAAATGTTAAGCATTATATATAACACTAGACTGAACTCGCAGCTCCGCCCACGTAGATCTTTTTACCACATTAGGTGTCGAATTTTCAAAAATCCTCTCTTAGTGCTCCCCTACATTCCGCAACATGCAAAAATGTTTAACCTCTTGTATGCCGGAATGCCAGACACAATTAAAAAGCTATTGTGTCTCGCGTAGATCTGCGTTCCGGCATACAAGGGGTTAAAGGAAAACATGTTTAAATGTCTAAAGTAAACTTCGAGGATAAGTTACTGTCGAGTAAAACGGTCTGACAATGTTAAATATATTTTTTAGGGTAGTATTAATCTTCTATAAATGCCTATACTTTCGCCTTACGTTCATCCATCTGTTAGTCAGCGGTTATACATGGAAACTAGAAGCACAATTATGTACCTAGTTATCTTCTAGGAACCCCTATACTTTCGCCTTCCGTTCGTCCATCTGTCCGTCCGCGATTTTACATGGAAACTAAAAGCACTAGAAGGCTGAAATATGACAGACTTTATAACTTGGGATTACTTGGCCAAAACTTGTAAATAGTCAAATAAAAAAAAGAACTGGAGTGTAGCTCCCAGACATGTAAATATAAAAGTTATTTTATTTTCTATTATGTCGAGTAGGATATCGTTAGATAAGGCTCTTAAATACTCTAAGGGCCAACCGTTTTTTAGTCAGTAATCCGTTTCTAAAATATTCAGAAAATAACACCATTTGAGTCCTTAATTTATCCGTGGGACATTCATTTAGGGCTATTTCAGAACCCTATATAATATTGTACATGGCGTGTTTATAATTTGCATTAGATATTTTGTAGGCAAAGCTATACAAATCACCACTTCCTAGTTAGCAAAAAAGGTTTGCTTTTGTCTAACTTACCTGCCTGTTTTCTGAAAATGTATGCACATTTAAAGGTAACTGGACGATTATCCATTTCGTTACTTCAAATATAACGAAGTTCTGAAAGTTTTGGGATCTTGGATTAAGGATAAATTTAATGATAGAGGAAAGAGAAGATAATGAGAAAGAAATGTTGAACTTACTAGAAAAAAATAAGAGCTTAAAATGTGAAATGGCTCAGCTACATAATCAATTCTCTGATGCCATGAGTGCTTAAAGAATCAAATAATTCAATAAAATTGATTAGGGGTAGTAGAAATAGAATTAAGAAATATGTTAAAATAAACAAATTCATAAAAAAGACACAAAAATTAGTTCACAGACAAAAGTTTTTCATAAAAAATGTTAAGCTAAATAAGGAAAGATTAATTGCACTTGAAAAATTAAAAAAATACTCACAGAAATATCACCAAAATAATTTGAAACATAAATAATTTGCAGGTAGAATTAAATAATCTTAGTGACAAATTAGTATCAATGACAAATAAATATAAAAGCTCTGAACTACAAATGAAAGAGTACATATTGGCAATGAATGAGTTGGTGGCATCAAATAGTAGCGGATGCTCAATACCATTGAACAATGACATCCCGTTCAACCTCCAACACACACCAGCTTGCTCATTGCCAACATGTTCAATAAATATTACAAAATCAAATATTAAACACACTGTAAATAAATTAAAAAATAACAAACTAGACAGTAAAAGTATATTACAAAATAAAAATAAAGTGATAATATTTAGTGATGAGATTGGAAAAGGTATGGGTCAGTTGTTGGCAAACACATATAGTGATGGGTTAGTGATGAACTGCTGTATGCCTGGGTTAAGTTCCATTGCTATTTTAGATAAAATTATAAACTTCAATTTTGACCAGGATACAACTTTATTGATTCTACTTGGTAAAAGAGGATCTTTAAATAAAAGACTTTTATTCTATTATTACAGTAAATTATGTGACTTACATTTAAATCAAATTATTATGCTCACTTTACCTTTCAGTAAAGGGTTGCCACAGAAAGAAAATAATATTAGACATAATCTTAATATAAATATGTGTAGTTGGTCATACAATAACGATCAATTTCATGTTTTTGACTCTAACAATTATGTTAGTAAAGCTTTACATTTGACGCAAGATACTTGTTATCTGAATTCTTATTATAAAAGACAACTAGCTGAGTTGCTAGCATTTTGTATTGACATTTCAGCCAAGAATTTGGCTTATAAATGTGTTGCCCCTATACAGCAACAAAATGATATTTATAATGATTCAGCCAATATTTTGGCTACACAGTCTGACATTTCTATTAATTTAAATTAAAAAGTTCGACAATAGAGAATACCTCTTGCAATGACACTTTCATTAATAATGGGCTGGTATGTACGAATAAGCCCAATTCAACTTATAATACATTTAGAAATTCGCAAGTATTAAAACTGGTACATCAAAATATACAAGGTATGTCAAAATAAAGATTTAGAAGTGGAGTTGTTCATGAACGGTGAATGCGTTGATATTTTGTGTATAACAGAACATTGCCTTAATGATCACCAGTTCATGTGCAATTTTAATAACCATCTAGTTAGTAGTTCGTTCAGCAGACAAAATGCAATACATTGTGGATCGTTGATTTTAGTTAACAAGCTGCTTAAATTTAAGAATCGTAGTGACATTGTTAGTTTCTCTGTTGAACGGACAGTTGAAATAGCCTGTGTGGAGTTAGACCAACTTGTTGCGTTGAGTGTGTATAGGCCACCATCGTCCTTCTATGATAACTTTGAAAGTGTCATGGATGATGTGTTACGGAAGCTATGCCAACAAAATAAATCTATAATAGTAGGTGGCGATTTTAATATTAATTTACTCGAGGATTCCCTGAATTGCCACAAAATTAAGAATTTGTTCAAGTCATATAATCTTGCATTATTTTTGGAACTCACCAGGATAACTTCCACGACATCTACTTGTATAGACAATATATTTACAGATATTGTACCAGTTAGAAAGCAAATAATTAACAAATTAACATCAGATCATTGTGGACAATCTATAACATTTGCTATGCAGTCTAAAAAAGTAGGTAGAAAGGAATTGAGTGTGGTGCCAAAAACTTTGCGTCGTCTGGAGGGACTTAAGGATAAACTCACAAGTACACTACCATGCTTATGCTATAATAACGATCCCAATAAGTTGTACAATTCTTTCTTTGACATGTACTGTACTATATTCATCTTTGTCCCTAAGAGGATCTCAGTTGCTGGTACTACATCCTTCAGTGAATGGGCAACCACTGGAATTTATAAAAGTAGAAATAAGGTTTACGAATTATATGAACAGAAAGTAATTAATAAAAATAATGAAAAATTTTGTCAATACGTAAGAAAGTATTCTAAGTTATTTAAAAAGATTTGTCGTGACGCTAAGACACTTTATTTAAAATCAAAAATTAAAAACAGTGACAATAAAATAAAAGCAACGTGGGATATTATAAACAATGAGACTGGAAGGGTCAAGATTAAAAGTAACTATTACTCGCTTCAAGTAAATAAAAAGATATTAAAATCAGATTTTGAGGTTGCCACAGCATTTGAAAATTTCTTCACAGACATTCCAGTATCAACCACTAAATCCGGGAACCACTAAAAGGGATGAGTTCAGTCATCCCCCAATGACGCCGAATCTCTATAAAAAAAAATGTCAATAGGTGTAACATTGAATTTAGATTTAGTTATGTCACTGACAAAGATATTGTATAAACTTTTAATACCCTTAATTTGAAGAAGACTAGTGATCTTTGGGGCAATTCTGTTGTGATTACGCAATCCATAGTCAACACAGTAGCACCTGAACTGGCAATTATTTTCAATAGATGCATTGACTGTGGTGTGTTTCCTGATCAAATGAAAAGTAGTAAAGTAATTCCGTTATTTAAATCAGGTAGCACATCTGACCCCACAAATTATAGGCCAATATCTGTGCTACCCACTTTTAGTAAAATTTTTGAAAAATTAATTCTAGGCCAGCTTCAAACTCATTTTAATAACAAAAAGCTGTTACATGAAAAACATTTTGGTTTTACTAGGGGTCGCTCAACTACCGATGCTGGAGTTGAGCTTTTAGATAGTATTTTTGATGCCTGGGAGGAGTCGCATGATGCTCTAGGAGTCTTTTGTGACTTATCTAAGGCTTTTGATTGCGTTTTTCATGAAACATTGATCAGGAAATTACATTACTATGGAGTTAAGAATACTGCTTTGGATCTCCTAACATCATATTTGAGTAATAGAATACAGAGAGTTGAGGTAAATGGAAAAGTTTATATGGGTTCAGTGGTCACAATGGGAGTGCCGCAAGGTTCAATTCTTGGTCCATTCCTTTTCCTTGTATATATTAATGATTTGCCATATATTATGCAAAATAATGAAGAGATAGTGTTATTTGCCGATGATACATCACTTATCTTTAAACTTAGACGAGAACAATCAAATAATGACGATGTAAATAACGCTCTCTCTAAAGTCGTTCAATGGTTTACTGCTAACAAATTACTGTTAAATGAAAGAAAAACAAAATGTATACGATTTTCAAGACCGAATGTAAAACAAGTTAACCCTAACATATGCTTGAATGGAGAAGAGTTGGATCTTATAGATAACACCGTATTCTTAGGCATAACCTTAGATTCTAAGCTACAGTGGGGCCCACATATAGGTCAGTTGTCGAATTTAGTTTAGCTCTACAGCGTACGAGGTTTATAAAATTCGTCAGTTAACTGATATAGATACGGCCAGATTAGTATATTTTAGTTATTTCCACAGCATAATGTCACATGGCATTTTATTATGGGGCAACGCAGCTGACATTCAAACTGTGTTTGTACTGCAGAAGCGCGCTATTCGTGCAATCTCCAGTCTTGGTTCAAGGTATTCACTGAGGGAAAAAATTTAAGAAATTAAGATAATGACTGTCGCATCTCAATACATTTATGAGAACTTGTTATATGTTAGGAAAAATATAAATATGTTTTCTAAATTCAGCGACATTCATAAATTTAATACACGAAACAAAAACAAACTTGTTCTACCTTCAACTAGACTACAAAAAATAAGTAACTCATACAAGTGTCAAAGCATACCTACGTTTTTACAACAAAATTCCAGGCAATATTCAGGAACTAAGTATTAATAAATTCAAAGTATTTATTAAACAGAGCTTGTGTTCAAAAGCTTATTACACAGTTAAAGATTATTTAGCAGACAAAAACGCCTGGAATTGAGTTTAAAAATTATGAATTGACATTAAGGGTCGAACGTATCTTCGGTCGCGTCTATTCCGTCAAATGAATCGGTACACATCTGACGGAAAACGCGTCGAGCGTATCTGCACACATTCGCTGAAAGCGTGGCTATTATGCACACATATAAGTTTGTTAGTGCAGGGCCGTACTCAGGGCAGCTCAATATTTTACTGTCATATTCTTTTACCTAATCATTTTTCATGTTCCCTGATGTTATGTAGTCACTGAAACCTGTAGTTATTTATATTGCAATTAGAGTTTGACTATTAAAAATATGTCGGACTTCGAAAATTTTTTATAGTAGCCAACAAGCGTTATTTTAATATGTATCCTATTTAGGTATGGAGGTTCAAAAATAAAAGACGATAATACGATTTGATTACGGTTTTTCACAAAACTTATACAAATGATATAGAAGGGGTTACAGACTACAGTTGCAGAGCAAGACACAAAATGTTTTCTATATAGGCATGTATGGAAATTGTTCCCGTGGACCTTTAGCACCTCATACCCAAAAATTGGCCCGCGATCCAAGCTAGCAAATATGCGTACACTCATAGCACATACTAACACTACATTATTCTATACATTTCGTTTCTGAAAAAATAAGTAAGGTCTGGCGGCCCTGGAATCTTACGATCTTAAAATCACCGATCTGGGAATGATATGGATATGGTATGTCCAATACCTACGAATTTAGCGTGCACACCTACGAAATTAGCGTGCACACCTACGAAACGTTGGGCAAATAAAATGGCTGCCATTTGGGTTGTTCTCCAGAATGTAATCGATAACGATATAGAGCCGGTTAGAGGAGAATAACACATTTTTGTAGTAAGTTACCTTTGTTAGTTTAAATCTTTTTCCAGATTAGTTTATTCCATAATGCAAATGTGGAAAATGGCAAAGCGAAAGACGTCCCTTGTATGAAACATGTAACAAAATATTCTCTGAGAGCCAATATCGGTTTTTAGACATATTTATGCGCAAAAACAAAATGATTATGTTCGATAGACAACGATTTCACAGCAGATGTACCACAAACCTTGGCGAAAAATATGGCGATAGTGGCACGAATGACATTTCTAATAAAATATCGTCATGAATAATTTATTCAGTAAACTATGGCTATCTCTTTTTTCTGACAGAGATATTCCTAAGACAAAACGAGACAATACTATGTTTGGTGGCTTTATGTCGATTTCGTATATATATGTATAAAAAAAATCATAGCGAAATGTGGGTGTAATATTACACCTCTGCCTACCCCTCCCGGGATACAGCCATGAGTCTATACAAATATAAAATATAATAATATATGTGAATAATGTATTTTTTCTATATGTACCTACTATTTGCCCTCTCCATTTATATTCCTTACTCAAAGGTCAAAATTCACGTGGTGCGTGGTGCGCGCGACGTCGACGGATAATCCGTTAGTACGCTCGACGTACTAACGGATTATCGGTCAGGTGTGAATGGTTGAACGTTTTTCTATACATTTGTATGTATTGGCGTTACGCGACCGATAAAACGCGACGGATCTTCCGACAGATATGTTCCGGCCCTAAATTATGAATTGACATTATGAATTTTGACATTATGAAATTAGTGACAAAATATTTTTATTTACATTTGTAGTACTTATATCTTTACATTCTGACATTTTTGATTTGACATTTGTAATTTTATCTATTTTGTTTTGACATTGTTTGATTTGACATTGTTATTTTCTTTTGACATTTAAAATTACTTAAGTAATATATTATTATTTTATTTTTTAGACATTCTTAAATTGACATTCAATAATATTTTCTGACATTTAAATATATGACATTTTATTGTTTAAATTTTTATCATTTTACATATTGTTTACAACATGTATTTTACTATGTATTAGCATGTAAAGTTGTGAGTACGATGTGGGCATTATTAAACATGTAAACAAATAGTTGTGGCAACCTGTCTGATGGCTTAGGCTGACATGCTTATGCATACACCTTCTGATGGCGTGGAGGCATAGTGATACAGATCGTGCTGGCTCCCTCAATAAATGTTGAGCCGTACGATTGCTGTTGAATGCCATCAGTGGGCCGAGTCAGTCAAAAGCGTCAGATGATTTCCTGCATTGTACTTGCATACTAAACCCTTTTTATTGTCTGGACTTTAAAAGATCAAGAAAAGACTAAAGAAATTGAAGTGACAAAAAAAACAATGACTCTGAGTTTGTTTCGGCTTTTCTTCTCAAGAAGTCATTTAGCTAGGAAAAGCCGGCATCATCTAGAATAGGGTTTTGACATGTATAAGTGTTGTAAACAACCAAAATGCAGAAATAAATATGTCTTTATGTCTTTAATGTACCTAATAATGTGCTTAGCGACATACATTACAAGTACCTAAAGCAAATTACCATGCTGTATTGATATCATTTTCGTGGTTTTGCTATATAACTGTTTTATAGTTGGTTTTACTCATAATATCTTCTCATTTTATAACAATTTATACATTGCTCCTGCTTTGCCAAACTGATATATTTGTTGAACAGGTTGTTAACCAGTTGAACTTCCTATGAGATTTTAAGAGAGTCGATATTAAATGCTGGCACAAAATACCGTAGGTACCATTATCTTTCAAAATGTTGAAGATATTTAGTTTTATTATAATCTTATTTCTCAACAGGTACGTAGAATAATCAGTAATGGGATAAAGTTAATTGCGTATATAGTTACTAGTCGTTTATCTGTGTCTCTGAGTATTATATTCAGGCACTCGGTTAGTCATTAATACATAAGTACCTTAAAACCGGATTAGTACAATATTAAAATTAATTGCCACATTTTCACTAAAATCTTAATATATAAAATCCTTGCGTTACTGACTGACTGACAGACACGCTACAGCTGAAACTATTGGGCGCAGGAAGCTGAAATTTGGCATGTATGTTCCTTGGGGACCGTAGGGGTGCACTAAGAAGGGACTTCCCGAAATTCCCACGGGATCGGCCAAAACGGGTAAATTAAAATAAAATGCAGGCGTAGCTGCTGGCGTCCTCTAGTATTGAATAAAACTTTACACTTCGCTTCTCGTATTTAGGTACTTCTGCGAACAATGGCTGTTTCCAAAATCGTATCCCTACTCGAGAAAGTAAACTGTTGCACAGTGTGATACTAATTTGTGCATTTCACCTAATATTTACCTAGCTTGGAAATAAGTTGACTTTCATTCCATTTCCAAACAGAATGTCTATGTATCGGTCGGTCCATTACACGATTAACTACCAGACTTTCAAAGCCTAACAAATGGAATTGCGAAATATACGTACGCTCTCTAATGATTAAAAATACATATATTATGGTAAACAATCACACAGGAGTGCTTTGCGAGCGACTTCATTTTAATCTGCGTTTAATAAATTCTCAAATTACGTGTAGAGTCATTCCGCACCTTCGAATTAAGTAGTGGTTAAATGAATATTGGCGGCTTCCATCAGACCTCAGTACTAACCTTATACGCACTGACTAGGGTTAATTTGGTCCAAGTCACTGACTAAATCTTACATGGAACACGTAAGTAATCCTAATCAAATTACGATCATAGTTAGTACAGCACGTAGTTCACGAAACCCCTCGGAGGCTGGATTTATCGCGCAAATATGTAATCAAAAAAAAAAGTTTTGATCTATTCGTGGTAAATAGGTTATTCGATAACTAGGCAATTAAATCTATATCCTAAGTAGGTATTTATCTAGAAAACTACTGTAGTATATCTAAACTGAACATACGTCCCGTTTTGAACGGGACTCTCCCGTATCCGTCCCGACACAAAAATGTCCCGTTTTTGGAAGTCGCGCTAAAATTTAAAATTGATTGGCCAGTAATGCGGTCTTAGTGCCAACACGATTCGCACGAGCTTTTCTTTTAGAAACGAAGACATTTGATTACTAGTTTTTATATTTTAATTTTGACATCCTGTTTAAGTAAATATGCCTACCACATGTCAAAAGCGTCCCGTTTTGAGGTCAAAAATAAATGGTGAGTTAAGTATATCGTACAAATGAGACAATAGTAAATTATTATCCCGTTAAAAAATCACAATAGAGCAGGTAAATAATATGGCACGTTCACTTGTTCCAAGTCAAGGAAATATAATGATGAAAACATTGCGTTTGTGTATCTGGGTTGACCAATTTTTCGTATAAACCCATGACCAGTTTGTTGGTATTTTACGTGTCAATCATAGTATTCGTGTGATCATTTTTATCACACGCTATCTGTATTGACAATTTTTCGCGTAAAATACGTAGTTTCGTCAGAGATACGAAGGTTACTGCTAAATTTAGGTCTTGTATAAGATTTCAGTTGTGAAATATGGCATTATTTGTATTTTGATCGATATACCGCTACAGTAACAAGAAATTATATCCTTGTGTTGTTTGTAGTACATTTCAAGTCCAGTAACTTAGAAAATTGTAAAACCAGACAGACGCCTAAGTAGTAGGGCCTGAAGGCGATTAGGACTAATGCTAACCTTTAATATTAAAAAAGCGTGTTAATAACTCACATATTATTTTAAGCTATAAAAAACCTTGTTATGTGTCAGATTGACTTATTGAAGTGCACGAAAAATCTGATATTCAAGGGAAATGAAGCTTCATGCTACAGCCTTTCGCAGCGTTCTGCTGGACTTAGTCTGTCCTCATTTGCTTCATAGGATCAGGAGACTTTGGCCTACTATACCATGCTGAACAGAGGAGTTGGTATAGGGTTTGAGTCGAGTTTTTCGTGTTTTGCAGCGATATTACTTGCTTCCTCTAGTTGAATTAGTCACCTGTTACGAAACTTACGGAATGGGGTATTATAATGTTGTGTTTTTAATCCGTCACCACAGAGGAAGCTATTTTTTCATGCTATTAATCTCTTTAAAATGTATGATTTTTGCACACTGAAGTACACGTTACTAATGCAGTTTTCTGATAATTTTTGTCAGCTTTATACTGTCTCCATATAATATATATTTTTTGGGCGTTCAATTCATAAAGAATATTACAAACAAATATCCCAAGTAGATCTCACTGATTAGGCATTGAGTTATCCTCGGAGTTTGATCAGTGTCAGTCGAGAATACCTTACGAAGGCTCACGTGGTGGGTTTAGAATAAATGCAGAGGTTGACGAGTACGGCTCATCTGAGAAGTAACGCAAAACGTATAAATTAGCAAAGCACTGCGCACCACATCGTTTCCCTCCCGACTCCGTTTCAAAACCATCTAAGCAAGAACAACACAATAATCTTTGTACTCCCATTCCAGATCTAGCACTTTTAAGTTCTACATTGTTATTCATTGACATAAAGTTAGATAAATCTTCTATACTCTTTATTTCTTGAGTTCCAAATATGAGGCAATGGTCTTAATTTTTATACACGTATAATAGTTTAGCTTGAAACAATTTAATCAAACTTTAAACAAAGGAAGAAGGAAGGTGATAAGTTTGAAAGTTAAGGTGCAAGGATATGGTTTGTCTTGGTACGAGCATGTGATGAGGAGGGATGAAAATAATATGATTGTGTGCAGGATCATGTGAATGAAAAGAGAGTGAGTGTTCAGATGAGTACTAATAGGGGAGAATGGAAGTCAAACACATCCTTCGCCGACCGACCGAAGTAGAATAGGATAAGGGCAGGTAGAAGATGAAGAATTTCATCAAACATTTTCAGGTAGGCTACTCAAGGAATATACGCTGAAATATAGTGCATAATGTTCCTTAGACTAATGTCTGTAACATAGAGTGCTTCAAAATCTATCCCAGGAGTATTAACAAACAAATATTTCAGTTTCGATTTTTAACTGAGCAAAAGTTATAATTAACTGCTTATGTCAGTTTGCACACGATTGCAGAGAGATTAAGCGGGGCACCCTTTACTTAATGTACCTTCCGTCGCACAAGGCTGAAACACCACTAACTTCTGCCCATCTTCTTTTGTCCCGACCCAGAATTGGAACCCAAAAGCTCATGCACGACATTCACACTCAATACTACTGCGCCACCGAAGTCTTGCTATTTGTAAATCTTCATTAAACTGGCCGTTGTTTTGACCCAGTGATGCATGATCTATATATATGCTGTAACAGCTTGACGCCAGTTTGATTTAAATAGCGAATAGGGTTAACTTCTCCGGTGTTAACACAGGTAATGTAATGATCCTTCGACTACTGAAACATTTTAGAAGTTACCTCTGCTTTGTTCATGTCGTTATTACAGAATTCGTTTCGGTCAATCAACTGATACGATAAGCCAGAAGTAATTTTTCATACATACTAACATATTTTTTATGATATAACGTAGGAAGTCAAATATCTATTTTTTGTAATTGGCAACACTTTCAATATACTGTTGTACAATATTCACTTAACAACTATTTTACAGTCCCTTAAATCCCGGAGTGTTCACATTTTAAGAAGGACCATCTCAATTTTTCCATGTTGGCAGTGGCAGCCTTCTCCTTCTTACTCTTCTCGTCCCTGATGACCTTCTGCTTAGCTTTTACCTCGCGGATCTTAGTTTCCTTCTTCAAGAGTCAGTCCTGGTGGAACGCTCCGTAGACAATGCTTACCTACAGTTAGGAAGGACCAGTGCCCGAACCTGATGATTGGCGATACCAGCACTGGAGCTCCAAGAGGCAGGTCAGAGATTTAAATTTATTAAATTTTATAAGTCTCCGAGGCAGTGGGACGGGACGTTTTGCGCAGTACGTGAATTGATACGGCGTCAAATGCTCCCCATTCTGGGACACTGCTTGGAGTTTGCCGACAGTCTTGATCACCAAGGTGTGTCATATATAGGAATTTAAACTTTCGTGGTCATTTAAACTTATTTTATATTGTCTTTCGGGATAAATACCACGTACCAATATTTCGGCACTGTTGCAACCGCCATGTTCACGGATGCACGTGGTACATACCACGTATTCGGGATACATATTCCGAAAGACAATTTAAAATAAGGTGTGTCATTTAGCTAAAATGCAGGTTGTACCTATTGAGGATAGGGCAATTTAAATGAAATATGATGCCGGATGCGTCGTGCTCTTATCTCCATAGACGTTCCACCCTAACTTGAATCTCAGTGCCTGGTATGCGACGATGGCAAAGGACCTTACGGTATTTCTTTACTGCAATGGAAATTGGGTTGTTCCATTGTGTGGACTTGAAGGGGCTATGGGATACAAGAAAATTCCCGATTGACTGTGGAGGGCTTGCATAAAGCGTTCTTACTGTTTTTTTTTTTAGATTTTACATCTAAAAAAACCAGTAAGAACAACAGTGGGCGTTTAATATGCCTCTGCCTACCCCTTCGGGGAAACAGGCGTGAGTCTGTGTGTGTGTGTGTGTATGTTAAATCTATTTGTATATATTAATTTTAAGGTCTTTATTACGAGAACACTGCTGGATAAGATTTGTGGTCGTCTCTTATTACAATAGAAATAATAACACCCAAATAGAATTGAGGCTAAAATTGCTGTAGTCGAACTTTCCCTGTAAGTATTGCAGGAAGTGATTTTTGCAAAGTTTAATTTTGAATAATAAAATTAAGTAAGCTGACCCGCCGGTCCTGTTTAAAATTATTTGTCTTTTGGCAAGCTTCCAAACACATTGATGCCAAAATGATTATTTTATTCGGCGATAACATTGTGTAGAGAGTATTGTTTGTGATTGGCAATAAAATGACTTCTATCCAAATTTATAACATTATAATCATTATTCAGTGTTAGTTTCCACAGTGCCAAACTAAAATTGCCGGAATAACACTGTCTTTCCACACATATCATCATACATTTGTAAATTGTAGCATGCATGTAAAATGAAGTTGCAAGAAAATTTTGCAACTAAGTAGGCTTTACGTCGTGTAAAGCCTACTTAGTTGCAAAATTTTCTTGCAACTTGCAACTCTTGATACAAACTTATTTTGCGCACGATGATTCGCTGTCATTTCAGCTGAAATCATCGATCGATGATTTCAGCTACGGCGCGTGATCACGCATTTTAGCGATTCTTGCTTATGTTACGACAATGTTTTTCTTTCCCTATACACCTTATTAGTTTTATTAGGGTTCCGTACCTAAAAGGTAAAAAACGGGACCCTATTATTAAGCCTCCGCTGTCTGTCTGTCTGTCTGTCTGTCACCAGGCTGTATCTCATAAACCGTGATAGCAAGAAAGCTTACATTTTCATAAATTATGTATTTCGATTACTAATATAATTCGATTATTAATATGACAACAAATACAAAAAATGAAGAAAATGAAAATATTAAGGGGGGAATGTGTAGTTGTATATTACCTTTCAAAAGCGCTCGTAGCGAGACTTGGCTTGCCGTCCGTAACAGATCGGCAAAGTTAAGCAACGCTTGCACAAGTCACCACTTGGATGGGTGACCGTGAGTGGCATTCACATCTGAGCGCTACCGTGCTTCGGAGGGCACGTAAAGCTGTCGGTCCCGGTTCTTGTCCAAGGATAAGGATCGTTAGGCCATGTTGGAGGCCTTCGGGCGGGCTGAAAAATTCCGACACCAGAGTTGGCCACACGCTCACACGCAAAAAAAAACAAAAATAAACCTTTCAAAATAAATAATTAAATAAAAAAGTAAATAATAAAGTTATTAAATTTAAAAAAATATTATTGACTTTTTTAATTCTAAAACCTTCCCATACATCAAACGTAATTTGTAAGCAATTTGTTACTCGATCTTAATGAGTTATGTGTAGTTAATGCTACAAACTGAACAACAAACTACTTCGATTTATAAAACTCTTGTAACATTATAGTATGTACGATTAGGTACGTTTTCAACCGGGATTATGGCTTTTCTTTTCCTTAAATTCAGCAGAATTTACTTTGATAACGTGCTCAGTATACGATCATAATATCCAGGAGCGAGATCGAATCAAAAAGCAAACAGAACAATGAGGTATATCAAATCTTGTGGGGTAGCAAATTGGCGCCAAATAAGGAAGGATTTAAAATTAAATAATCACTCTCTAGGCTGCTCTCTTAACTAACAACCGAAGCAATAATTTAAGTAAATTAAACAATCTACAACGACAAAAAAAAATTGTTTTTAAACTTTGAAAGCTTGTCTAGAAGAAAGCTCAACAGCTTTTGTATTTTAGCAATATTTGTACGCTGGCCAACCTAGTTACAAAACACGGTTATTAAAACTGCACTGATCGGCTATTTTGACTGACTGAAGTAACGCAACTCTCAGCATGTCCTGAGCCAAAGCTCTCGTGACCTTGACTAAAAGTTCAGGGACTTCGAGATGCGGAACGTCTTCGAACCCAAACACTACTTCAGTCACAGATAGTCAGACACCGGCTACGGTCATGTTCCATTCGTTTGGTCCAAGCTTATGTTTCAAGAAAACTTCTGGCGTCTTATTTATTTTGCCTCTATATGGTTTACACTCTATAGCGTTCTTAGTAAGCCTCAATCAAGTGTGTAAAGAAGAGCTCATAAGAAAGAGTACCTATTCACAAAAACAGTGCACTGCATATCTCCTATTTGATCTATACACCACTATTTTTTAATTAGTACAAAAAAATTAAGGACATATTAGCGAAGACATTATTATCATATATGTGACGTAAGAATTTCATAATATCTATAAATAGCAAAGTTATAATAATTTGTTTTGTGTAGAAAATCTCACCTAAATCATAGACATATTTTACAATCCATTCACTACTACATTGATAGTACTTACTTTCCGTCCTACTACATCATACGCATTCTTTCCGTCGCACTTATAATGTAGGTAGCCTAAGACAATAAAATTAAACAAAATAATAAGTGTAGGTAGTTACTTTTTAATTTTCTAAATTCTACCCTCTCCTTCATACTTCATCCGGGCTTAGGACCGGCAAAATTTACCTTTTTGCAAGTAATTTAATACGGAGGTATGTAATTAGAAAGCAAACAAATATCAAAATAAAAGAAGGTATTCTGTAATATAAGAAAAGAGTAATTTTGGCGTATTTATGAAGTTAGAATCATCTGCTATTTACAACTATTATTTCATCATCATCATGTCAGCCTAGATACGTCCACGGCTGGACATAGACATAGGCCTCTCTCAAGGTTTTCTACACAGACCGATTTTGAGCCGCCCGCATCAAATTATTATTTACTTAAGTAGGTATTATTTACTAAACATACAAGTACTTCCATTGTCCTTCGAAATGTCCACCACCATTGTCAATATACACAGACGGCTACGTTTTATTAAATTATTTTTTAACGACAAAAGTGCGCTTCTGTCTTTGCACTTCGTTAAAAGCGTCCAATATGCGCTGTTTTAATTGTTCGACACTAACCGGCTCACTTTTGTACACTCACAAAAAGAAGTCCATGGGTACACAGCTGCACTCGCGATTTCTCCACTCAAAAAGTACGCACAAAGCATAGCTACATACTCCCGTGATGTGAACTGATAAGCCATCGCGTCGGCCAAACGTAAACAAATAATTAACTGTTGCGCCGAAAAAATGGATGCGCTCACTTCCGCTAGCAATTTAGCACTGTTTGTCGCATCGGGGAACGGCGCGGGCGCAGAGAGACAGGGGGGAATTTATCAATGGAGCAGTTTACTACTATACTACTCATAGTACGCGGGTCGGTCATAGTCTTAGTTATGCATTTACTAATTATTACGTATTTTTGTGGACAGTTTTGAGACAGTTTTGGGACTTAGTGTTTTTATTTTTCACCTACAAAAATATGATCAGTTAAAGATACTTAGTGCCCCGTTAATTTCTTTGTACTAATTAAAAAATAGTGGTGTATAGTCAGGATGACTACAGGGGATTAACCATGAGGCAGTGGAAGGGAATGTGACGAGGAACTAGACAATAATTAACCATGGCTATCGACACCTATGTTTTGCAAATCTGATACCTATTCAGCATAAGAAGTACTTATACCTAAACTGGTTAGAGCTAAATATATAAACATATTTCTGGTTGCGTATTTACCCTACTCGTATCACAGACGCTTACTGTCACAATACTGTAAATAATCACTCAAATCAACCAGTCAGATACCTTGGTGTTCTGGGATTTCCGACTGCAAGAAGCTTCCATCGATAATATACTTTCAAGATAATTTCGGACGGTTGTTATCTGATCTTATAGTGTTTATAAACTAAAACAATTCAGATCTTCTTTAGTTATTAAACAGCATCAAAACACAACGTTTGCTCAGTTTAAGTTCTTACACCTTCACAAAGATAACAGGTAAGCATTAAGTATATTTTTTTATAGATGTTAAATTTGTGCAACAAGCTTTGACCCTATCAACGCCTAGGAACATAACTTTATATTGTTTTTCTCGAATGTAATTAAAGCATCAATTCAAGTAAATAAGTCATTGAAGATTTAGTGATCAGCTTGTAATTTTGGTGCACTATGAAATAATTCAATAATAAATATTATATCCATACACATTTTTTTTTACATAATTTCACTTGATCGATAACTAAGAACGATATATTTCTCATATTAAAAATTATGTAACGGGTCTGAATCGTGTTAATAAACGAAAAGAAAGATGAAATACCTTTCTATTTATTAACACGATTCAGACCCGTTACATAATTTTTAATATGTGTACAAATCGTGGTAGTTTAAAAGTAGTTAATATATTTCTCATCTTGGCAAACCTTGTACCGAGGTGAATATTGTAATTAATTTAATAATGAGACATTGTATTCGTCATATTTAATTACTATAATATGTAACGATTGATATGAGAATGTTAGGAAATAATATATAAAAGGTGTTGAAGGTAATTGAACGTGAATACAGTAATTAGACATGGTAGAGACGGCTGACCAATAAATGTGAACCGATTTCCGCGCAAATATTACGCTTAGTTAGAAAAGTACGAATCTATCGATTACATACTAGGCAGTTTGTTTTAATTGTTAGATCTATAATAGGGGTTAATATGCTGATGCAACTTATAAGACAAAATTTACGGTAACTGTCTTTCCTCATCAAAACCATTTTTCATATGTGCATAAAATGAAATTAAAAGAATGCCTGTGTTTGTCAAAGAACTTTAAGTGGTGAATCCTGTCAAGTGGTTTTGTTATTTACGTGATACCAAGACATAAACAATAAGTTTTAAAACTGTAGTAGGTATATACATCTGATTTGCCGCGATGTACATATGTTAATATGATGTTCACTGTAGAGCAGTTTATAGAGGAAAATTTGCATTGCATTTTATGCCATAAATATTTTGCATGCCAGCGCCGAAACCATAAAAACCTTTATGATATATATGTATGATATGGTTGATATCTATTATGATAAAATTATGAAGTACTTCTGTTGTTCTCAAATGTTAAGTACCTAACTTATTAGTTTTAAAATATTAATAAGTTGGTTTAAAATAAAAATCACCAGTTTTAGGATAATATAAAAATAAACAAACAATAAACTGAAAATAGTAACGAGAAATATTTGCTAGATATACGACACTCAAAATTATTAATAATAATAATTAATTAATAATAAATTGTTTTGTGGCGTTCAATTAAATTGGCAAACATTTGATTCTACTAATATAATCCCACTTCTTTTCTAAACCTTATCAATCAATAATTACACTTCTTTATATTTTCTTCTTATTTGTTTTAGATATGTCTGGCTCAGAAGACAGAAATGGTCAGAAGCCATTCCGCCCTCCACCGTACGAGAGACCTCACGGCCCTCCAGACAATGTGAAGGAGCGCCCAAGAGCTTAACTACTACGGCAAGAGCAAAAACTTTAGGACTGACTACATACAGTTAGATCTTCGGACTTAGAAGTACCATAAGTTGGAGAAAACCTATAAGTAATGATAATTTCGTGTACTCAATAGAATGATATAATTATAATATGTTCTATTAGGCTGCAGTGGGATTAATGAAGGGATTAGTTTCTTCTTGACATGTGTCGCCACAACACCGTCTAAGAAGACATGGCTAAGGTGATACGGCACGGATTCGAGCTGTCGTCTACATCTACATCTACAAACTGCTTGTCTTATGCCAATGCTCACATTCTTCTAGTCCTTTTCGACACTGTTTTAAAATTCGTATTTACTGAAATTCACGACATGGTGTCGTGTCAAATTCGTTCATCAATTTATAGTTTTATCTTAAAGAAGTTGTTAACAATTGCATTTTATATCTCAAGCGGGTCATCATTCATCAATCATTCTGGTTTTTACGTCGCTCGCTGCGTGGCAGTTACAACGTGTATAACTAGAGTATGAAACTGGAAAATACCTGCTGATAGGAAGCACCTGATATGAAATAGATAAAATTGATGTTTCAGAATATTGTGATCACTTTTATCAGTCGCTAATAGATACCTGACGTCAAGTGTAATCGTGTGCATATTATTTTGTGTCATCTTATCTTGTAGATGAAGTATAGAAAATGATATTTTGATAGGTTTTCTTTTTTATCGTCTATTCTAAGTATTGAGCCTATTAATTGTAGAATCTCAAATAAATTATTCAACTAATTAATTACTTGTTTTTTTAGAATGTCTTACCCTTTTCCATCATCTGTTTTCTTATCCAATATAAACCGTAGGCTGTGCCTTAGCTTTCAAATTCAACACAATACAGATCAGTGCTCACTAAACATAATAAAAAATTGGTTATTTTAGTAATTTTCAGTATTTTTGGCGTTACTCGGCTTTTAACGTTTATAATATGCTCGAAAATGTAAAATTTTCTCAATACTACATCTCGATATGATCTGAAATATTTCAATATTTTTAGAAAAATTAAACGAGTAAAAAAAATATCTAAAATATTTTTGACAGATCACTTGATATCATGGTTGCCAAAAACAGATTAACCGTTTTAATAATGCAGATATCAACTCTTAGCACCACAAGAATAAACCTCGTCAATAAGTCTCTAAATGAAGTTCTAAGCAGAAATTTCAACGTCAGTAAAACTATGCATAACGTCATTAATATATTGCAAGGACAAATGCCATTCCCATTTAACCTGCAGGTTATTAGTCCGCAGGTCGCCGAATGTGAAGTATGTGTCATTTATAATCCTTGGCCTGAACTTTTCAAGCTTAATTGAAAGTGACAGGAAAAGTGGACGAAAAAAGAACTAGCGGCCGAAGTCAGACCAGATGTCAAGGCAACTGGGGATACCATTACCTACTACATAAGTTAACGGGACGCAACCGATGGAGACAGCTAGCTGACAGAATCTGTAGAAAGATAATAACTAGCACGAATATTTGGTCTTGGGTTCGATCCCCAGGTAGGTACCCCGGGCACACACCTCTGACTTTTCGAAGTTATGTGTGAATTATAAAGCAATTATCGCTCCCTTAATGATGTGCCCAGTAGATGGCAATAGGCTCGCCCCCTATTACATTCGGACCAAAACATAACTGGCGAAGTGTGGGTCTGTAATACACCTCTGCCTACCCCTTCAGGGATAAAAGGCGTGAAGTTCTATATGTGGTTAAAGAACTCCCGACGTTTTGGCGTTATACTTATCACTGAAATCTCTGGGTGATATCAGGTTATGTTCCTTTTTACAGTGGACCCCAATTCAGGAGGTCTTCCTCCGCCTGTTCGAGAACTCTAAAGCCTATAAACAGACGGTTGGAGCCTATAAAAAGAAACTGGACCGCGATCCCTCGTAATTTCTCACGTGATCACGATACCGCATTGTGACGTACGATGGGCGATGTGTGCGCGCTCTCCACCGCGGCGATCATCTGGCCATGTCCATTCCTGGTTTAGATGGTTCGGTGACTGCAACTCCAGCCAATTTTCGGAAAAATAAAATGGTGAAAGAAAAATGATTTCCATTTCATTATAAAATATAATATATTCCGTGTGGTGACGGATTAAGAATACGGAATGTCACCACCGCATATCATCCCATGGGTGTCGTAAGAGCCGACAGAGGGAGCATACTATGCAGAGAACAGCACTGTAAGAGAAGGAAAACTTGATACAAACCCTATTCCCACCCCTTTAGGCCAGCGTGGTATAGTAGGCCAATGCCTCCTTTCAAAGGAGAGGCCTAGTACAGCAGTGGACTGTTAAAGGCTGATGATGATAATAATAATAATAATTATTCTTCACTTCATAAACATATCTTACTATACACATAAAACATCATCAACAAAATATGATTCCTCGAAGCATTTTAAACCACCACTAGAGGATGCCCGCGGTTACACCCGCGTTATTTAAGGCTACTGCTCCGCTATATATAGCCTATATGCCCATGGCCTTCCTCGATAAATATGCTATCTAACAGTGAAATATTTTTTTAATCGGGCCAGTAGTTCCTGAGATTAGCGCGTTCAACCAAACAAACAAACAAAGAAACAAACTCTTCAGCTTTATATATTAGTATAAGGTTTAGCACAAAATAACCGATTGTCATTTCCGGCTTATGTTCGGTAGAAAGAGATGACAATCTAAAAACCGGCCAAGTGCATGTCGCGCCACGCATATTCCGTAGTAGCCTTAATGGTAGCCACACATATTACAGTATGCCTACGCAGGAATAGAATTGCACAAGTAAACTGTAACTTGAGTTGGGAGAAAGCGAAATTGTTTACCGACATACGTTCGAGTATACTTATGCAAGTTAAGACTTACGAGGTATACTGTAACGTGTGTGTAAGCCATTACCTAATGGCCTAAGGATAAAATAAGGACTCCATCATCATATTCCTTATGTCGCTTGCAAATGTTGGTAAAAACGCTAGCTATTATAAAATTAACGCAAAAAGATCAAAACTCTTATGCTATAAAAACGTCAAGCAACAAATCTAGGACAGCATGGCAAATTATAAAAAAGACCAAATATAACCAACCTTCAGAACAATTAAATAATATTATATTTGAAAATAGACTGATTGCCGACCCAAAAGAAATAGCAACTATATTTAACAATTTTTTTATTGACCACCATTCTACGATATAAAAAAATTGTAATATCAATAATAAGTGTCTGAACTAAGTGTGTACTGAAGAAATATATAATGTTATCACTTCACTAAAAACTACCAAAAGTGTAGGATACGATGGAATTAGTACTAATATCATAAAAAGGTCTGGTCATATAATAGCTCCTGTACTATCGCATATAATAAATAAATCGATAGAAACCGGTATATTCCCAGATAGGCTAAAGATATCGATTATAAAACCGCTCCATAAAAAAGGCAGCAAAGATGACATAAATAACTACAGACCTATTGCATTACTACCTATATTTGCTAAGATTTTCGAAAAAGTTATCTACAGCAGGTTATATAATTACCTTGAAAATAATAATCTTTTTACACAAGAGCAAATGGGATTTAGAAAAAATTGGTCAATTAATTTTGCCATTTATCAGTTTTGTGAACACGTGTTATCTAATATGGATAAGCGATCTCCTACAGCTGCATTATTCATGGATTTAACAAAAGCCTTCGACCATGTTAGGCACGATTTACTTTTAAAGAAGTTGTATGCTTATGGCATCTGAGGCAATGTCCATAATTTAATCAAGACATACCTTACTAACAGACAGCAGAAAACAGAAATCTCTAAATTCTGTCAAAGGTCGAAAACTCTCAATGCGTATACTTCAAGCTTAAAACATGTGCAATGCGGCGTGCCACAGGGCAGCGTACTAGGCCCATTATTATTTTGGCATATATAAATGACATCCCAACTATAACAGATAATCCCATGATTTTGTTTGCTGATGATAGTACTATTTTATTTCACAAATACTGCAATAATGAATTAATTTGTAATATAAATTTGACATTAGATAATACAATTGATTGGCTGACTAATAATAATAAAAACACCACATGACATTAATCTCAATTTACCATACAAAAGTAACATAATTGAAGAAGTAGAATCGACAAAGTTTTTAGGTTTATGTATTGATGGTAAAATGACATGGAAACAACACATAGAATTTGTAAGTAACAAGTTGAACAGGTACTCATATGCATTGCGTAATCTTAGTAAAGTCGTTGATACTTCAACAGTGTTAACGGCATACCATGGATACGTAGTATCCATCCTTCGATACTGAGTAATGTTTTGGGGAAACTCCACTAGTTTAGAGTCTGCATTTAGAGCGCAGAAGCGATGTGTGCGAGCGATTTGTGGCTTAGACCAAACCGATACTTGCGTTCCTCATTTTAAAGCATTAAACATTTTAACACTCACTTGTATTTATATTTTTGAGACGGTTTTATTTATTAAATCAAACCTTTCTTTATTAGAGCAACGCAAAAGATTACGGAATGCCGATAAATTATGTGTTCGGCCCTCAAAAACTGCTCTTGTACATAAGAGTGTTTTATGCATGGGACCCAAGTTATACAACAAAATACTAGCATAAGAAATGAAAGTAATATGATTGTATTTAAAAAGAATTTAAAAGACTTACTTCTAACAAAAGCTTATTATTCACATACAGATTTTTTCCATGATAATAATATTTAATATTATATAATACCAATATTTAATGCTATTTAATTTAAATGTTGACATTTTTTAATTACTGCCTATTTATTCATAATTTAGATTGACTGCGTATGTAATGTTTTATTGTGGTAGAATATTATTAATATTATTATATTATTATTGTAAATGTATAATTTACTGTAATGAAATAATATTATTATTAAATTTTCATTAGGTAGTCTCAATACTTTGTAAAATTTTGCATGCTGAAAGGCTGAATATGGTGATACCATTAAAATCTGTAATACCTATTGTCAAACCCATATTATGCAAATAAAGTGAATTGAATTGAATTGAACGATTTTTACTCGTAAATTAGTCGATCTAATGAACCGTTATGATTTTCATTAAAAGTTCACCATGAATGCAACTATGAAGCATAGTTTATATATAAGTATATCTTAATACTATGGTTTAGAAAATAGAGGGGTGAGACATTTTGCCATTGGTGGTTTCGCCTAAATATTACTCCAACGATTTCCTGAATAAAATCCAGCTTAGTGTATTTAATACCGTACTTGACATAACAGGAAAAAATGTTTTGCACTTAGATTTATGGGACCTACCCTTAAATCAAAACTTCTTCTGAATATTAGTGCACAGTTTGATCCATTCAGAGTTGTTCCATGTAGTTTACTACAGAACCCTAAAAAGGCCAATATCTGTCAATTGAGCTGATACAAATTAAAAATAATTTAGAATTGAATTTCTTCTTTTATTTATAACTTTTCTATGGATAAACGATGACTTGTTTATCCTTAGAAAAGTAGAAAAGTTTTACGTACATTTCGGCTTAAAGCCTATTCGCTATTGCAGTCTTAGTAAAACCAGAGACTGTAAAACGAAATTTTTTATTTATAGCTGCATCTGACAGCGACACATTAACTTTGCCATCTCATTACAATACCGATAGCTAGTTACATTAACTGCGTTCGGCTTCCCACCTAATTCCAAAACATTCAAACATTCAAACATGATAATGCTGTAAGTAAGTACATTGAGTAGCGTCCCCAGTAGCATCGCGTAACTCAAATGGAACAGGCTGCAGGCGGTGAACTCGAGGCGATCGTTGCTCACCAGTTGCTTAAACGTCTCCAAATTAGACCTCATTGTTGGACCTGAAAGTTGCATGCTTAATCAGTCAAGTAAAATATGTTTATTTTGCGTTATTATATTATCTGTTGAAACGTAGCAATCATCACACTTTAAGTGTATGAAGAGGTATGAAGGTAACATGGAAGAAAACTGACGAAGCGATGTGAACATGCTCCGCAGGGCTCCAATTTTTGGATTCACAACAAAACCGAACATAACCTAAGTACTAAGTTTTCTGATTGGACAAATTTCCCGATCGGACGATACTTTGCTTCTTAAATTGCAATAAGTATTTTGTGAAAGAATAAAGTTTTTTATCGTTACGCGCGTTAGTGTGTTACTTAATTTTTGATGCAACGTTTAAATTATCCCCTGCAAAATTACCTGTTTATAATACACACGCCTTTAAAAATATGCATGCAATACTCACCACATCTGTAGTCTATAAGGCACTTGATGATCAACGTAATGGTTTGATCAACTTCGGTTTGAATTTGTTCACTTATATAACATCCTATGTAGCCCCAGAAATACGGCAAAATACTGTGACCATACACTTGCCACTTGATAGTTGTCTGAAAGGTTTTAATTTATATGTTTTGTTCATTGTTTCAAGTTATTATCATGTTTCAAAGCAATATCAAAACCAATTTAGTTGAACTGTATAAAAATAAGTGCTTCTTAGATTCAACAGGCGTCTGGTAAGAAAATTGTCATTATTGGGAATACTTACTGCAAACTGGTCGATTGTAATATAAGTATTTGTAAAATAATAATAATATCATCGCCTCACGGTCGGTTTAAATATCCGTTATCTGTATATATAAAATCCTTGCGTTACTGACTGACTGACAGACAAGCTACAGCCAAAACTATTACGCGTAGGAAGCTGAAATTTGGCATGTATGTTCATTGGGGACCGTAAGGGTGCACTAAGACGGGATTTTCCGAAATTCCCACGGGAACCGGCAGTAACGGTTAAATTTAAAATATGTGCGGGCGTAGCTGCGGGCGTCATCTAGTTTTTCATATATTTTTCATGGAGCTCATGTGAAATATGCATCTCTAGTAAACAAATTCATAGATAGATGGAATATTAAATCCGGCCGTCAGTAGATAGTTCCTATCTTAGACTTATTTTAAGCTTGGCGTCAGAGCAATCGAGCAATCTTTGATGTGATTGTTCCACTCAGATGTGTCTACTTATCGTTCCCAATTGAAGTGGCTTCCTATCCTATCCGTCATCGTCGCAGTTTGCGTGCTCTCACTACCCTCTAAACTATTCGTACGTCTCCTTCTTCCACAAATTATTTAACTTGCCAATATCAGTATCTGTATTCTAACCACGACCGAAACTTGCGATCGTCTAATAATCTTCTTCTTACTATCCCTTCTCATAACACATCTCTTATTCATTCTTCTTTTTTCGTACAGTCTATTCTCCTCTGGAATGCCCTCTCTCTAGAAATCAGGATGTGCAACATCTAGTACAAATTTAAGGCGAAAGTAAAGGAGCTCCTGTTGGCAAGACCAGCGGATGTGTCATAGGATTCGTATCTTTATTTCTATCTACATTATTTATTATTACGTAGTTACTGTATAGAGGCTTTATGTATTCTTTCTTTAGTGCTCATATCTCTAATATATAAAATTCTCGTGTCACAGTTTTCGTTCCCATACTCCTCCGAAACGGCTTGACCGATTTTGATGAAATTTTTTGTGCTTATCCGGTATCTATGAGAATAGGCCAACATCTATTTTTCAAAAAAAATAATAATTTGCAAAACAACGTTTGCCGGGTCAGCTAGTTATATTATAGTATGTATGTATTTATTGCATACATATTGTATATACATATATATATATAGTGTATGTATGTTTACCTACTTATTTAAGTATTATACTATTATACATAATTATGTCTTTTATTTGTAATACTGTAATTATAGTAATTATTTAATACACCTACTACGTGTCTCAGCACCGCTCAAAGGTAGACTGGCAGATAATGCCCAAGGCATTAAGTCAACCTGAACACAATTAAGTGTATTAATAAATAATAAATAAATAAATTTGTGTTGCACATCGGTTTTTCTTCTTTCAATTCATAATAAACATTGTTGTTATGTTAAACGAATCGTCACTATTGAGAGTATCTAATGTCTCAATAAGAACTACCATTCATGTGATTTAAGGACACGGAAATTTACTCCTGTTGATTATTTAGGTTTTACCGACCAAACTTCTAATAGATAAACTTTTCGCATATGATAAGGACAACTCAGGACTTTCGGTCCACCCGATAGTAAGCAGCTTACCGTAGTCTTTGCATGCTAGTGATGAACGAGGGTTATCGTCGCATTGCCAGCAAGGCAAAGTTTGAGATCGAAGGCATCGTAATACAAATCAATTTATACATGCATGTCAAATATTTAATATAAAGAACACAATACCTGATCGCAGACAATGAGAGTCAAACCGACGACTCCACTTGTAAACATCAACCAGATGGATAGTAAAATCTGTGAAACATAAGTGAAAAGCTTGTAAATCTCTTCTTCTTAAGCTTATCAGCAACAGATCGATCTGGTTGACCTCTTACTCAGAGAAGGCTCATGGTCTAAGATGCAGCATGTTACTCTAATGAACTACCTAGCAAATATTGTTGTTGTTACTTTAGGGATTTTGGAATATTACAATAATCAATGAACAATAAATAAAGGCAATTAACCAAAATTAGACCAAAGTTTAACAGATTATAAATATTTATGACAAAAAAAAATCATTGGGCAGCACTTGCAATATTACAACCTGGGGTATACTTTATTACGAAGTCGGGCAGAAAGGAAAATAGGTATTTCTCCATTTATTTTGATAATACTCATTAAAAATTTTTTTTGGCATTTGAAATCCAGCATTAATTAGGTAAATCATTATTATTATATGACCGAAACAAACAGATTACATGATTCATTGCCTTTAAATTTTATCTTATCTACATTACTTCTTTAGATAAATGCAGATACAGAATAAATTCAATAGATAAACATTATTATATTATGTCTATTTTACTCACATCAAACCCATGAATCTCTTCTAAAATATGTACACTGGTACTCAGGTTATCGTAGATTTTACATAGTAACTTGATGTCAAAGTGCATATCATTATATTTAAAGATTTTGATGGTAGGGTCGATAACGTATTTTATATTACTGCCAGGATCTTCTGTATGAATTATTTTATCATCACGTCTTAGTATATTAGATACTATACCATTTAGACCTCTGAGGAGGGCCAACATCGTATATAAATGCATGAATAAATGTATCATAGACACAAGCGTTGGCATTTTTATTAGAAGATCGTAAGGTGGATGATTGCTCGTGAATTCCATAATAATCAGGACTACAAAGATAATAGTAGGTATAGAAAACCAAAAGCACATTTTGATAGCCAATAATTTTAGACTAATTTAATCGAAATTAAAATCATTGAAGATAATATTGTATGTCTTATGAATGTGAACGTATATCTTAGTGCTCTTCAATAAGTTCGTGAATATCATGACAATATTGACAACTAAATCATTCATATCTGATAGAAGTTCCAAACTACTTTTCAAAGTATTTTTTTTTATCTTTATTGTTAAACAATAACTGGTAATGAAAAGTGCAGCAATTATAAGACACCAAATTTTGATTAAGATACTCGTTGATACTGATTTTCCCCTGGGCGTATTATAAGGTTTTGATACACCAAATATATTGCATATGTAGTTAAAAGAACGAAAGTACTGGTAAAACATTTTTCTGTTTTACAACCGATCTTGCAATACCGATTTACGGATTTATTCAGTTGTTTTTTGGGGTTTGAGCACAAGACTATCAAAACCCCATCAGATGTAGTTTTATGATATCCGTCAGAAAATTATATGCGGTCGATGATAAGCAGAGCATGACATGTCTTAGCACTCTTGCTTATTAGAAATGTCAGTTAATGAATTTTATGACTTCAAAATGTTATAACATCAAAGAACTACTTACTGTTATATTATATCATAGAAGATACTCGCAGCTACGCCCGCATCTTTTTTAACCGCTTCATCCCGATCCCGTGGGAATTTCGGGCAGTACCTTCTTAGTGCTACTTAGTGCTACTGGTGCAATTTATGGAATCACCCGAGATCACTCAAATCAAATAATTTGAAATCAAAAACAAACAAAGCTTAAATTTGACATGTATGTCCCTTGGGAAGCGTAGCATCATAGGTGTATTTGAGTGATCTCGAGTGATTCCATAAATTGCACCAAGGCGAACATAGCTGACCAGATCCTATAAGTGCACGGTCCCAGCTGTTACAGACCCTATTTTTGCTTTTAAATATCGAAGAAGAGGTCATAAATACGATACCTACCCATTTCACTAGTCTCTGGCCTAGGTTATATATTATACGAAGAGCTACTTTAAATTTGCTGTCAACGATATTTTGAAGTTGAAGTGGTATTAATGTTTTATTTTCCTTGTGGTATATTCAAATGCTTTGACCTTTTGAGGATAAAAACATATGCAACAGATGATTTCACAACAGCATCTAGTACAAAATGATAAAATGTAGGTAGGTAGGTACGTTTTCTTTAGTGGATGAGACTTTTTTATTTTATGGTGACATATCAAGACTCGAAACAAGTGTATCGACGCGCTACCAATTGAATTCTTGCATAGTAATCAATATAATAAAGCTGAAAAATTTATCAGTTGGAATGTGCTAATATCAGAAACTACTGTTAGAAAGCCGAGATCGGCTATAGGGCATATCGAGAGGGGCTATAGGGCATAGGCTATATAACATCACGCTTTGAGCCACGGCTGCGGAGCAGTAGCCTTAAATAACTCGAGTGTAACCGCGAGCTCAGCTAGTACTTTACACGTCTGATGAGCTTGCTAGATACTGCGATAACAAGAAATTCCCTCGAAATTCGCCCCTTTATGGAAATTTGACCAAATTTCTATGAAGGGGCGAATTTTGAGGGGCGTATGGGCTCTCACCCAATTTTCTTCATTGGGTCTTTTATGTTATTTGTGATAATTACAGAATCCCTTTTTTTTCAGAAATTTATTTATTAAGTATACATTTATTTCCTTTTTATATCGGTCCAGTGGCAGAAGAACTACCGCCTCATCATCAGCTATTGGTAAAATCTGCTCATTTTGTTTGCTGATGGTATTTTCGTGTGAACTTGTGGCCAACTCTTGTGTCAGAGTTTTCAGGAAAGGATATACACAACTGCTATGGCAGATATATAGTTTATTCTAGAGTCTGCACATATTTAGAAGAAATAATGGATGAATAGAAACATGAGGATGGTTCTAAATAAAATGATCTTTCAATTATCTTTTCTCGAATCTCCCTTATATGGAAAGACCCGAGTTATCTTTGCTTCTTCTTTCTTGTCTAATCAATTTCAGATATTAAATTATTTAGACATTTCAAAGTGTCTATTGGATAGAATGACCGCTGTTGCAGCTTTTGCTTCATTATTAGTCATTTCTTCATATTTTTGCTACATGTCCGGTTCGATGATATAAACATTCATCTATCAGGCAGTTATTGTTCAGCCGTATTTATCTAATCGTGAAACGCGTCGAAGTTTCGATATGATACGAGTGTTATGAATCAGATGATAGCTACAAATATTCGATAAACAGCTTGATTTACCAGTGAAGTGAATTTTATTGTTGCAAACGCTTGCGACGGTATCATTTGGACTATTATATATTTTAAAGAAAACCTCAAACATGTCTCACAGTAAGTATTTTTTATTTATTTTGTTACTAAATAAAATTGCATTATCATTTATTTCGTCTGAGGTATACTCCTTAACCAATTGTATTTAGCTACATAGTGATTTGCCAATTGATTATACTTTATCTGCAGATACTAAAATAATGGATGTTATTCTTATCGTGATTAAAATAGCTATTGAAAATATTTTGTCATCGTGCAATAGCCGATTTCTGGCTCAGAAATAGGAAATTAAGGAATATGGAAGACCTTATTACTAATACTAAATTTCATTAAATTGTTTCGCAAAATTACAATGAGCGTAAGGCACACTATCTAGCCAGAGGCACAACTGATTAATTAGCCATTGCGGCGTGTTATCGACGATGAAAACGTATGTTGATCTAACCACGGTATGAGCATTTGCTACTTTATTATGCGTCGGTGATCATTAATGCCCGTACCTAACTACTTGATGCAAGAATATAACAAATGACTCGATCAACCACATAGTAAAGACAAAAACAATATAACATAGAAGTTAGAATCGCTTAGGATAGGTTTGAAACAGTTTTAGTCTAATGTACCCAATTGCATCTCCAGGTGAAAATTATACTACGTACCTATGTATATACATAAATAAATAAGACGAAATATTTATATTCAGGTTTTACAAAAATATCTTTTCAATTGCATACCACGTGACTATAACTGATAATACGCGACTGATAGACCACGAAGTACATTTGTTTATTGCAAACAGAGTTGCGTGTCAGTCCAGGGCGCCAATTTAATAAAGTCTGATCCTGTTATAAACACAAACATATCTTGAATTCCAAAAATCTTTACAAAATTATCTTTTAATTTCAGTTCCACCAGGCGGTCCACATAATGGGCCTCCTCCATACCAGAATTATTACCCTGGATTATCGGGTAACCCCGCGCCTCCGCCTGCGCCCGGCTACGCCTACGTACCAGCGCCGGTGATGATGCCGATGCCGGTGTATCATCCACCACCACCACCACCCCAGCCCGAGCCGTCGCAGCCGACCTACGTCACCAACTACTACTACCAGCAGCCACCGATACCGGCGGACCCTGTGCAAGTTGTTGATAGTAAGTATGATGTAGTAATATATTCTTATAATAAGAAAATTTTGCTGAGCTTTATTGCAACCCCTTCTGGTAAAGTAGAAGTGAATTATAATTAAAACGTTTCTTCGTTATTAAAATCGACCTACTGTGCAAATTTTAGGCTTTTAGCTGCAGTGTTTTGGGCACTGCAAAGATTTGTCAGTGATTTTATACACTTATGTAGAATATTATTGTTATTATTACTAGCTGTCAGAATTTAAAGCTACCCAGTAGGATATTTTCTTTTTTCTTTCTATTCGACGCCTGGTATCTATTTAATGAAGATTAAACGAAATTAAAACCTCGCGACAGATACGACCACTGTAACAACGGTAACTCACTGCCAGCATCAACCGTTATTCCCATCACTTCGGGAGCAGCTGGCGAAAACATGGTCGGAGGTGGACCAACGTGTCACTAAAATTCTGACAGGCAATGGTAATTTGAGAGCAGACTATACTACTATTTGCTTTCGTGGTGGATTCTTCCTTGCTGTAGATAGCTATTAAAATTTGACAGCAACGCCATCTCTTGGCGTCACTGAAACTTTTCTGCAGCATACCTACAACTGGCTAGTTCCTAGATGAACTCTTTGCAGTATAGTATTTTACGCAATACTACAGCTTGTGAGTAGTGATCACTGTTTTAGAGATGACTAAAGATTATGATCTGTCGTTTCAGCTGTTTCACCCATTGATTGGGCAGACGCTACACCATCCACTGCTGTAAATCTAACGCACCGAGCGTACGTCGGCGGCCGGGAAGGTTGGGACGGCAGCCCACTGTGGATCATCAGGGCTCACTACAATGGAGAATTCGTACCAGGCAAGCTAGCCATCAAGAGTCGCGCTGCTTACATACCGCACAGCGGAAAAGAAGTGCCTGTACATAACTTTGAGGTAAACAATATTAAATTTTACATTCTGGGCATTATGAAGTAGCATGTGGCGATGGTAAAATACTTTAAATTCAAGTTTGTCCTTTGTAAAATCTCGGATGGTTCAAGTTACATTCGCTGTCAACTTAAGTAGAAACTTACGAGTACTACTTTACTTTTCTTTCTTCCGATGACACCGGCACGGCAGAAAGGAAATTATACAATGTTTCACAATTTATTACTACCACACAATCTGAAAGTACTTAATAGTTTATGTACCTACTTATATGAATTATTATTACTTAGTAGCTCAGCAGAGTATCAATAACGTCACTTACCACCTTAACTTTAGCGACTCGCAAATGGACGTGTTTGATAATAATATTATGTATAGGTAATCCGGTATTCTTAAAATACTTGACAACTTTATCAGAAGTATCATCCTCTATTTGTTTTGAAATACATTCTAGGACAATGATTCATACATTTTATTTCTTTTACTTTTTCACTTACGGAAATTTAATTAAGTAGGTAGGTACCTATTGAGCTGAAAAATCCTATGGTTACAATGGAAGACTATTTAGCTAGTGTCGGTTTTAGTGTGGGGAAAATAGGCCATATCAATATTATTATTAACTATTGTTCACTGTCAGCCCTATTTTTCGTTCGTTCGCCCTATTCTTTTATTTACAGTCTGTCGCCAACTACGTACAAAGAACTGAAATAATTCCAAATATTTCATGTTCATGGTATACCTAAAGAATTTTATTTTTAAAGTAATTTCATTTCCTTTAACGTCGAAGATTATAACATGTTTTGCATTTTCTTCATCTGCTCGTTTTATTTCTACAAGATTTTTTTGTCTAAAGTCAAGAGTTTAAGAAACTCTTCTAAAAGGCGCTGTGCTTGCACGCCTCAGATAGATAAGCGTGACTTAGATGCATTTTTTTCTATTTGGCTGGTTGATACCTAGACTGTTCATAAAGAAAATTAACAAAACCGTAAATTTTATACGAATTGTAATGCACTATTTTTCAAATTCCAGGTGTTACTAGCTCAACCACATACGCTTCGCTGGCTGCCGAGCAGCGACGGTCAAGTGCCTCCCGGGGCCTTCCCAGCCGGCAATACTCATAATGGTGAACCTTTGTACATTGCGCGAGTGAAGCATCTGCGCTCTGTTACACCTGGCAAGGTGAGTTCAAACTAATTCTGTAAAGGCACAACACCAACAATATTATTTAAGCCACCTTTTATAAATGCCGCTGTATTTAATAGTTATTACAACTCTTAAATTTGTCACTATTATGGCCGGTTTACACGAACTTAGTAGCTAAGCGCTTAGTACTTGTCACTATACTAAGCATCAATATGACAAGTAACAAGTTACCATTTACACGTTTGAGCCAGTAGAAGTTATTAGTGACCAGACATTCGAAATGGAACGATGTCACTATCTTGTCAAGCTGTTTACACACGGTCAGCAAGCGACAAGTGCTTAGTAAATCGTGTTGGGGATATCGGCTTGTCGCTTAGTAAATAGGATCGTTTTCTATTCACTTTCACTATACACAAACACGAATACTAAGCACTTATCCGCTTGTTTACACATGAGGACTTAGCATTAGTGACAAGTACTAAGCGTTTAGCTACTAAGTTCGTGTAAACCGGTCATTATTCATTAAAATAAATTGTATCAAGCGACTGTATGATATTCGACATAAACGGTCACTTAACGGGTTACTAACTTACTATTCCAGACTAAACATTTACTATTACATAGCAATAATTTCTCATTTCTCATGACAATAAATCTGAAGCATGTTTTACAGTTTATTTTCATTAAACGGAGCAAGTAGCGCCTGCTTATCTACCACTTATAGTTATTCAGCACATCGATGATATGTGTATGAAAAATACTTTATTTCATTGAGAAATTATTTTGAAACAATTTGTTACATATTTCTTACAGGTTCACCCTAGCCACGGATGCGCTTACATCTCGTTTGGGGGATCTGAAATATCCTACAAGCAGTACGAAGTTTTGTGCAAAATCGTCGGATGAAACAATTGAATCAAACAATATGAGGCGCCAGTGGAAAAAGTTTAACAACTAGAATGTCGTATCTATTATCGATAGAAAATACCTAATATATCCTAACGATGACAATATTTTTGTTAAAATGTAATATAATATAGTTTGATCGAAATAACATAATTATTGAAAAAAATATATAAAACTGTTGTCTGCACCAGTTATTGCTGCCGTTAATTAGATCATTTTCGATTAAATACAAAAGAATATTAGAAATAACAAATTGACATTTGATCTGTAATGTAAATACGAAAACAGAGTACTTTATGAATATAGAAAACAATATTTTCTATGATGTAATCAAAATTAAATCGATTGATACTCACCATTGTAGTTATTTTTGTAATGAATTAATTTTATTAATAGTTCAATAAACAAGTTGTGTCTATTTCTTGGCTGAAGTGTAAACTATGTGCTTTTAATTAGAATATTTGATTGTAAAAGCGTATAGACTTACGCCTATGTCCCAATATTATATGTATATTATTTTTATAAAATTAGATGAATAATATTTGATTGTAACAGCGTGGGGCGCTGGAATAGGAAAGACACTCTTGTTTAAATTGTTTAAAAGTCAACTGAACAGATGTTAATGGGATGCAGGTTACACAGATTGGCGCTATAACTGGAGTTGCAGCACGACAAATGTAGGTGACTCTACGTTAAACAGTCTGTTCAAAGTACCAGTTTGTCGAACTCAGACAAAACATGCGCCAGCAGCGAGGACAGACGACTTTCACCGACATTTTTAACGCCTCTTCCTTCAGGAAATTAATTTAAGTTAAATAAGGGTTATGCGTCAAGAGTAGCAAAATGTACAGTTCTTGTTCGTGGACGAGATATCTTTGGCTCACTATGGTAACCCTTTGGCGGCATAAAAGTTATGCTTTTTTGCGACCACATGCAGCTTCCGTCAGGAAGTTAGTATAAGTATTTATTAACAAGAAAGAGATATCCCGATAAGCGGCAATAGGCTCGCCACCTATTACGTGGGATCAAAACACTGGCGAAAAGTGGGCGTTTAATATGCCTCTGCCTACCCCGTCGGGTAACAGGCGTGAGTCTATGTATGTATGTATGTAACAAGAAAATCTTACCAGTTCCAGCGCCCCACGCTTTTACAATCAAATATTATAATTAAAAGCACATAGTTAAAAAAACGCAGCCCAGAAATAGAGACAACTTGAACGATCAATAATTATTTTTAACACGCTTTTATTAGGTCGTCGTGTATGTAACTAACTATGTAATGGAATCTTAGGTAACTAATTTAACCATCTTCCAAGGGTCGTAGCGTAATAAAAATTGGCAGCTGTATGTAGTTCTGATGATAATTTGATAATATGGTACTGCGAAACTGATCTGATGATGGAACCGGAAGATATGACCTGGAACTTCATGATGGAAAAACGTATCATAGCTGTTTTGGATGTCTTATAAAAGTCTTGTAATGAACTTTGACTACAATTAGGTTTCAAGGTCTGATGATGAAGCCGGTAGATAGGCTCTGGCATTCCATGATGGAATATCGTATCATAGACGTGTTTGCACTTGTGAGAAAAGCCACGTAATGAACTTTGACTACAATTAGGTTTCAAGGTCTGATGATGAAGCCGGAAGATAGGCACTGGCATTCTATGATGGAATATCGTATCATAGTCGTGTTTGCACTTGTAAGAAAGGCCACGTAATGAACTTTGACAACAATTAGGTTTCAAGGTCTGATGATGAAGCCGGAAGATAGGCACTGGCATTCCATGATGGAATATCGTATCATAGTCGTGTTTGCACTTCTGAGAAAGGCCACGTAATGAACTTTGACCACAATTAGGTTTCAAGGTCTGATGATGAAACCGGAAGATAGGCACTGGCATTCCATGATGGAATATCGTATCATAGCAGTGTTTACACTTGTGAGAAAGGCAACGTAATGGACTTTGAATTATTTAAATATTTTGAATAAAATAAAATAAAACATTTGCTAAATATTCATAAACATTTTTCAAATTTCATAAAACCAAAGACAACAGAAAATGATCACAAGAACTGTGCCTGCTGCTGTTCGAGTACCATACTTCATAGCGTCCACTGATCCGGAGAACTTTTATTACAGCTTGCTGGTTCAGTATATGCCTTATCGCTCAGAAGGGGGTGTAGTGGGGCGCCAATCACCTGTGTAGTTAAGTCGACCGAAAGGTAACTCACTAAATAAGCGGCGGCCCATAATCTCTCACCGGTGGCTCCAAGTAGCTGTAACGCATGCAGCGGCCACACCCCGGTTAACCACGTCGACTCGTGGGCTAAACCCGGTGAAGGGGACCGGCTGCTCCGGCACCGGTTTTTGCGGATACCTCCCGCTTTATGCGTAGAGTCTGTACCGGCGAAGATGGCACACCAACGCAGATATGCAACCGGTGGTGGCGGATTCGGCGGGGCAGCGAAGTCTTGTGGAAGGCTTGGAGCGACGACAGAGGTTAAAAATGCTCGTCGGTCATTCACTGCATCCAAACCCTTCTCCAGTCGTAGCGGCTCACCGTTCCACTGGGTATAGAAGGGGAAGGACGAGAGAGTGCGTCTGTGCTGGCGCAACCACTTACGCACTTAAATATGTCACGCGCAACTGACTGCTTCTGATTACCGGACACTGATTAAGACCTACGGCGATGGGCTGAGGTAGAGAGGTTGGGTTGTGGTGCACACTCGGCTTTGTCTGAGGCCTGCACGTATGGCGGCCTAAGGAGAGTGGTCGTTTCTGCACTGCTATTGGGACAACAGTGTGGGTTGGGCAGCACCTTAGGTGACGAAGCAGCCCTATTTAGGGAGGCACTGCTTCCCCTGCTCAGCCGGGGAGGGGGCTAGAAAAGGTGCTCTAAAAAATGCTTGTCCCTACGCATTGGGGAAGTAGCAACCGCGGCTGCTTGAGCACCCCACTACTCGCGGTCGACGTCACAAAAATAATAAAATTCAAACACCAGTCATGACATTCGGCGCATGGAACGTGCGCACATTAATGGACAACGACGGAAACCTTTGTCCGGAGCGTAAAACTGCTGTCGTAGCACGCGAACTTGGTCGCTACAATATAGATGTAGCCGCGTTAAGCGAAACACGTATAGCTGACCAAGGCAAGCTCGAGGAAATTGGCGGTAGCTATACATTCTTCTGGAAAGGACGTCCCCAGACTGAACGAAGGATAGCTGGAGTAGGGTTTGCCATTAAATCCACTATCGCAAATAAGCTAGCCGAATGTCCGCAATACATCTCGGACCGTATTATTACATTGCGCCTTCACCTTCGAAACAACAACTTCTTGAATGTGATAAGCGTATATGCACCAACCATGAGTAACGAGGACAGTGTCAAAGATCAATTTTACGAAGAGCTCTGTCAATGCCTTAGCAATATACGTCCGAACGAACAAATATTATTGCTAGGCGATTTTAACGCAAGGGTTGGCAGGGATGCTGAGTCGTGGCCGGGCGTGATTGGCAGTAATGGTGTGGGCAATATGAATAGTAACGGAGAGTTACTGCTTTCACTCTGTGCCCAATTTGACCTCACCATTACTAACACTCTGTTTAGGCTTCGCAACAAATTCAAAACTACCTGGATGCACCCGCGTTCCAAACACTGGCACCTCCTCGATTACGCTATAACCCGACGAAGAGACATCTCCCAGGTGTACATCACCCGCGTCATGCGCGGTGCACATTGCTGGACAGACCACAGACTTTTGATCACTAAATTGAGACTCCGCCTACGTGTACCACGCAGACCCTGCAGGGCAAAACCAACATCCCTCAATTTAGATCGATTGAATTGTGCCGAACTTCAAGAAGACTACCAAAAAAGGCTGACAGAAACGCTAGATGCTTTTGATGCCCAGCGAGGTGACCTAAAATCGGTCTGGCAACGGATCTCATCCTCTGTAATGACAGTGGCTACAGAAGTCATAGGACTTAAGAAGCGTGTCAACGAGGATTGGTTTGATCAGAACGAAAGGACCCTAACTGAGGTATTCGAACAGCATCGTGTACTCATAAAGCGTAACGAACGTAATCATAATCTTATACAAGAAGTTCAAAAAAGTGGTGCTTCCTTAAGAAGACTAACCAGGGAGATGAAAGATAGATGGTGGCTTGAAAGGGCGGCAAAGATACAGTGGCTCGCAGACACACACCAATTAGGAGCTTTTTATGAAGAAATGCGTAAATTAATTGGCGTTTCTGTAAATAATAACATACCACTAAGATCCCTAGATGGCTCTCAAAAACTCACTGCGAAGCAGGATATTCTAGATCGTTGGGCAGAGCACTTCAACAATCTTCTTAATGTAGATCGGTTAGCAGATCTTGAGCATATTCGGCGTATTCAACCTCTGCCGCCGCATGAGTCACTTGCTGAGCCACTGAGACTAGCTGAAGTAGTTCGAGCCATCAAAGAACAGAAAAATAAAAAAGCAGTTGGAATCGTCAACATCGCCGGGGAACTGCTTAAATACGGAGGGGAACAGCTTCATACTTACATCTGGCAAATTTTCGATCGCATTTGGAACGAGGAAACGATACCACCTGAATTTAAAATATCTCGTATACAGACCCTTTATGAAAACAAGGGCGACCGTTCTGACTGCAACTCATACAGGGGTATATCGCTCCTCTCTGTACCTGGGAAGATATTCGCCAGAGTTCTTCTCAACCGTCTTTTACCGGTGTCTGAAAACATATTGCCAGAAACTCAATTTGGGTTTCGTCCTGATACCTGTGAAGCCATCTTTTCCATCCGGCAACTCCAGGAAAAAAGTCGGGAACAAAGCCAACCTTTATATATGTGTTTTGTGGACTTGGAGAAAGCATTTGACTGTGTTCCGCGGGAAGCCCTTTGGACCTTATTGGCAAGATTAGGTTGCCCTGAGAAGTTTGTTCGAATGATTCGCCTTCTTCACGACGAAATGACCTGCTGTGTGACCTATAATGGGGATCAGTCAGAGTTTTTTCCTGTCACTTGTGGTGTCAAACAAGGTTGTGTGCTTGCACCAACATTGTTTGCTCTTTATTTTTCTGTCGTTGTCAGTGAGGCACTCGAACAAGCTTCTGCTGGCATCAAAATATGTTTTCGAACTGATGGGGGACTTTTCAACTTGGCCAGATTAAAAGCTTATTAAATACTAAGGTATCACACGCACTAATAACGGAGATAATGTATGCGGATGATCTGTGTTTTGTTGCTAGCTCACCACAGGAGCTCCAGAACCTGATTACCAACCTTCAGGAAGTCTGTTGTCGTTTCGGTCTCAGAATCAGTGTTAAGAAGACTGAGGTTATGGCAATGAACTCTCATGGAGAAGCAGACTCAGAACCTATCAAGGTGTTCATTGGTGATACTGAGCTGAAGCAGGTGGACAAATTTAAATACCTGGGCAGCACAATCACATCCAAGTGCGACCTTGATGCCGAAGTAAATCATCGCATAGGCGCTGCGTCTGCTGCTTTCGGTAAATTACGAGCCAAGGTCCTACATTCACATGATTTGAAGCTCTCGACAAAGATCTCTGTTTACAAGGCCATAGTTCTCCCAAATCTTTTATACTCCTCAGAGACATGGGTCCTCTATCGGAGACACATACGGACGCTGGATAGGTTCCATTTAAAGTGCTTAAGAGACATTCTAAAAATTAAATGGTCGGACCGGGTTAGAAATACCGAAGTGCTCCGACGCGCTGATGTCTACGGCATAGAAGCGTACCTGATGCGGGGACAGCTCCGATGGTGTGGACACATCGCACGAATGCCTGATGAAAGAGTGGCAAAACGCATCTTCTTCTCTGAACTCCAGAACGGCAGGCGGAAACAAGGCGGCCAGTTCTTACGCTTCAAGGATGTTCAGAAAAGACACATGAAGAGATGCAACATTGATCCCCAGAAATGGGAGGAAAAGGCCATGTGCCGCTCTGATTGGAGGCGCTTTGTGAAGAACAAAGTTTATGACTTTGAAGAGCAGAGGAAATCCGAACTGGATGCGAAGCGCGATGCTCTTAAGGCTAAACCAACAACAGCCATATCTTACAACTATGTCGACGGTATCCTCACGTGTGACCAATGCTTGCGCACGTTTACTCACAGGATTGGATACTGTAGCCATAAAAGGGCACATGCCCGGGCTGATCATCCTAGCTTCTCGGCTATCAATCAGTAGCAGTCACCATAGCCGAAATCGGCTGGGAAGTATATATATATCGCTCAGAAGCATAACTGTTACAAGGGTTTTATAGTGCAAGAGAGGCTTTCTTAGCTTGGGAAGAACAGTTGAAGTCAATTAGCGGTCACATGAAGCGGCACAGAGAGCGGGACCGGCAGCTGGAAATTGCATTCAATCAAGTGCACGCATTTCAGATCTTCGAAGAGCCTCCAGTATTGGATAATTTTGAACACAATGAAGACTATCCTGAACTGACTATGACTAATTATCAATTCGACTCAGCACGACAGGCTATGAATATGGACCAAGGACAACTATTCAATACTATCACGTCAAACATACAGTCGCAACAACAGGGCGATCAACAAAGGTTTAAACTTTTCGTAACTGGTGGCGCTGGAACAGGAAAGACGTCCTTGTTTAACTCGTTGAAAAAGATGTTACGGGAAGCAGGTTACAAAGATTGGCGCTCTGACTGGCAGCACGACTAGTAGGTGGCTCTACAATGCATAGCTTGCTCAAATTACCAGTTCAAAGAGACGGCTTCTTAGTGAATATGCCTCAACTCTCCGGCAACTTCTTGAGAATTATGCGTCAACAGTGCCAAAATGTAGAGTTCTTGTTCGTTGACGAGATATCTATGGTTCCGTATGAGATCTTGTGCATGATAGACGCACGTTTACGCCAGCTAAAGAATTACGATGAACCCTTTGGCGCCATAAACGTTATGCCCTTTGGCGACCTCTTGCAGCTTCCGCCAGTGCGTGGTAAACAGGTGTTTCAACAGCCAGACCACATGAGACCAGCAACTCATTTATGGCGGCTTTTCACATTAATCAAACTCAGACAATACATGCGCCAGCGAGGAGACACGACATTCACCGACATACTGAACGCCTCGAGGGTCGGAGAGTTGAACAGCGAGCATCTCGCAGTATTGCTGACTAAGGTCTCATCAAATGCTACCGGCGAGTTTGCGCTTGAAAAAGCACTGCGTATTTATCCAACAAACATCCAAGTAGAGAAACACAACAATGAAGTTGTTAAATTTTACGAACAAAAAGGAACTCAAATGTATGACAAAAAGGCTCAAGACCAACTTATTGACGCGGTCCGAAACCTTGGAAATACTACAATAGAGTCCAATATTCTCAGCGATATAAATAAAACGGATGGACTACCGAGTAAATAAAAAATTTGCAAAGGGGCTAAAATTATGTTGCTAAAATTATATAGACGTGGAGAAGGGGCTAGTAAATGGCAGCATTGGATTCATCTCGGACATTGTCTGGCCGCACTTAAGACCAAATCTATGAAACTGACATACCGTCTATCAAAGTTAATTTTGGAAACGACGGTGAGCACCTAATTCAGCCTCATGTATCCAGTTCCCGGCCAAGTATAGCTCCGGTACGGTAGAAATGCGCATGCTCCCAGTGATTTTAAGTTGGGCATCTACCGTGAACAAGATGCAAGGCTGTACGGTAGACGACGCAGTGGTGTACTTAGGGTCCCGTACTTTTGCGGCTGGACAGGCGTATGTGGCCCTAAGTAGAGTAAAATCGCTTAGTGGTCTCCAGATTGAAGAGCTAGATTGTTCTAAGCTGACATATAAAACACCATACAATACAGACGCACTGGCGGAGATGGAGAGGATGCGGGTTCATTTCGCCTACTTAAAATAAATGTATGTTAAAAATATTTCATAATCAAAGACTAAAAAGCATAAAATAAATTAATAGTTTAAAAACCACTAGAAAAACACGATTTTATAAATGCACGTAAAAACAAAAAATAAATTATGGATCGTTCAAGTTGTCTCTATTTCTGGGCTAAACTATATGTTTTAATTATAATACATACATACATACATATCGTCACGCCTTTTATCCCCGAAGGGGTAGGCAGTGATGTATTTGTACACCCACTTTTCGCCAGATATACTTTAGTCCCACGTAATAAGGGGCGAGCCTTTTGCCGTACCGGGCACATTTCCAGACTCCGTGCTGCTACTGAGAAATTCGTGACAGAAAAACCCAATAACACTGCCCGACCCAGGAATCGAACCCGGGACCTCCCGATCCCACACGCACATTTATGCTGCGAGACCAACGAGACAGTCGTATAGGGTTTGATGTCGAGTTTTCCGTCTCTACGCAAAGATGGTATTTTATTTTATTTTTATTTTTATTGAATAGGTACAGTAACAGGATACAGATTAATTCGTACTTAATCTATGAACAGTATACAATACACAAATCTGAAGCCCAATTAAAACTATACACAGCATTTTTTAGTAAACACTTGAGATTAAACTACTACAGAAATAAAAAATAAAATCAACAAATTAAAAACAGCAGACACTTATACAGAGGAGATTCAAAGTTACATTTTATGAATATAT
Source organism: Euclidia mi (assembly GCA_944739405.2). Classification (NCBI taxonomy): domain Eukaryota; kingdom Metazoa; phylum Arthropoda; class Insecta; order Lepidoptera; family Erebidae; genus Euclidia; species Euclidia mi. The sequence goes on along the minus strand of OX123186.2, from coordinate 64,179,033 downwards.
ATGTATTTTTTTAATTTACAATAACATGCTTTATACTAATTTAGCCAAAGTGCTTTTATATTTATTGAGCTGGTTCTGGAAAATGTCAACCTGGGAACATATAGTATTATATTGACTACACATTCGTAAGATTGGATTGTTTTGGGATACATTATTGTTGCTAGTGGGAACGGAAAAACGTTGTTGGATACGCACAGATCTGGTAGGTATCTTGAGTTGGATACGACCTAGAAGTTGACTATCGAGGTTGCCATTTACAATCTTGTGTAGGGTGCACATGTCGCTCATCCATCTTCTGTTCTTAAGACTGGTCATTTCAAAGTAACAGAGTCGACTCTCATAGTCTTGAAGTTTACGGCGTAGGCCAAACTTATAAGATAGTGCTCTAACAAAACGTCTCTGAACTGCCTCTAGTCTATCTATATGACTCGTGTAAATGGGAGACCATATTGATGAACAATACTCAAGCGTGGTTCTTACTAAGCAATAGTACAGTATGATTAAAGATTTTACTTGCTTGAATGGTCTAGCATTTCGGAGCACGAAGGATAGCATTCGATGAGCCTTATTACATATGTGGTCATAGTGAGGTCTAAAAGACATTGATGAGTCAAACAACACTCCCAAATCACGCACCACTTTAACCCTATCTATTGCCACTCCCTCTATATGATATTGGTATTCTAGCTTCTTCTTGTTTTTAGTAAAACTAATAGCTAGGCATTTTCCTGTATTGAGGGACATAGAATTTTCATGGCACCATACAACTATTCTATTTAAATCAGATTGGAGGCTTTCACAATCACGAAGATCAGATATACATCGAAAGATTTTTATATCATCAGCGTACGCTAGGCACTTACTATCAATTTTATCAAGTAAGTCATTTATAAATATTAAAAAGAGAAGAGGACCCAGATTAGAGCCTTGTGGGACTCCAGATGTCGCCAAAAATGGGCTTGACTCATATCCACCAAGTGCTACAAGCTGTGTGCGATTTAGTAGGTACGATGTAAGCCATCTGTACAAATTGCCATGTATGCCAACATGTTGTGCATTTGCATCGTGTTATCCCTTAGTCGCCTCTTACGACACCCACGGGAAGATAGGGGGTGGTGACACTTGTATTCTATGCCGTCAACCACACTGAAATTATAATATTTGATTGTAAAGCGTGGGGCGCTGGAACGGGACCGAATTTCTTGTTAACTAATACTAACTTCCTGGGGGAAGCTGAACGAGGTCGCACAAGAGCATAGCATTTATGCCGCCAAAGGGTTACCAAAGGGAACCAAAGATATATCGTCCACGAACAAGAACTCTACATTTTGCCACTGTTGACGTATTACCCTTATGTACTTAATTTCCTGAAAGACGAGGCGTTAAAAATGTCGGTGAATGTCGTTTTCCTCGCTGATGGCGCTTGTCTTGTCTGAGTTCGCCAAACTGGTACTTTAAGCAGACTGTTTAATCTAGAGGCACTCACTACTCGTGCTGCAACTCCAGTTAGAGCGCCAATTAGTGTAACCTGCTTCCCATAACATCTATTCACTTGATATTTCAACAAGTTAAACAAGAACGTCTTTCTGTTCCAGCGCCCCACGCTTTTACAATCAAATATTATAATTAAAACATATAGTTTAGCCCAGAAATAGAGACAACTTGAACGATCCATAATTTATTTTTTGTTTTTACGTGCATTTATAAAAGCGTGTTTTCCTAGTGTTTTTTTAACTATTAATTTATTTTATAATTTTTGGCCTTTGATAATGAAATATTTTTAACATTAATACATTTATTTTAAGTAGGTAAATGAGCCCGCATCCTCTTCATCTCCGCCTGTGCGTCTGTATTGCATGGCGATTTATCTGTCAGCTTAGAACAATCTAGCTCTTCAATCTGGGAGACCACTCTTCTTAGGACTACATACGCCAATCCTACGCAAAAAACGGGACCCTAACTACATCACTGCGTGTTCTACCGTACAGCCTTGCATCTTGTAGATGCCCAATTTAAAATCACTGGGAGCATGCGCCTTTCCGTAGCTATACTTGGGCGAGAACTGGATACCTATAGGCTGAAATACGTGCTCACCGTCGTTTCCAAAATTACCTTTGATGGTCGGTTTCATACATGTGATCGTGACTAAAGTGCGGCCAGACGATGTCCGAGATGAATCCGATACTCCCACTCTTTAACACTCAATATTTACAGGCAAACAGGTAACGCTAGCGACATGATTTATTAACCACCCTCATGCCATTCGTCTAATTCCCATTTTCTTCTTCTTTCTTCATCTTCCGTCAGATATGTGCCGACCCTATATTCTTTAAATGCCTACGCTTGACAAACGCCTAGAATATCGCTATGATGCTATCCCTTTAGTTTGCGAAGTTCACACTTTAGTCGCCTTCAAACATTTTCATTCTTAACCTTTAACTGGTGACCTGGTATTAGTATTGCATAGTTAGTGACGTGACGTTTTAGAAACGTATGTGGAAAACTGAGTGTACACGAAATATCGTTAGCAGGAAGAACAGTTTAACTCACGTATTTGACAAATTATACATCAAGGTATGTGATTTATAAGAGAATGTTTTTAAACATTCTGAACTTTTATAAATAATCCGTTTTTATTTGAATAGGCATTTTTTAACTGACAAATAGCAACAAACTCAAAATGGGCCCTTTAGCACACTAAAATAAACTTTGGCAACTTCTTTTACTTTATAATTACGTAATTTAGATACTAATTAACAAATTATAGTTGAAAGACTTATCCTAAAATACAGAAATAAAAAAACTGCAAACATCAAACATCAGTTACTTAGGAATGGCTCTGTACACAGACATCACATAATTGCTTGCTACAGTTTAGGCACATACGTTTATCACAGTACGTACAGCAGAATCTAGTACGTCTTTTTAGACGGCTAGGATATATGGCACAAGTTTTTTTAACTCCAGGAAGATTTTGAGCTATGGCACTGGTTGGTCGAGGTAGGTAGTAGGTAAATCATCAACACCAATAATTACACTTTCTATAGTCAAGAGCAGCTCTCGCGGTACCTAACGTCTCATAATAAACCCGGAGTTTTAATTGAAGCAACTTTAAAGATCTAGCCAAAGACAGTAATAAGTTGCCAGTAAGCGGGAGGCTCGTTGCTCACAGAATCGTTTTGTTGTTGTGATTCTGTAGCATTTTCAAGAAATTACTCATCAATAGGTACTGCTTATATTCCTAGGGTCAAGGTTTATTTCAGAGGTCATCTCTGTTACGTTAGTACACTCCTGTTTGACAGTAGCCCTGTTGTTTTCGTCTCCATACTACTCAGATTTAGGATCGTGGTCACTTTCTAAGACAACGTCAGGATCGCCTATATCGTCGTCAAAATTACTTAACTCGCCATCACTATCTCTTCCCAAGTCTTGCAGTATATCATCATAACTAAGAACAATTCTTCTTTTGGCAGAACTCGGTTAAATTAAAAACATATTTCGTTAATATCGCTGTGACGTTTGCCAGACTCTATGAAGACGTGACCGCTAACTGTGAGGTGACGAACAACAGACATTTGGATAAAATACACATTAGCACTGACCTGACGTCCGTGAGACGGTAAAGCCTGACAACAGCAACATGGGTGACAATGCGCGGGCGCGCCTGCCACTATGCGAAAGGTTGATGTAAACGCCGAGGGTACTGATGCACAGCGGGGCAAATACCAAAAGCGCGGGGAGAAATAGTGTAGTAATGAATCGAGGAAAGCCAAGCAAGGAAAAGCCGGCATCATCTAGAATAGGGTTTTGACATGTATAAGTGTTGTAAACAACCAAAATGCAGAAATAAATATGTCTTTATGTCTTTATGAGGTGTCTATAAGACGGGCATTTCACCAGTTAAAGGTTAAGGATGGTACATACATAGGTGTAATGCTAAGAGGTTATTGACTTCACTTATCTGAAGTAAGCAGAGGACAAGGCAAATACAGCCGTCCTACAGCTGTTGCTATCTATCCTACCACTGCGAAGACAATCAACTCAGCGTCAACTAACGGACACGACGAAACTAAAATCTTGAATCGCGCAAGCAGTAAGTATTCTCACATGCGATGAATATTTACAAGTTTTACACCAGGCACGATCACTTAGCTTGGTCAGACAAACGTACCTCTAGTTGGAGGAAGAGAACATCTTATTCCTCCACATATCTTATACTGTCAACTTTACACTGCGGCAAAGAGCTCAGATATTTACATAGAGGCGCATTTCCTATGGGCGCTCTGAAGACAAACTTTCTGTGACCCAAATTGCCGCTTGGCGGCGTGGCAGTCGCGCTGTGACAGCTATCTCTACGAGAGCAAGAGAGACGAACGTTCGTCCTGTGTATCTTAACTAGGAGAGCAAGAGAGACGGAGAACGACGCCAGCGCTGCCAACGGCGCCAAGTAGGAGCTAAACTGGAGACAGTCTCCACTTGGAATCGGCACAAGAAATCCTTAAGAACTGCGCTTCTATGTAAATCTGTGTTCATTGACTGCGGGCATTATTCATAGTGTTGTAGAAATCATAAAGTAACTGGGCGTCAGCATCGCTAAACCAAGGCCTCAATAAGCTATGTATTTCCGGCGATATTTGGAACATTATCAAATAACCAAAGATAATCCAATATCAACAAAAGTTACAACACTATTATCAACAAATAGGTATCTGCCGCGGCACATATTACTTACACACATTGTGTATAGAATTGTTAATAAAATCAGTTTTACTTGTCTGCAGATAATACTATCACACGTTATGGCTAATCATTTGATTATATAGGACAGATATTAGTGTCCGGTTTGTTTACTAAGAATTAAAAACTTTTGCCATCATTTTCAAAGCAACAAATTTGCATAGATCAGCTGGTTCTTTAGTTGAATGACTCTTGCTTATCTAGGTATCTTATTACAGCAATTTTGTTGTAAGTTGATATTCTGTCATATCAAGTAAGCGGACCGCGGGCTTCAAGGCGTGTAAGCTTTCAATGCAACCGAGATAACGTTAGGACGATGGTGATTTAGGTTTCTTATTATGTAAAGCAATTTTCAAAGATCGTCAGAAACCAATTAGTGTGTCTTCTATGCTCTTTGCAACGTGGTGCCACAGACAACAAAATATAGCTAGGACGGTAGGGCAATTTATGCAAAAATAGCTAATAAAACGAAGGGTTAATACACTAACTGTAGAAATTTTAATTAAGTAGAAAGCATTTCCGAATACGAAATCTGTTATAGATCCATGACCTAAAAAAATGAAAAAGAAATTTAATTAAAAAAATATATAATGCGATTATTTGTATCACCGTATTATTATTTGCTGTGCTGTATTTATAGGTACTTTTAGCTATCTTAAAACAAATGATAGGTAATCTTATTAACTCTTGACTATAGATAGGTAGTAAAAAACAATTAAAATTATTATTAATCTTAGTATGTTTCAAAATATGGGCAAGATAAATAATATTATTAAATCTGCGATACCGTTAAACCCGTAAATTGTACGATGATAAGTAGGAACTAACAAGTTGGCTCAACCCTATTAATAGATGTTATACTAATTAACAAGTCAAATGAACAGAAGTATTAAACGTATTATAAATGCAATTTATTTAAACAGAACACATTATAAAGAAATTCAGTGCGCACATGAATATCTACAAAACAATAAATTACGTTAAACTAAAAGAGCAGCTCAGCTGCAACATTCAAGAAGTATCCGATCAACATATGAAAAATCATAATTTATATGAAATTGGTGATCATCAAGCTTCACATTTGCTAATATTATGTCGGGCAAGCCTTTGAGTAACAATTTCAACTTGGAAAATAGTCAAAGGCTGGACACCCGTTGGTTAAAGATCTTGTTAAGCTACAGGATCACTGCGGCTTGCAAGATATTCTATACTAGGTTAAAAGCAAAAGCAAATTGCTGATCATCTATCATCTACTAGACACTTTGAAAATTGTGAGTGTCGACAGGAGAAAGGTACTTGTTCAAAAAGTCCTTGATTTCGTCGTCACCAAGTCAATATTTTGGTATATTGTAAAGACATGTAGTGACTTTTCAGGCAAAGTTTGTAGATTGTTGATGTAACTATCCACAAGCTATTATACCAGAAGAAGTCTTACATTTTAAAACGTCATAATGAACCAATCCCTTCTATTGCTTTAAGATTTTGTAGTTCGGATACTCTTTGAACATAGTGGAGGTGTTTCAAGATCATCTGCCCATGGGAGGGCCCATCTCTACGTTGTCAACGACGTGGACGCCAGGTTCGAAGCTTGGGGGATGATCCACTACCTGGACGCCACCGGGATCGGACTCGCAACAACCGAAACAACTGCAACACGCTCCCATGTTTGGCTCCTGGAATGAATTAAGTTTAGGTTAAGTACAAAGTACATGAGCCGATAAGGTGGCAAAACCGACATGAATATAGAAACTTGTGCCAGATCAAATCTTTAGAAGGGTTATAACCCAGTATCAGTTGAAATCAGTTGACTTTCTTTCTTATTCGTGTGAACTGTGAGTGCGTGGCCGACGTTGGTGTCGGAGTTTTCAGATCGCCCAAAGGCCACCGACATAGTCTAACAATTCATGTACTGCGTCAATAACCGGGACCGACAGCTTTTCGTGCCCTCCGAAACACGGTAGCCCTCTGATGTAATAACTGAACTGAAGACGTGGTGCACTAAGATGTGGTGCCGAGCAGCACGGCAATTTATACAGATCTGATTTAACACTGCCTCGTTGGTCTCGCGGCATAAATGTGCGCGTGGGATTGGAATGTCTCGGGTTCGATCCCAGGGTCGGGCAATGTGTTATTGGGTTTTTCCGTTAGGAAATTCTCAGTAGCAGCACGGACGTTACAGCAATAGGCTCGCCCCCTATTACGTGGGACTAAAATATATCTGGCAAAAAGTGGGTGTAGTAATACACCTCTGCCTACCCCTTCGGGGATACAGGCGTGAGTCTATAATTTAATAAATAATAGAGGATGCCCGCAGCTACGCTCGCACATTTATCAATTTAACTCTTTCTGCCTTCCCTTGGGAGTTTCAAGAAATCCCTGCTTAGTAGGTACATCCCTACGGTCCTCGAGAGACACAGATTCCAAATTTCAGCTGCCCGCGTCTGATAGTTTTGGCTGTAGCATGTCTGTCAATCAGTCAGTAACGCAATAATTTTATATATACAGATTTTACACATTTATCATCCCATCCATCCTTAATTCGAAATGTAAATTATAAAACATGCCTACGATTTTTTCACACGTCTATCAAATATGGTTTTTATTAAAATCCGTCTAAGTTTTCCATTCTGCCGTCGTGATTATATTATATTAATTATTCAAACATTTATTATTTAATGGAAAACCGATATTTACAGCAACAACAAATAACTATAGAAAATGCTTATATAACGATGTTTTGATTACTCGCTACCCTAGACTTTTAGACCAAGTTTCTACTCGTTTGTCTTGAGTACTGATTACGTAATAAAGTGTGCTTATTCCCAAATCAGCTAATAAGTATCAACAACATTTCACACACTCACTTTCAACAACACATTATCATTGGGACTTATATCAATGTTAGTTTCAATACCTAAAAAGTATACTTATTTAATAGTAAAAATTACAAAATAGTCTTACCTTGGGCAATTTGTTAAAGCCTAAAGTAGTCGGTCACAACGGCACCACAAGTGTTGTTATATTGAAACACACGTCCTATTTAGTTGCCAGCATTAATGACGCCATTGCTGTATTGGTGTGAGTTTGAAGAAGATAAGATAAATATTGATAAATCTTGACCGACTAAGTCATGACTCAAACATTTAAGGCGTTTTCACATTTTTGAAATTTACGATTTTTAATAGAAAGGCAGCGATAGCCGAGTGGATATACCAACAGACTGCCATGCAGAGGGTATCGGGTTCGAATCCACGGCGCGCACCAATGACTTTTCGGAGTTATGTGCGTATTGAATTGTTAATTATCGCTTGTCCCGTGCCTCGGAGAGCACGTTAAGCCGTCGGTCCCGGTTGTCATGAAGATCTTTGACAGTCGTTACAGGGAGGCAGTACACATAGAATATCGCTATCCCTTCGGGTTGCGGAGATCAGACAGGCAGTCGCTCTGTGGAAAAGCTAATATTCAGCCAAATCCGGTTAGACTAGTAAGCGGACCCCAGATTGAAACTGGGATAACGCTAAGAGAAAGAAGACGATTTTTAATAGATCTAATATAGAACCCACTTACGTGACTTATGCCAGGAATTTACGTTTATTTTTATGGAGCACTATTCTTATTTAAATTGGATCCAAACTGTTCGATAGGGTAGTTGTCTACGAACATAAGAATGGATCAGTACTCATATTTCCAAAGACATAGTTGAAAGCTGGTCTATCAAAAAAGAATCCAAAATACACCTGCCGAATGATAAAGTTCAATTTAGTAAAGTCCTAGGCGCATTTTCTTCACTTTTCCCGCAAATTATAGTTTTGTGAGAGAGTCGCAAATTATTATGAACATAGACGACACAGTGACGTTACACCGTGCTTCTGTCTCACTCGCAATATTAAAAGCCCTGTAGCTAAATTGAAAAGCAATTATTATCTGTTTCATACCTATTCCACATGTTTAGTAGTTTTAATCATTTTCTGTGGAATTTCGGTATAAATAGCTCTCTACATAGATATATGGGCTATTCTTCTAAATAGATTATAACCTTACTACGATTCAATAAAACTTGTTAATTAAAGAAGTCAAATACGGTATTAGCTATACTGCAATAAATTGCCATCATACATGGATGTAACACTCATTCATAATACCTGGTTGAACAACTTCTGGTCTAAATAATTATATTCTGGGTAGTAAAATGCAATGATTTATTAGCAAAAATGTTTGTATTCAATGGTACCCATAGTGTTATTTGAAATAGAAGTTATTCATAAAACAAAAGTACCTTGTGTTTATTAAAACAATAATAAATAAAATTAAAATCCATTGTGCAGACAACATTATTATTATCTAAAGCTAAAAGGCTTAACCTTCTATCTATTCCACTAAGTTGTATCTATCATTACACAATAATATCGTGTCAGCCACCCGAAACCATAATCATAAAAATTAGATACCAAGTACCTCACACTTCCTCTACGCTTCCTCTAGATAGATAGTGATTTGAATGTATTTCGTTGGCACTCAGATCTATATCTTCGTTCTACATCATGCTGACTTCGTTCTTGTCAAGTCTTCGTTCTATATCATCCTGATCCTCTGTTGGATCCTCTGTTTGAGTCTATGACCTCGCCAAAGGCATAGAAAATCAAAATCAACCTATTAAATACTAACGTTCTATACCTACCATGAGTAACACAAATTGAAAACTATAGCATAATACCTATGTCCAGAATATAACTAGCAGTTTGTGAGATGAAAATGTCAGAAGACCATGGCCATTACAAACCATCGATTCGCTAGGTTCAGCGCTTTAGTGACATATTGGCATGGGATGGGAGATCAATAAAAAAAATTAATGATTTTCAAAATTCTCAAGATGTCCACCCCCAATTTCTTAAATATCTACGACTGTCAATACAGACAGATCCATTTCGAATGACCTGACATTGTCTCAAATCTAGAGTACCTATGGCATTCCTTTTTGATTACAGAAGACCAAACATAGTTGCTATTTAGAACAACAGCTAATGCTTTGTTAAATCCGTGTATATAATCCGTTACTGACTGACTGACAAACAATGCACAGCCAAAACTATTGGGCGCAAGAAGTTGCAATTTGGCATATAATTATGTACTTTGGGAGCCGTAGGAGTGCAACAAGAAGGGATTGCTCGAAATTTACGCAGAATCGGGCAGAAACGGTTCAATCAAAAATGTACGGGCGTAGGTATCTTCTAGTATATAATAGTATAACTAGCAAGCAGACCGTGGATTTCTAGATAAACGTTTTGATGACGATTGTAATAACCAATGTTGGGATTGTGGCCAGCGATGAATGTAGGTAGTCGTTACGGGGAGTCAGTACCCTTAAAACAAACTGATACTGGTCTAAACCGTGGAATATCGCTATCCCTTAAGGTTGCGGAGGTCCGACGGCAGTCGCTCTGTGGAAAAGTTGATATTCTGTCATATCTAGTTAGACCAGAAAGCGGACCTCGGACCTCCAAGGCGTGTTAGTCTTGGATACAACCGTGATAACGCTACGACGATGATGATCATGAATTCATGATACTAGCTGACATGTCGACACTACTACACCCGAACTTTGTACTGCCATATTATTTCTTATCTTTTTTTATATCCTTTTTCATAAGAACACCGAAAAGAAAAAAATATCCAATTTGGTGCAGTCATTTAGAAGTTATGCACAAAACAATTCAGTGATTCATTTTATTTATATAGATTTTAGAAAAGCCTGGGCACTAAGATACAATGCCTTAATAATGGCTGCAAATAATCCTAATCGTAACCTTCATTAAATACTATGTTTATCATTAGGTTTCGCTGGGCATTTCATTAAAATTTCTCAGGCACCAAGTAGGTACACATCCATCCAATGTAAGACAAGTAATAAGGATGTTACATGACAGGCTTATAATAATCGTTTACATCATAATAATATTACTCAGTAACTGAGTTATCACTAAAAGAGTTTTCAGAATCGGATAACAATTTCCGGTGATTAGCCTTCCTATATATTTTACTACCTTTATCAGCTTAAAATATCAGAAAAATAGACATTATGATTGACATTATGCATAGTCATGCATAATGTCAAAAAATAATGTTAATAAAAAAGATATAACACATGTATCTACAGTTAGGTGCTAACGTGAAATCGGCCCTGTATTATAAATTGTCCCAGTGTTGTGCTGCCTGTCCTCACTATGAGAAGGGTTAGGCTTCTGTTGAACACGCTGGCAAAGTGCGGGTTGGCAATCTTTACATGTCTTTCAAGAACTCTCCGACGCACGGTTCTCATAATGAATATTATTAACAATAAGTTGATTAACCTAAATCTGCCGCCGCCCGGGGTTAGATTAGTTAGTTTTAAATGTGGGATCTGATGTACCCCGTACAGCACTGGAAAATGGCAGGTTTTCGTGATGCTTTTCATTAAAACAGGTCCAAAAAGAATATTTTTTGCAACCAGTGCATTCTGTGAGCAATGTTCTTTACTTTTGTCAGCCTCACGACTTGCTAAGAAGGTGCGTAGTTTTTCATAACATCCTACACATCTCCTCTTCTTTGATCCCTTTTCGAGATGATGTGCTTTGTTTACAGTGGGTTCTGAAAAGTGGGGTTGAGCTGAGTAGATTAGGGTAAGAGTAAGGTAGAGTCGAGTAGAGTTGGGTAGAACATACTTGACATAATTATTTACATTTTAGTGTTAGAATTATTATTTGTTCAGTGCGGCACGAGGCCTAAGAAGCCCGGCGTTAAGGTTGGTGTACCACAGAACTAGGAATCAATAGCACATCTCAGATATTTAGTTATCTCTTTCCTATACTAAACCAGATGGCAGTTTTGCTTCCCACACGACAGAGAAGTTTAAGTTTTTTCTTACCGCTATAAAGACGAGACACGGACAGGATGTTTCAAGCCCTGTTTCGCACTTATCGTGTTAAAATGTTGCTTAGGGTGGTTTGCAAAATGTTGTCAATTTTGGCTAGTGGGCTTGAGTTTTTCTAAAAAGGCGACGAACATAAAGCGTGTGTGAACTTAGGCACAAAAAAACAGTATCTAATAGTCGTCTAGAAGGCCCAACGTATATTAATTATAAGCAGGCGGTCTTAAACTTCACTAAAATTTTGAATTTTTCATGAATGAAAGAATCAAAACCCTTGTCTAATATTGGGGACCCAAGAAAGCGAAGAGAACTTTTTTTAATATGGGTTATACTAGGCGCCAGGGTGAGAAATTTGGAAAGTATTGCGGATTGGTCTAAAGTATCGTTGATTAAAATTTCACACTTACTTGGATTAAGGTCTAGGCCGATGGATGAAAATGTTGTCTTCAGAAGTGCCAGGTCCTGATAGGCAGTCTCTACGTTGCCTCCTAGGGTTCCATCATTTAGGTACCAGATGTTAAATTTAGAATTTAGCTGGCTTATAACTGGATGAATGGCTAAGCTAAAAATGAGTGGTCGAAGAGGGTCGTCTTGTTGACAGCTACCGGCAGACTCCAAAAGATTTTCCCTGTAAGTATATTAATTTTGATGGGTGCCTGTAGCACTCCCAAAGAAAGTTGTAAATTTGGGGGGTTTCTAATTTAACTTGCGTCAAAAAGGTGTCCCTCTTCACTGAGTTAAAAGCATTTAGCATTAGTAAGGTTTGATTAGTTGATAATTCCAACTCAACTTGTTAGTCTTATTATTACGTTTGTTTAAAACGTTACAATAATTACATGACACTATTTTGTTTCGTTCTTCGATAGCAATCTTTGTATTATTCTGTCTTAAACAAAATATAATTTAAAAAATATCGTCTATGGAAACTAAGAGTGTCATGGTATTTACATATTTTACTGTGATATTTTAGTTATGACTGTCCTGAATCCCGATTTTTTAATCAACAATAGTCCAAAATACAAGCCTAAGTAGATTGGATGCAATAGAGATACCAAATTAAAAATGGTTATTTATGTATACCATCATATAAAATCTAAAAGATCCGCTAGATTAATATCGTAACAGATGAGATAAGGTTGCCATTATATCATATGCTACAGATACCAACAAAACAAAAACGGAAGCCGAAAGTCATTTTTATCGAACATGTCTGTAAAATGGCTTTTACCAGCTTCAATGAAATAATATAGCATGTTTAATTGCAAGTATAACATTTCTCAATGGGCAAAGATCCAACAAAATGAAATCTGCGTGGTTTAGAAGAAGTAGGTAGAGAAAGATATATAAGTATGTTCATCATCAGCCTTTAACAGTCCACTGCTGGACCAGGCCTCTCCTTTGAAAGGAGGAATTGGCCTAAAATACCACGCTGGCCAAACGGGTTGGTATAGGGTTTGTATCAAGTTTTCCTTCTCTTACAGTGCTGGTCTCTGCAAAATATACTCCCTCTGTCGGCTCTTACGACACCCATGGGATGATATGGGGTGGTGACATTCCGTATTCTTGATCCGTCACCACACGGAATATATAAGTATGTATTCCCAAAAATAAACAATTTTCTAAATATGAAACGAGAGAAAATAAATAATACCACAACTTACCTACTAGTAATGAAAAACAAGTAACGAATGATAAAACCGTCAAAAAAGCGTTAAGTACAGTTCAAGTACAACAGATATTGATAGGGCCCGATACTCACCCAGATACTGTTTCCAAGATTCCAAGCTTAAACGATACTCACAGTGAGCCATATCTTTACCTACATCTGTAAAGCGATATTTTTATATGGTAGAATTACACTAATTATTTCAAAAATAGGCCGAGTTGACCAGCTCTGCCACCTTCTCAGGAAAAATGTATTAAAACTAGTATTTAGGATCCTTCCCATTCAATCTTTTTTGCTATTTTGCCAGCAACGTATCAGTGAAATAATAATAGTCTTTTGCCCCATAACGGAGTGAAAAGATTTTTCACGTCGGCACAAGTGATTTATTACATAAGCATCAGATTGGCTCCTCCATGGAATGCTATCATCTCTGGGATGGCTTCGTTCAGTACTTGTTGGGTTACTTCGATAGGTAGCAACAGTGTATGTCTCTATTATTGGTTTACCGTAGACTAGCAAAAACCCTAGACTCATTAAATTTCTACAGCTATATAAATGCTCATAATAAGCCTCCCAATTTATCCGATCTCAGGTTAATATTGCAACCCTTAATAAGTTTAGTTTGGAATCAGATGACGGTGTTTGAGTTATCCTTGGACATAAAGACATTATTCGACGTACTGGCATAGTTTCTCTTTTTGTTTTATCACAAGAAATAACACAATCATCATCATCAGCGTTTAACAGTCCACAGCTGAACTATGCCTCTCCTTTGAAAGGAAGAATTGGCCTACTATACCACGCTGGCCAAACGGGTTGGTATAGGGTTTGTATCAAGTTTTCCTTCTCTTACTGTGTTGTTCTATGCATAATATGCTCCCTCTGTCGGCTCTTACGACACCCATGGGATGATATGGGGTGGTGCCATTCCGTATTCTTAATCCGTCACCACACGGACAAATTACACAATATCTTAAAATAATCCGGCTCGAAGGACCATGTAGTGGACTGTATGTTTTGCTGGTGAAATTTCAACAATTCTTCAGATCTTAGAAGTTTGGATGAGAAATAAAAATATCAACCGTTCGGTACGAAGGTTTAATGCCGAGTGGTCTATTACATGCATTTTTATAATGGTAGGCAAAGCGCCTTAAACTATTTAATAGCAAACATTTGCAATATTAAAACCTAACTAAAACTATCGAGGTGAGACGTAGGAGCTCGAAAGTACCTCCAGCCATTGAAGGCTTGCCTTCAACACGAATTTTTCTTCAGCAGTGGACGTATCTTGCTTAATGCCCTTCTTATGATACCACCTAAAGTCCTGATATCAGCCACCCATACCACTCCGCTAGCGCCAGGGTGAAGAGATATTGTCCGACCCAATATCCATATCAATGGCACTGTTGAGCTTCAGCGTTGAATGCGCTCCAGTCTGTTATTTTGGTGTTGCTTCCACGGTGCACCAGTCGCGGCCGTCCTCAACAGGAAGTGATGAAAGCGATCTTTTTATCAAAAACCTGACCTGGAGTAAGGGGTAGCCAGTCTTCTGGGTTTGAAAACTAAGGAGTGAGTGGCTGAGAATTGAATATGCCTTCAATTTGAACTGTTGTCGAATTTATACCCCTTAAATTATATGACAATTGCCCAACACTAATGGTTTTTGGTCGACTCGACACCGTACTTCCAAAGACCAAACTGCGGCGCATTAAGCAGGTACAAAATAGAAATCTATGCCGTCACAAGCCACGTTTTCAGTAATGGAGCCGCATTTACGCTTTAAAAGCTGAAAATTAATTGTAGGGACCTACGAATGAATTTTCTATTATGAAAATAAATATGAAGACATACATCTATATAACGTCTGCAAATAATTTGCTCAAATTACCTACCATTTCTAAATGAATGGTTTTGTTTAGGAAGCAAACAAAAAATCACGTCGTAGACTTTCACTAGTCTACATCCACGACCTTGACGATTAATTATGGTAATCGGACCTGCATAATCGACACTAATGTTCTGAACAGGATAGTCTGCTGGTGAGAATCAAGTCGGCAGGATTCGTGAATTCTGATATTTCAGCAACACTATTGCGCATAAGTGTATTTAATTTAATCAAGGACAGTCGAACAGTTAGCCAATTTATTATACAAGCAACGCAGGCTCGCTGCGAGGCGTCCGTAAATAAGTATAAGCAATTGAAAATGTTTATAACAATCAGAAATGACGCGACGAGGGATGCCTATGTATGTTACTGATACCTGGTAAAGTATGTAATAAACTTAAAACTACGTTGAGACGGCATCTATATATAGGTAGTCAATTGATCGTCCCATTTACCAATACAAATGTTATTACAATTGAAAATGAAAAAAAATATATATATATTGATTAAAGATGCGTACGATAACTGCAAGCATACTCACCACGTTTTATATTTTCTTTTGTTAATGAAATATATTATAAGCAGCGATAGCCTAGTGGAGAGACTGACAGACTGCTTCGCAGAGGGTCGGGGTTCGAATCCACGGCACGCACCAATGACTTTTCGGAGTTATGTGCGAATTGAATTGTTAATTATCGCTTGCTAAACGGTGAAGGAAAACATCGTGAGGAAACCTGCATGTCTGAGAGTTCTCCATAATGTTCTTGAAAGACGTGTGAAGTCTGCCAACCCGCACTAAGCCAGCGTGGTGGACTATGGTCTTACCCTTCTCATAGTGAGAAGAGGCCCGTGCCCAGCAGTGGGACAGTTTATAAATAGGGCTGACGATGATGATGAATGAAATATTAATCGGAAAGTGAATTTTATTTGGATTGGTTTGAGATTTGTTACAAGACTGATCATAGTGACCACAATGGTGTTTCTCATTCCTGCGTTCATGAAAACAACGTTTAATACGAGTAACTGAATAACCTAAATTGTCAAATGATTCCTTTAAAGGAATTTTAACGCATAAACGACCATCACCTAGTCGTGATGTATTATTTACAAATTGTTCTTCACAATGCTTATTTTCTAACGGATAACTAGATGACTTATGGCGCACTTCCTGAAACTGCCTAAACGCGATACTTGCTTTTGATTGTCATCTTAAGTCATAAAATTGTGTGGAACTATGTTTGTTGAAGTTACAATACATATGTAGGTGACGATTGTGTACCTAAACAATTATTAAAGGCGTCGTTAATTGGGCCACCAACTATCCCACCAAGCTTAGTTTGTCAGAGAATTGGCTTTCCGTCTCCTAATAGGTATAATTCTACCGGATTCTAACAAGTTTCAAGATATATCTGCTCCAATAATCAAATCGATGGAAGCCGGTTTATGGAAATAAGGATCGGCTAAACGATTATTCGTCGGTACGTCTAGTCGTACCTGCCTACATGGCATATCATCAGTTATTCTAGGCAAAACAAAACATTATGAAGAACAATTTGTAAATAATTATTGTTCTTCACAATATAAATACAATACAACACGATGCATAGACCCATGCCTGGAAAATATATTATCGTACATATGAGACAGCGTCGTATACATGTTTCTTTCATTTAAAAAAAATATATGCAAAGCATTTAACTGATAATGATTTGAAACATTTTGTTCATAGTATTTTTATGGTTTTACAGATCTGATGTCGGACGATATTGGAGCTAATCATCTTGATAAAAGATAGTCCTTTCTTCACCTTCTGTTTGTAAGTATCTCGAAAACTCGTGTTATTTAATCGTTACGAAGTAGTAACGAATTGTAATATTTGTCAAACCTACCTACTTACCTAGTTATCATCGTTATCTCGATTGCTTTAAAAACCTACGACTTGGAACCCGGGACTGGCAGCCGCTTAAAGCGACGTTAAGTTAATATTCTGTCATATCTGGTTTCCATGGTAGAAAACGGTACCTGGGCTCCAAGCAGAAAGTCTAGGATGAAACCTGGATAACGCTAGGATGATGACGAAGACTTTGAGCAATGTGCCAATTGTGCATACTTTTTTGGTAAACAGTCGGTATTAAAAGAGAAAAATAATATTAAAACTTTTATTGGCAGACTGATCTATTTCATATTACAATATAATGTAATAAGTTCAAATATGATCATTTAATTTACAATGACCTATCGAAAAACAGTGTCTTCCACTGGATCTATTTAGCTGATCAACAGTTAAGGTCGGACAGCCATGGAATAATGTCACCTTCGAGTTCGCCTTCGCACTCGCTCACCATCAACGCGTCGATGCCATACTCAGCCAGCAGTATCTTGGCACAAGCTACGGAAGCTCCAATATCGTCCGACATCAGATCTGTAAAACCGTAAAAATACTATGAACAAAATGTTTCAAATCGTTATCAGTTAAAATGTCAAAACCGTCTTAAAAGTGATTTCTCAAAATTGAATTTTATAAAGGGATTTATGAGGAAACAAAAAATAATGTCACCCAAATTGGGAACCTTCCCTTTTAGGAAGTCATATATGTATAGATCACCCGAAGAACAATGTAAGGTAAGTATAATTTGCATTACGAATGATTGATATCATCGTCAATAACAAAGTATAAGTTCAAAAGGTACCATAATATTTCAGAGTTTTTGTTCGTGGAACAAAAACTCTGAAATTGAATTGTGATATTGTGGCAAGTGCATCAACCATAGATCATGTTTTTGTATCGGGCTAGGTGTCAGTATTATGTATCATTTTGTACTAATCGTTGTCCACGGCGCGCACCAATGACTTTTCGGAGTTAAGTGCGTATTAAATTGTTAATTATCGCTTGCTTATCGGTGAAGGAAAACATCGTGAGGAAACCGTTCTCGAAAGACATGTGAAGTCTGCCAACCCGCACTTGGCCAGCGTGGTGGACTATGGCCTTACCCTTCTCATAGTGGGAAGAGGCCCGTGCCCAGCAGTGGGACAGCATAAAGGGCTGAAGATGATGAATCGTTGCATCTGTGCAAATATTATTAAAATACCTCTATTTTGAATTTTGAGACACCTCTATCTCTGTCGTCCAAATTTGCCGTGATTTCAATGTTTGATTCATAATTATAATGTTTAAATAACACTTACCACTGCAGCGGACATTGCATTCTTTTCCAGGCCTGTCTCCAGCGTTGCACCAGTAGCGGTCGTTGATTTGGAAAATACCGTAATCCTAAGAACCGTCACTGTTAGGTCCAAACCTTACATTGGTCTGGAACGAACTTGAAGCTTGCGCCAGACATACGACTGACATCAAGCGTTAATAAAATAAATGAACAGTTAAAGTATGACATATTATTATTTTAGTAAGGTAATTAAGTAACAAGCACTCCTCCACACTGGTTAGCGTATGCGACTGCTGATCGGAGATTCCAGGTTCGATTCCCGGGTCGGGCAAAAGTGTTCCTGGGTTTTTTCCAAATACTGAGTAGCAGCCCGGAGTCTAGTGTGATGTGCTCGGTAACGGCAATAGGCTCGCCCACTATTACATAGGACCTAAAAATTCATGGCGAAATGTGGGTGTAATATTTTCACCTCTGCCTACCCCTTCGGGGATACAAGCGTGAGACTGTAAATTAATACAAAAAAAGTTTTGTTTGTTTGTTTTTCGAGTGAGTGTGTGGCCAACTCTAGTGTCGGAGTTTTTAGACCGCCCGAAGGCCTTCGACATGGTCTAACGATTCTTATCCTGAGACAAGAACCGGGACCGACAGCTTTACGTGCCCTCCGAAGCACGGCAGCGCTCAGATGTAAATGCCACACTTGGTCACCCATCCAAGTGGCAACCTGTGCAAGCGTTGCTTGACTTTGCCGATCTGTTACGAACGGCAAGCCAAGTCTCGCAAAAGTAACAAGTACTAAAAAAGTAACAAGATCATTCTCTTTCTCTGCGGCCTTTCGCAGTCCACTACTAAACTTAAGCCTCTTTTTTTCACAGTAGCACTGTAAATCAATAGGAAGATTAGAGCCTACTACACGACGCTGCAAAGACACTATTTTCTCCTTGCTTTTTGTTTAAACCTCTTATGAAACCCACGGAATTAAATGGACTAGTGGCATTTTCTTAGTTCTTCACTATACGGATACGGTAAAGTAACGAACAAAATAATTTTAAACTAGAATGTTACCACTTACAGTTCTTCATTAGATGTTCAGGCAAGCCGTACCTCCTTAGCTGTTGAACTAATTCACATTTCGCATATGTTTTGGCAAAGCTCGTTGAAACCAAACCGAGCACGACGAATAAAAATATAACTTTTGACATTTTTAATTTCAAGAGTCGTCTTCCAAAGGAGTAGTTGCTTCCTTTAGTTTGTCCGATCGAATAACTTAACGGAGTATTTAGCGTGGGTTATATATACCATATTGGTAGTTATTTGCCAAAGCGGGCAAATAATTAAGTTACGCCGGTTTTTTGGACGGACAATACCGTTTGTTATTTGACGAGATGACACTGACTCAACTTTATTATTTAATAATTATAGGCATATTTTATAATCAATATGTGAACCAATTAATAAGACATTTACCTAATATAGCAGGGTAAAACCAAGAAGTTATTATTGTATATTTACTTGTTATTTAGTTTAATTTAATTCATTGATTTTTAGGTAGTGAGGAGCCTGGATTTTCGCGGCTGTTTCTTAATTAATGTGACCTTCGTAATTAATGGCTACTGCAATACATTTATTATTGAAGTTTGCATTAAACTCGTTCAGAAGTCATAATGGGTCATTCTCAGCCGGCTCAAATAAGCGTGTCCGGGTCGAAATTCGGTACTGTAACGGATGCCAGGAATCGAACCTTTGCTAGTCCGCTACAGTGCGCTGGTGGTGTGTGACTGGCGAATGTTCCTACGACGACGTGAGTTCTTCTATCGGTGTGTGTGTGGACTGTATGGCTTCTATTCGGGGCTACAGAAATAAAACATCTTCATACGTTGAGAGCGATGCTGTTCAGGTGTTCGGTGCTTGATGGTTACATATGGTTACTTGGTCACGAGATGGTGGTTGGTGGGACGCGATACGACAACGAACTGGCCGAATACATGGTCGCTTAGCTACTTCGAAACTTTACCTTAACGACGACCATCGCACCGAACACGCGCACAGAGAATCTTGTATTTATTTTTATTTTCGATACGGTACAAATGTCTATTTATCTTAGGTACTATGATACATACATATATGTTCTATACATAGTTAGATAAGTCTCAAAAAGTTCTATCTATTGGTATACAATACCTAGACCTTACTACTAGCGTCACTAAGTTATTCTATAAAATCTGCTAAAAAATGTCGTCACACAAGGGCCCGCCCACTATATTTTGAAAAACTATTATATACTTTATTTATATATGTAATTTTGGTAGTCCGTTGTGTGCAACTATATGGGGCATCTATTAAAACAAACACCATGAAAATATCTTTATTCAATTCGAAGTTATTACATGAAAACCTACGAGGCATAAGAAAAATACAGATTTTCTTAAGTAAACACTATCGTACATAAACAAAGTTTATGGTAAACATGCAAATGTTTATTATTATGTTTATTTTAACTATATAAGGTAATCTAAAAAACTTCACGCCTTTTATCCCCAAAGGGGTAGGAAGAGGTGTATTACACACTTACTTGAGTGTGTAAGTGGGTTATCCCATTGCATCCAATTTAAAATTGCGTCAACTTAGAAACGGACCATTATCATCTTCATTCTAGCGATATATCGGTTGCATCTACTTACTCGTCTCACCAGATATGACAGATTATCAGCTTTTAGCAAATGACATAGAAACTGACCACATTGATAGATTTTCAACTATCGTGATATGTGTACATCATACAAGAATATTGCAACGTCGGAAACAACATACATACATATACTCACGCCTTTTTCCTGTCGGGGTAGGCAGAGACAACAGAACGCCACTTGCTTCTATCCTTACAAACCTCACGCGCTTCCTCTACACTCATTATTCTTTTCATACATGCTCGCCGGTTTCGGGTACTTCGGACCTTGCCGTTTTTAGGACGTCCTCAATTTGATCGAGGAATGTCCGACGAGGTCTGCCGCGATCGACTTGCCCACACACATTTGCCTTATAAATCTGATTCGTCATTCTTTTTTTACTCATTCGCTCCACGTGTCCCACAGACCACCTACCCCACGAGACACGTAATCTTAACCAATTTCTAGGCAAACTATTCTGTCAAACTTTGAGGAATGAGACGCACGCGGCCGGCGCGGGTGACGTCACGTTCGATGGGTAATAGGGATGTAGGCATGTCAATATTGTTTATCGATAAATCACATTTGGTATGCCTACATTTAGTTGATCCAAGAATGCCAAGAAAAGAAACAATAATCCAAGCAAAAGTTTTTATTTTGAAATATGAATTTATAATAATATCATCGTTAATTCGCTTAATTACTGGGCTCCTATGGCCACCTTCCAGCTCCATCATCATACTCTGGTAATCATTTATCACCAAAGCACTCAACAAAACGAATCATACGAGCCGGAACTCGATGGGTCTAACTGAGTTCCTATGGCCATCATCCAGCTCCATCGTCAGACCCTGGTTACCATAGGTATAGCACCAAACTATTCGTCAAGACGGCTCATACGTGCCCAAACTCTAAGGGGTTGTGTCATTTTATTACCAAATTCCTATGGCCGCCTTCCAGCTCCATCATCAGACCCTGGTTACAATCTAGCACCAAAATACTCGCCAAGACGGATCAAACAAGCCCAAACTCGACACCGTTGTGTCGCTTAATTACTGAGCTCCTATGGACACCTTCTTGCTTCATCATCAGATCCTGCTTACCATCTATCACCAAACTACTCATCAAGACAAATCAAACGAGCCCAAACTCTATAGGGGTTATGTCGTTTAATTACTGAGTTCCTATAGTCATCTTCCAGCTCCATCATCTGACCCTGGTTACCACCTATAGTTGGTGCCACGAGAAGATAGACTTTTTGTAAACAAACATTCAGGGCTTCACAACCTTTTTTCAAACAGTTGTTTTAGATTTTATACTTTTTGAACAATCTTTTGTTTTCAATGCCTAATTATACCACTATGTTTTTTAATTTATATTGTATAATTTTACTGAAATAAAAATATTTGATTTTGTGTTTGAATAGTCGAATGTTCATAAATTTGCCGATGTTTTTGTCGTTTTACACATAATTTATTCTGAAAATTAAGAAAAATAGAGTACCATGTATGTTAATGATAGAGTACATACATGTTCCTCTATTATTGACATGATTTTTTTTTCAAATCATAGACAGTAAATAATTTGCTCAAAGTAGCCTACCTATCCTAAAATATTAAATTATTGACCAACAATTAATAATATTACAGATAACTAGCTAGTATATTGCACAAAAAAATCTAGCCATGGAGATTTTACGTTGTTTGTGAATGAAATCGTCAGAATGAACTTAAACAAAATCCATCAAAAGTTACCGTAGTCTGAAAACGCAATTTCTGTTTTAGGTTTAAATAATTTTCTGTGCGACTAATAGTTTGCCATCTGCTATTCTGCACCCGCTTTTTCGTGATGCCGGCAGCGGGAGGAGCGTTGCGATCCTATAAACTTGTTTTAATTTAACTTTACATTTACCCCTTCTTGACAACAAAAATATTTAAATTTGTCCTCTGATAAATGCATGTTAAGCCCAAGAATGTAACATATCAATGAACTAACTCCAAATGTTGACATTCTAGGCGTAACATTAAAAGATCCTGTTGACAGCGCATAATATCGATAAAAACGCGATCCATTGACATATTAGTTTCCAATGACAGGTAACTATGTACCGTTGCGCTCATTGGATTTGACATTATTTGTTTTTGACAGAACTACCGCTAAGTCACTTAGAAGATTTTCTTTGTTTACATAAAGTCTATGTTCTCGTGGCACGGACTATAGAACCGAAGTACTCGTCAAGATAAATGAAACAAGCCCAAACTCGATGGTCTGTGTCGTTTAATTACCGAGTTCCTATCCCTTCCGGTTCCATCATCAGATCAGCTTCATGTCATAATAATTTTACATTGTCATCCGATTTACACATGCGTGTTAAATTTCAGCTCAATCGGTAATCGGGAAGTGCATCAAATTCAACTACCTAAATAAAAGCTTGTAATAATACAATACCTAACAGTTCTTTTTTGCAGGCTGTATTTTTATTTACAGTCACCTGTCTAGTTCATTAATTTTTTTATTTGAAATTAATTATTAAAATCAATAAAAATCTCAGTATTAGAAATCGATAAATATCGAACAGTCGGTAAGTTTTCTTCGCATCACTACTTACACGTGGCGTCTTATTGTAAGAGAGAGATAGTCTGTAATTATAGCGTGTTAGACAAGGACAACCACTGATTTAGTACTTATTAGCAACCATTATTGCTAGAACTCTGGTCAGTACTGTTAAATAATTTTAAAATAAATTTTGTACTTTCCGGTGAAATGTGATAGTTTTGAAATTATTATTCCGACTGTTACTCCCACACAACTTTATAGCACAATTCGGCATTGTTTTCGTATATTATTATTTTGTTTTAATACAGTTTAAACGCAGTTTACGTATCTGTTTCCTGGTCGCTACTGAACAAGGGCGGGTTTGTGCTCAAAGATATAGGCGCATTTGCGCACATGCGCGACAGACAACGGTGCCCTTCTATTGCAAGTCTCGTGGGGTAGGTGGTCTGTGACGTGTCCAGAACAATTCAGCATTCCTTTCTCAATGCTAGTTACGACATTTTCTTTCAGACCACTGTTCTCTCGTATAGTTACATTCGGAACTCTGTCAATCAGTCTCACCCCACATATACTTCGCAGTGATCGCATCTCAACTGCGTTAATTCTACTTTCATGCCTTTTCTGCCGTACCCAACTCACACTTCCATACATCAACGTGGGGACAAGCACTCCATTATGAACCGCCAATCGCGCCTCTCTTGGCACAGTCTGGCCATTCATAAAGGCATATAGTGCTACAGTCACCTTTCAATATCTTCTTCACATCTTCCGTCTCTTGTAAACACGCTTCCCAAATATAACAAATTCTTTTACTTGCTCTACTTTTCATCTTCAATCGCAATATTACACTCAGCCAAACTTTCTTATTTTTCAACCACCATCACTTTCGTCTTTCTTGCATTAATTTTCATACCTTTAGTTTTAAAGCTCTCGTTCATGCAGTAAATCATTTCTTGCAACTCATTCGCCGATGATGCAAGGATGACTTGATCATCGGCGTACAACAGGCACTTAACATGTAATCCCACCATATCGATCCCGCATTAAGTTTCTCTCATATCATTCATGCAGCTATCTACGAATAAGTTGAACAATCAGGGCGATGATGGACACCCTTGTTTGACACCTTTGGAGATGTCAAACCAGTCCGTATAGGCACCATTAATTCGGACACATGCTCTAGAATCCCTATACAGAGATTTCAGAGCCCTTATTATACAGCTGTCCACCCCATACATGAATAAAACCTTGAACCATAAGTCCTTTCTGTTCACCCTATCATAAGCCTTTTCCAAGTCTATGAACGCGCAATACACCTTCTGGTTTTTTGCCAAACATTTTTCGGTGACGCAGCGCAAGGAAAAGACTTGATCCGTACATCCCATTCCCTTCCGAAATCCCGCTTGCACATCCCATATCTTGTCATTCGTCACATTTACTACTGCGTCAATTAAAATTCTGGCTTACATTTTTCCAACAACACTAAGAAGGCTGATTCCGCGATAATTTTGACATTCCTGCTGCGAACCTTTGCCTTTATATATTGGGACAGGCACTGCCTTCGTCCAGACATCTGGAACTTGGCCCTGTATCCAGCATAGATTAAAAAGGCGATGCAGCAGGTTAACTATGAGACCGTCGCCAGCCTTCAACATTTCAGTCGTCACTTTATCACACCCAGCAGACTTGCCTGACCTCATACCTTTTAACGCTTTCATAATTTCATCCATCATATCGTGTATGTATTTTTACCTCGCGCTTCTTTCACGTGTTTCCAAAAGAGTTTTATATTCTCTCGGAAACTTGCGCCAAACTGTTCCTCATATTTCTTCTTTTTCTTATTCTTCTTTCTCTCTATACATGCTTTAACATTAGCTTTCACACGTCTATATTGCATCTTCATTCTTTGACATTATCTTCATTCATACCACCGCTCGCTCTATTCGTTGCTTCTATTGCTAGAGTATCCAGCCACGCTTTTTTCTTTTCATCAACCATTCTTCTAGTTTCATCATCCCTCCAGTTAGCTTTCTCGCAAATCTTCCTGCTTCTTTTACTCATACCGCATACATCTTCAGCACATTTCACAATATTGGTTTTAAAAACCGACCATACCTCACTCACACTTTCCTCATTTACAAGACTCCAGCTTTTATCCATCCGTTTGCCCAATTGCTTTTTGTACATCTCTTTCATACGCTTTTCTTTCAATCTTTCCACTTTGGATTTCATAACCAGTCAGCCCAGGCAAAATATGTTTAAAGTTACTTACTAGATTTTAAAACATACGTGAACAGAACATTAATTGCGTAGCATGATAAACACGTGATAATATTATCTGTATAGTATACGCATTAATTATTATTTATAGTCTCACGCCTGTATCCCCGAAGGGGTAGGCAGAGGTGTAATATTACACCCACATTTCGCCATAAATTTTTAGGTCCCACGTAATAGGGGGCGAGTCTATTGCCGTTACCGTGCACATCACAGGACTCCGTGCTGCTACTGAAAATTCGGAAAAACCCAGTAACACTTTTGCACGACCCGGGAATCGAACCTAGGACCTCCGATCTGCAGTCGCATACGCTATCCACTGGTCCATGGAGGCAGCATGATAATGATACCAAATTATAAATGTGAAATATACAAACCAATTAATATAACAGATGTTTTGGTATGTCCTTGAAATTTAATGTAACTTCGCTTAATTATAGAGTAAACATTCGCATAACAAATTATTTAACACTCTTTCCTTATATTTTTACATAATAATGGCATTTTAACCTTCCAAATTAGTCGCATTTGTTACTATTTACTTTATGACATCTGTAATTTTACACATGTTTTACTTTTCACGATAATGTAGCAATGCAAACAATCAAATTCAAATAATTTATCAATCCGTATATATAAAATCCTTACGTTACTTATTGACTGACAGACACGCTACAGCCGAAACTATTGGAAGCAGGAAGCTGAAATTTTGCATGTATGTTCCTTGGGTACCGTAGGGGTGCACTAAGAACGGATTTCTCGATTTTACTACAGAATACATAATTAGTACTACGATACAGAAGTTTCACTTCCGAGATTAGGTATGATAAACGCAAGCGTCCGGTGACCTTACTAGTCTCAACAGGCTGGCACTCGCTCGACTTGTCGCACACGCAGCGCACGCATCTGCGAAACAAAAGTAAACAAAAAACTCGCCGCCCGGCCCCCGCCGCTAGCCGACAGCCCTACCAGATTGAAGCGAGACGGCAGACAGTTATTGTACTATGAACGGTATACGCAATGCAAAAGGTTGAAATTAGGTTGTTTTCCAGAAGAGTTGGTAAATATCTCGGGGATTTTGCGTCGCTTGTATGGAAGTGAGACAGGCCTGATTTTACTACAGAATCGAGAGGAGGGGCCTAACTGCGGGCATTCTCTAGTACAAAATAAGAACATTTTCGTACATACCCCATACTTATATATTATCATCCTTCCTTCCTTTCTCTTAGCGTTATCCCAGTTTCAATCTGGGGTCCGCTTACTAGTCTAACCGGATTTGGCTGAATATTAGCTTTTCCACAGAGCGACTGCCTGTCTGACCTCCGCAACCCGAAGGGATAGCGATATTCCATGGTTTAGACTAGTGTCAGCTTATTTAGAAGGTACTGACGCCCTGTAACGATTGTCAAAGATCTTCATGACAACCGGGACCGACGGCTTAACGTGCTCTCCGAGGCACGGGACAGGCGATAATTAACAATTCAATACGCACATAACTCCGAAAAGTCATAGGTGCGCGCCGTGGATTCGAACCCGATACCCTCTGCATAGCAGTCTGTTGGTATATCCACTCGGCTATCGCTGCCTTTTTTGTTATCATCATCAGCCCTATATATAAACTGTCCCAATGCTGGGCACGGGCCTCTTGTCACTATGAGAAAGGTAAGGCCATAGTACACCACGCTGGCCAAGTGCGGGTTGGCAAACTTCACATGTATTTCGAGAACATTATGGAGAACTCTCAGACATGCAGGTTTCCTCACGATGTTTTCCTTCGCCGTTTAGCAAGCGATAATTAAATAAATTGTACGCACATAACTCCTAAAAGTCATTGGTGCGTACCGTGGATTCGATCATGGACCCTCTGCGTGGCAGTCTGTCGGTCTCTCCACTAGGCTGGGGGAAGGCCGAAGAGGACTCCCAGACTCTTACTGAATAAAAACCAACCTGTGTTCCTCATGTACCCATGTGTCGGAGGGTCGGGTAGCGCCGAAGCATTCCTCGCTACCCCTCGACGGGTATTGGCCCGCCAGATGGTCAGGTGGGACCAGAACAAAACCTCCAGGGCGGCTAATGAGGGCTTCGCCGCCAAAACACCCAGCGGGCGCAGAGGATAGGAAGGACGGCAACGCAACTCCGCATCTCCTCTTTCTCTGCAGCCCCACCGGGACGCAACTCCCGCCACCCGCCCGAGATAGGGCAAGCGGCAACGCAACACCAACACGCCTCTCCTCCCACGATCGCGCCCGTCTGCGAGGGACAGAAGAACTGACCTGAACCCTCGCATCCGCACCTTTGGACGCAACCTGCGAAGGCCTCCGTGAAGCCCACGCGGAACCTCCACTCCTGGGATCTCGCTTAGCTTCACCGTGGTTGACCTAACAACGGGTACTGAGCCCTTCACCACGACAAGGTAGAGATCCCACGGAGGGGATCAGATAAACCGCCTCGTTTGATTTTATATTACACTAGCTGACCCAGCGAACTTCGCTTTGACAGTCGATTCTTTATTTTTTCGTACTTCAAGGAATATTATAAAAAAAGAATTAGCGAAATCGGTTTAGCTGTTCTCGAGATTTGCGCTTAGCAACACATTAAGCGATTCATTTTTATATTATATACTAGATATCGACCACAGCTCCATCTGTGTGGGACCTTTTTACGCTCTTAAAGGTGGGAATTTTGGAATTAAAGGATATCAAAAAATCCTGATTTAGAGCTCTCCTACACTCCTCAAAAACACATACACCAAATTAGTATTAGTTTGTCTGTCAGTCAGTCAGTAACGCTAACGCAAGAATTTTATACACATATACATGTAGTATAATAATAATATAATAATAATAATATGGCAACCCCAGCTGTCAACACCGGTTCAAAAATTTTGCAGTTAATATTTTTGAATTTATTTAATTTACCAGTTACTACATTTATTATAAATAGAAGAATATCAGTGAAGATCAAATAAAAACGTACCTAATTAAAGAAAATATGTCTACATACTGACTATGAATATGGAATTAGAGGTAACGCCTATGATCTCGTAAAATCATATCTCTCAAATAGACAACAGTATACAGAGATTCGGCAGCTGAACCAACAATCAATGACTGAAGAAATTTACACATCCAAAACTGGAACTACGCGATTTTGTGTTCCACAAGGAAGTATTTTGGGCCCCTTATTCTTTCTAGTATATATAAATGATATGCCTTCGATAACAAAACATGACATGACATTATTTGCTGATGATAGTACGATTTTATTTACCAATAATAATACTACTAATTTAGAACTTGACATTAATCAATCCTTAGTAAAAATCATAGACTGGCTTAAAAGCAACAATTTTACTATTAATATAGATAAAACCAAAATAATGAATTTTAAAATACGTACGCAATGCACGGGACCTTTAAAAATACAATATCTAGATAACGATATAAAAGAAAATGATGTAACAAATTTTTTAGGATTACATATTGACAGTAAAATTAACTGGAAGTCACATATGGACTCTGTGTGTAAAAAACTTAATCAATTTTCGTATGCTCTCAATAGATTAAGTAAAATAGCAAATCAGCAAACCTTATTAACAGCATACCATGGCTACGTCGGGTCAAACCTTAGATATGGCGTGATATTTTGGGGAAATAGTACAGACAAGGGCCGTGTGTTTATAGCACAGAAACGTTGCATAAGAGCTATGTTCAATCTGCATTAAACCGACTCCTTATTTTAAAACTCTCAATATTCTAACTTTGCCATGCTTATGTATCCTGGAAGTAGCATTATTTGTGAAAAATAATCCTAAGCTGCTTAGTTATAACACACGCATAAGACATCAAGATAAGTTGCAAATAGTTCCTAGTAAGACACATTTAATGCACGAAAGTATCTTCTGTACAGCATCACGTGTATTTAATAATATTCCAAAGCAAATCAGAATAGTCACAGAAATATCTACATTTAAAAAACAACTACAGGAATTGTTAGTAAGCAAGTGTTATTACTCGATAAATGACTACTTAACTGATAAATCATTGATCCATTACAGTATACCTCAATCATCATTATGTGTTCAGTAAGAAATTTCGACAAAGTAATTAACTACTGCCTGTGATTATTGTGACTTTGTATTGAAATTTTTCTGCTTATTTAATTAATTACATATTATATTCCTTTGTATTACTATTGTATGCCCAACAGGCGGGACATAGCTGAGCATAATTTTATTATCATTATAACATCTGTATTATGTACCTACCTATGATCCACAATAAAGATATTATTATTATGTTTCTCTTTACTCACGGCTATTCTTCTAACTTTGGTGTCAGAAGAATAACCGGTCCTTTGGGAGGCTTACACGGAGATATGGATCCAACGTGCAGAGGCCCGTAGAGAGTTTTAATCTAAAATGGGATGGGACACATGCCGCGGAGCCTCCACAACTGCACTACTGAGTACAGCTATGGACTAGCCGCAGCAAATGTAGGACTATTGCAATGATGTGGAGTCTAATTTACTAGTTTATGAGGATGGGTGTTAAATGGACTGGTAATAATGATACTATGGATAAGAAACGGCACCTGCCAGTGATACTCCTATAGCATCCGTCCGCGTGGCAGGTGGTGACTCGCCAACTCACTAGATGGGCCCTCTCTAAACAGCCGCCCAAAGCAAACAAACTCTGCCATAAAGGCAGCCAGAGGGCAACAGCGGTGCGAGTGGCTAGGGGTGTCGAGTGGTGCGGCACCGGTTTCGCCATCGCGAGCCTCGTGTCAACGGAGGCCCGGAGCGGGTTTCCCCGTAGTTACGCCCTTGAGAATGACACTTCCACCCCCGAGCTAATAGCTCTTGCGGCTTCGTTCTGGCCGGCCGACCAAGGCAAGCCAGAGTTGAGAGTCCTGCGGGTGCTCTTGGAAATCCACTCCAGCCAGCCAATAAAGGCAAGCCGGAGACGAGGCCCTGACTGACTCTCTGAAGCATTCGGGACCGCAGTGTCGCCACACACATTCAGCTCGCCACAAAGCTGCCCTGCGGTTGTAAGCTTTCTTTTCATCTTGTAATACATTTTTTGTTTATATTACACGATGAAGGTGATGTTTGAAAGCTGTTACTCTGCCCTCTGAGATTGCGTTAGTCTCATGATGAGATTACGGCTGCCCCAGAGGGGGTTTATTATTATTATTATTATACACCATAAATAAATCATTCAGAAAAATATATGAGATGTCATTGAAACTGTCAAAACAAACAGCAAAATATTACAATGAAAATACATAATGTTGACGAGAAATGCCTTTAAAAGACTAAGAGCACTAACGACAACCCCGGACTCTTCGCTGAGCTCCGCCTCGCAGTCGGCGAGGCCTACGCCAACATCGCCAGTGGTTGCAGTTGCGTCGAGCTCAAGCGACGAGTACTTCTCGCCCCCGTCGTCGCCGTCACCTGTACGTCGGAGAGGCAGAGGCCGGCCGCCAGCCTGCCTGGGACCACGAGACCCACCGGTCTCAAACAGGGTCCTCGCTGCTGGTGGTAATGCGCAGCGCATGCGATGGACGGGATCCAATAATGAAAACGTCATGCGTGCATATTTTGGGGCTACAGAGAGGGGAACTTACCTCACTGCGTATCGCAGTCGCATGTTCCTTCTGTTTCAGGCCTTAGAACCAGGTATCAACGTTACGGCTCAACGATTATCGGATCAGGTGCGAGTTATCCAGCGCAGTAACAAGCTGGATAACGTCGTACTTGATAGGCTACGCTCAGAATACTTACCTACGAGCCAAGCCGTTCGCGCCCAACCCGCTAGTGCTCCCGTAAACACTGATACACCGCGGACGGGTAGTAATGCCGTCGTGGATGTGGATGATATGGTTTGTAACGTAAGTATTCAGTACAATGAGGAGGTTATGGATTCTTTGAAATGTGCGATTGAGGAATATCGGTACATGTTAGTTAGTTAGTTAGTTGGACAGGTGTTTTCCGCACTTAGCCACTTAATTGGGCCATTGTGCGTTAGCAGGGGCACGGTTGTCGCCTGCTACTCATACCATGCAAGCTCCTTCCAGAAGGCCATGAGTTGACCAGTGTTGCGTATGGCTTCGCTCATGGTTCTGGGGTTGTTCAGGAACCTCGTCCGTTGGTCGCTCACGCTGGTACAATGTAGGATCACATGAGCGGGTGTTTCTTCGGTCTCCATGCAGCCCCTACATAGTGGGCTGTCCGTGTCCGTGACGCCGATATTGTAGAGATGCTTGTTTAGTGGACAGTGGCCGGTTATTATGCCAGTCAGATGCTTGAGTGTTTTCCTGTTGGAGTGCAACAATTTTTGCGAGAGTCGTTTATCTAATTGGGGAAAGGCATCTTTAGATTGCCTACACTCTTTTAACTCTGCCCACTCTTTTTCATGTTGTTGTAGGGTTCTCTCGCGTAACCACGTTTTTAGTTGGTTGAAAGGTATCGGAACAGTTGGTTCGGGTCTCAGAGTTGTTGTGTCCGATCCTTTCCTTGCCAGTTGGTCTGCTGCGTCATTGCCCGTGGAGTCACTGTGTCCTCGTATCCACTGGAGCGTGACCCGATTCCTCGCTGCAGTTTTCTGCAGCTCTTGGTGGCACTCCATAATTAGGCCGCTGTTAAAGCAGTTGCCATCGAGAGCTTGTAGTACTGAGGCACTGTCTGTGATGATGCGTATTGACAGGTTACTCACGTTTTTGGCCGCGATCGCCGTCGCCGCCCTTATAATCCCAACGCATTCAGCTTGGAAGATGGTGTTGAGTTTACCAAGCGATGTTGAGAGATTGATGTTCAAGTCATGGGAGAATGCTCCGGCACCTGTCCCATACTTTGTTTTTGAGCCGTCTGTGTATACTCAAACTTCGTGTATACCAGAGCTATCCTTGTGCTCTTCATGCAGTTGTATGCGGTATTTTTAGGGTTCCGTACCTCGAAAGGAAAAAACGGAACCCTTATAGGATCACTTTGTTGTCCGTCCGTCTGTCAAGACTCTTTTTCTCAGGAATGCGTGGAGGTATCAAACTGAAATTTATACTAAATTCTCGAATCTGCGGTTCCATAGAGCTGTAAAAAAATCAAACTTCTAATCCAACGCAATCAAAACAATGTTCCAAAGCAGGGGTGATAGGACACCTCCCTGTGAGCAGCCTTTTGCTACTATCCCCTTGTGGTGGTGTTAACCGTGAATTGAATAGCCCTTTGTTCCAGGAGTTGATCAATCCAGCCACTGACGGTTTGTTCAACTCCGAACTTGTCAAGGGCTCGGCTAATGCTGGTGAATTTAGTTTTGTCGAAGGCGCCTTCTATGTCAATGAAGGCGCCTAAGGTCATTAGTTTGTCAGATAGCGCTGTCTCTATGGTCCCCACTACGGAGTGAAGCGCTGATTCCGTTGATCTACCACTTCTGTAGGCGTGTTGTTGCGGGTGTAGTGGTCTGCGTAGCAGTGCGCCTTCCCGTAGGTATCTGTCAGCGAGCCTCTCCAGCGTTTTCAGCAAGAAGGAGGTTAAACTGATAGGTCTGAACGATTTTGCTTGAGTGTAATCCGTTTTGCCCGGTTTTGGGAGAAATATGACTTTTACTTCCCTCCACCTTCGTGGTATGTAATTGTGCGCTATAGATGCTCTATATATGCTGAGTAGCTGTGGCACAATCGTTGTGCAGCCCCATTGTAGAAGTGCTGGTGTTATTTCGTCCAGGCCTGCAGATTTGTACGGCTGGAAGCTATCAATTGCCCATTTCAGCCGGTCCACGGTAACCATGTTGTTGGCTATCGTCCAGTCTGTTTGGGTCGGTGGTCTGTGTTCTGATTCTTCCCAGTCACAGTCGTCGGTCACAGTGCAACCTGGGAAGTGTGTTTCGATTAGCACTTCCCTACACCGCGGACGGGTAGTAATGCCGTCGTGGATGTGGATGATATGGTTTGTAACGTAAGTATTCAGTACAATGAGGAGGTTATGGATTCTTTGAAATGTGCGATTGAGGAATATCGGTACATGTTACCAACAATTAGGCCGCGCCTGCCCCGGTTGCCTATGCATAGACGTAATATAGCGCTGGTAGGTGCCCTTGACTCGCTAATACCTAGTTTTCTAGAGAATAGTGAGAATCTTGGTGATACGCACTCAATTTTGTACTGCGCCGCCGTAG
Organism: Euclidia mi; assembly: GCA_944739405.2. Lineage (NCBI taxonomy): Eukaryota > Metazoa > Arthropoda > Insecta > Lepidoptera > Erebidae > Euclidia > Euclidia mi. The sequence goes on along the minus strand of OX123186.2, from coordinate 64,145,011 downwards.
CGGCTTGTCGTATGGCAGGTGTCAAGTTTCAAGAACGTGATACTGTCATGCGACAAAGATCTGCTGTGCCGGCGTGGCAGTACAGAATTGAACGGCGTATTACATCTCGGATCACAGAGCGCATTGACTTCCTAAAGCAGAAAGTTTATGCATGGGCAAACCGGATACGCAGATATAAAAAACGCGTGGACTGCTATACCTTATATCGTACATTTCAAAGGGACCAAAAGTGGGTTTATAGAAACTGGGACCGACCAGACTCAGATGTGACTAATGGGCAGCTGCCGGATGCAGACGCCACTAACACATTTTGGCGTAGCATATGGTCGGCGCCTATTGGCTACACTGAGGGTGGTTGGATGCGGGATGTTGAGCGGTCATGTGAACATATTCCAGAAATGGAAAAGGTAGTCATTTCCAGCGAGGATGTTACAAGTGCAGTCCGTTCGTTATCAAATTGGAAAGCTCCAGGACCGGATGGACTGCACAATTGCTGGCTGAAATGGCTACGTAGTTCGCATGGCTGCTTGGCATCCCAGTTCCAATCAGCCATAGAGTCTGATTCGATCCCAGATTTTATGACAACTGGAGTAATCCACAAGAAGTCTTGTGCTTCACAAGACAGGTAGTACCACAGAGCCCGGTAATTATAGACCGATTACATGTTTGCCATCGGTCTATAAACTTCTTACATCTATTCTGAATGCTAAAATATCAAAACATGTTGTTCTGAATTCAATTATGTCAGACACTCAGAATGGATGTAGGAAGGGGGCTCGTGGTACTAAGGAGCTCCTCCTTATTGATATGACTATTAGCCAGCAAGTTCGCCGTAACCGAAAGGATTTGGCAGCATGTTGGATAGACTACAAGAAAGCGTACGATTCTGTGCCTCATACGTGGCTCTTGAGGGTGTTGGAGTTGTATAAAATAAATACAACTCTACGCACCTTCTTAAAGTCATGTATGGGGCAATGGAAAACGGTTCTTGGCTATCCAGGGTGCCGACGAATCCAGGGGAATGGTGAACTTGTGAAGATTGAGCGGGGTATCTTCCAGGGTGACAGCCTGAGTCCATTATGGTTTTGCTTAGTGCTGAATCCTCTCAGTACGTTGCTGGAGGGTTCAGGGCTAGGTTACAGTTTACGAAAAAGTGATCGGGTAGTGTCCCACTTGTTGTTCACGGATAACTTAAAGCTGTTTGCCCCCACCAGTCCTCAATTGATAGATTTATTAAAAATAACTGAAAGTTTTAGTAATTCTATCAACATGAAATTTGGTGTGGATAAATGTGCCGTGATTCATGTAAAGCAAGGAAGGATGGTGGAATCTGAAGGGATTCAACTCTCAGATTCCATTAACCTAAGATCACTCCTTCGAACCGATACCTACAAATACTTGGGTATGTCACAGGCTTTAAGTATTTATGAGGCTGACATGAAACAATCGTTGCAAAAGCGGTTCTTTGGCCGCCTAAAAAAGGGACTGAAATAGTCTTTTATCAGGTGGCAATAAAGTTCGATCTTGCAACGGTTGGGTCATGCCGGTTCTCATGTACTTCTTTGGCATACTCAAGTGGACTCTGACTGAACTGGACAGCTTAGACCGAAGGGTACGTACATTGCTGACAGCATACCGGATGCATCGTCCACGCTCATCCGTAATGAGGTTGTATATCCCGCGGAAGTGTGGGGGTCGTGGCTTTTTAAATGTCAAATCCCTACACAACCGCGAGGTATGCAACCTCAGAGAATATTTTCTCAACGCGAACGTGGATGTGCATCGCGATGTTGTAGCAGTGGACGCCGGGTTAATCCCGCTCAGTCTTTCTAAGGACAACTGGCGCAGACCTGTAGTACTTAGCACTGACGATCGCAGGCTTGTATGGCAGAGCAAGGAGCTTCATGGCAGGTTCTACCGGGCCTTGCATGGGCCAGATGTAGACCTTTTAGCCTCGGTGAACTGGCTACGCTTCGGTGACCTTTTTGGGGAAACCGAAGGGTTTGTCTGTGCAATTGCTGATGAAGTTATCAAAACGAATAACTACCGGAAATATATCCTGAGGGGTGTGCACCACGGACATTTGTCGGGCGTGTTACCAGCCTGGTGAATCCCTCAGGCATATAGTTTCCGGCTGTTCGCGTCTTGCTAACGGCGAGTACTTGCACGGAAGGGGGCTCGTGGTACTAAGGAGCTCCTCCTTATTGATATGACTATTAGCCAGCAAGTTCGCCGTAACCGAAAGGATTTGGCGGCATGTTGGATAGACTACAAGAAAGCGTACGGTTCTGTGCCTCATACGTGGCTCTTGAGGGTGTTGGAGTTGTATAAAATAAATACAACTCTACGCACCTTCTTAAAGTCATGTATGGGGCAATGGAAAACGGTTCTTGGCTATCCAGGGTGCCGACGAATCCAGGGGAATGGTGAACTTGTGAAGATTGAGCGGGGTATCTTCCAGGGTGACAGCCTGAGTCCATTATGGTTTTGCTTAGTGCTGAATCCTCTCAGTACGTTGCTGGAGGGTTCAGGGCTAGGTTACAGGTTACGAAGAAGTGATCGGGTAGTGTCCCACTTGTTGTTCACGGATGACTTAAAGCTGTTTGCCCCCACCAGTCCTCAATTGATAGATTTATTAAAAATAACTGAAAGTTTTAGTAATTCTATCAACATGAAATTTGGTGTGGATAAATGTGCCGTGATCCATGTAAAGCAAGGAAGGATGGTGGAATCTGAAGGGATTCAACTCTCAGATTCCATTAACCTAACTTGTGGCTTTAGTTCCAGTAATATAAAAAAAAATTGAGAAAGTGATTCATAATTGTCTGTCCAATTATTTTGAATCAAAATATTTACTAGTTGACGAACAGATAGGATTTCGAAAGAATAAAGATATTAATATAGCAGTTTTTAAATTTCTTAAAACTGTCATGACGGAAATAGACAATAAGAATCAGGCCTGTGCTTTATATATGGATTTATCGAAGGCTTTCGATTATGTCGATCATCAAACACTGCTTAATAAATTGAGCGCTTACGGTATTAGAGAAAACGTACTTAATCTAATAAAATCATATCTAAGTGATAGAAAACAGTTTACTCAAATCTCTAGGTTATGCACTACTGATAAAAAGATTGTGAATCACTACTCTGACCAGCAAATCGTTAAATTTGGAGTACCGCAGGGTAGCGTTTTAGGACCATTGCTGTTCATAATTTATATCAACGACTTTCCCAAAGCGATAGGCCATGATTCGATTCTCTTTGCGGACGATAGCACTATTATATTTAAGGGGAACAACAAACCAACGGTAGAACATGAAATTAATGATACTTTAAAAAATAGCATTACGTGGCTTAATATTAATAACATAGACTCACGCCTGTTTCCCCGAAGGGGTAGGCAGAGGCATATTAAACGCCCACTTTTCGCCAGTGTTTTGATCCCACGTAATAGGTGGCGAGCCTATTGCCGCTTATTGGGACATTTTGTTTGCCAGAGCCTCGTCCGTTGATCGGCAGGTGCACCACTTGCAGGTGAGGTTGGCTTGGGACCCTAAGTTCTTGGTGGGAACCCTATGCACCCTAATATTATAATCTTAAATATTAATAATCTTAAAATAAACATCCAAAAGACCAAAATTATGATTTTTAAAAATAGAATAAATAAACTAGATAATTTAGATATACACTACGACAACATAAGCATTTCACAGGTACAAACTACAAAATTTTTGGGTATAAATATAGACGATGGTTTTAACTGGAAGAGTCACATTGAGAGTTTATGCACCAAAATAAATCAGTGCTCCTATGCTCTTTATATGCTGGAAAAAAAAGCGTCCATAGCCACGTTATTGACCGCATATCATGGATACGTGGCTCCAATCATACGCTATGGTATTGTTACGCCATCTATCGGTAAATGGGGGAGATCTCTACTAGAAGAGATTGAATGTATCTGTGGTTTAAAGGTAATTCATCAGCTCTGTACTAGATGGCGTTGCTGTATCGAGTATGGACTGTTCGCGAATATTTCGACAGTTTTGTGGAAACATCTAGAATGCGCTAGTGATGTTATCCGGCCAGTATAAATAGAGCGGGAGCGAACGGACCGGTCAGTCAATTGAAGAATCGACAGCGATCAAGAAGCGAAGAGGGAAATAAGTCGGAAGTGTTTAGTGTTGTTCTAGTGGTGTGAATAGTGTGTTTTATTAGTGGAGTGAAAATTAAGTGTGTGTATAGTGTTTGTGTATAAATAAAGTGCAGTTTTTCTGGCATAGTGTATATAATTTATCGTCGAACCCCAGCTCGTAACAGTATCATATTCTGGGGGCATTCAACAGATGTACAACATGCATTCATATCCCAAAAGAAATGTTTAAGGGCTATTTGTAAAATTAAACCAACAGAAATTCAACCAATTTTCATTAAACTTAACATTCTCACCCTACCATCTGTTTACATTTTAGAAACTGTGCTGTTTGTAAAAAAGAATATAAATATTTTTGAAAAATTAAAATGTAAAAGACATCAATTAAAAATAAATTATAAATAAATTCCTTCTAACACAACAGCATACTTCAACAAAAGTATATTTTGTATGGCGCCTAGAATATATAATCACTTGCCTAAGTCACTTCTTGAAGAGGAAAATGTCAATATAGTAAAGAAAAAATTAAAGCAAATTTTGCTGCAAAAGTGCTTTTACACAGTAGAAGACTTTTTAAGAGATAAATTGTAACACTAATTAAAAATATTTTAAAGATTTTTAGGATTAAGTTTCTTTAGTTTTATATTGCATGCCGCAAGGTTAAGTACTAAACTACTAAACTATAACTTAAGTACTAAACTATACTAATACTTAATTATACTTTTATCATACCAACCCATGTACCTGTATTTGCAATTTATATATAATAAATAATAAAGGGATATTATTAATTGCACATCAAATAAATAATCTCATATCAATATATTTTCATCATTTATATGCTTTTTTAAATCAAATAAATTACTTTACCTACTACAAATAAACTGAATGTTTAACAAAACTATTACTGCAGAAAAAAATAAAAAATACATCAGCATGACATTACTTTTATCCTCATAATGCGATACAAATAAATTTATTTAAGTACAAAAATTCTAAATGTTTATCAAAAATACTAACTGCACAGCAAATTACTAGTGCGCATGTAGAAGATACTCACTGTAAAAGCAAAATATCTATCCGAGTAAACTTATCCACTCAGAAAACTTAATAGGTTATGTTAGGTTCTCTCGTGACCCTTCTCTCAAAAATAGGAGCCCTGCGAGGCAGGGCTCCGTCAACTTAGCTTAGCGGTGAAATTAGTATTTTTGATGAAAAATTAGTATTTTTGACTAACAGTTAAATACAACCCATAAGGGATATTAGTCATTATAAGCAGTGCATTAATAAAATTGCTTTGCATTAAGATAAACAGCCGTACGTTACGTAAATAAATTGTAGTGTGTTTTCTAATACTTTGAGTTGTGTATTCTGCTGTGCAATCAGTAATTTTGATGGAAATTTGGATTATTATTTCATAAAAAAAGTATTTTATTTGATTTGCGTTTAAATACCACCCAATAATAAAAAAAAGACATCTATTCCACTTCATTTGTGCTAGTAAAGTTACAAACAGTAGTAACTTAGATTTAGTCAAACTTCTGTCTGCTTAATCCATGTTTGTATAACGCACACTTGACTATAAACAATTCCAACTAACCGGGCCAAAAGGCAAGGAGGCGGCGCGGACACTACGCCGCCTCCTTGCCTTTTGGCGGACGGGCAGCAGCCCCAGCGCTCGCCGTCCGCAGGCACTAAAACGGCCGCAGAGGATAGGGAAGACGGCAACCTAACAACATCACATCTCCACTTGCTCTGCGGCCCCACCGCGACGCAACAAATGGTGCGCCCCCATTTCCCTCCCCCCCCTCCCGACTTCAAGGGACAGAAAGAACTGTCTCCCGCATCCGCACCTTTGGACGCATCCTGCGCAGGGCTCCATCAAGCCCACGCGGAGCTTTCTCTCCCGGGATCTCACTTAGCTTCACCGTAGGTGCCCTAACCACGGTTACTGAGCCTCCCGACCACGACAAGGTGGAGATCCCACAGGAGGGAACACATACATAGGTACCTAGCAAATCTGTTTGCATTAGAAAACGAACCTCGGACTCGAAGCAAAAGCCTTAGGGCGTGTAAATATTAGGTATATTTATTTAGAACCAGCCCACGGTATTATCGTAAAATAAACTATCAATAATAGCATAATGATACCGCAAATCTTGTTGATAAAAGATAGCTCTTTCTTCACTTTCTGTTTGTCAGTACCTACCTCGAAAACTCGTGTAATTTAATCGTTACTACTTCATCGTAATATATGTCAAAGAGGCAATAGACTTGATTGAAGAAAGTCGTTTCTTTAAATCGATTGAATATCGCGCGGCCGGGTTTCTGTACGTACGTTATCACCGTTATCCCGATCGCTTTAAAAACTTACGTCATTGAACCCGGGACTGAGAGCCGCTTAAAGCGACGTTAAGTTAATATTCTGTCATATCTGGTTTCCTTGGTAGAAAACGGTACCTGAGCTCCAAGCAGATAGTCTTGGATGAAACCTGGATAACGCTAGGATGATGACGAAGACAGAGTCGTAAAGTAGCAAGCCGAAAAATTTCAGCAATGTGCCAATTGTGCAGGCTTGTTTGGTAAACAGTCGGTATTAAAAGAGAAAAATAATATTATAATTTTTATTGGCAGACTGATATATTTCATATTACAATGTAATCTAGTAATCTCAAATATTATCATTTAATTTACAATGACCTATCGAAAATCAGTTTCTTCCACTGGATCTATTTGGCTGATCAGCAGTTAAGGTCGGGCAGCCACCTGCCTTTGCATTTGTTCACCCAGCCGACCCACGCGTCGATGCCTTGCTGAGCTAGCACTATCTTGGCACAAGCTACGGAAGCTCCAATATCGTCCGACATCAGATCTGTAAAACCATAAAAATACTATGAACAAAATATTTCAAATCATTATCAGTTAAAATGTCAACAAAAACCGTCTCAAACTCATTTCTAATAATTGAATTTTGGTTTATAAAGGGATTTATGAGGAAACAAAAAAAATATCACCCGAATTGGGCACCTCCCCTTTCATCATCATCAGCCCTGTATATATACTGTCCCACTGCTGGGCACGGGCCTCTTCTCACTATGGTTAAGGCCTCACTATGGTAAGGTTAAGGCCATAGTCCACCACGCTGGCCTAGTGCGGGTTGGCAGACTTCGACTCGAGAACATTATGGAGAACTCTTAGACATGCAGGTTTCCTCACGATGTTTTCCTTCACCGTTTAGCAAGCGATAATTAACAATTTAATACGCACATAACTCCGAAAAGTCATTGGTGCGCGCCGTGGATTCGAACCCGGACCCTCTAGGTAGCAGTCTGAAGGTCTCTCCACTAGGCTGTCGCTGCCTAGTCCTTTTAGGAAGTCATATATGCATAGAGCACCCGAAGAACAATTTAAGGTAATTATAATTTGCATTACGAATAATTGATATCATCGTCAATAACAAATGTATAAGTTCTAAATTTGGTACCATAATATTTCATCGTTTTTGTTCCACGAACGAAAACCCTGAAATATTATGGTAACCATGGCTATTGTGATACTGTGGCAAGTGCATCAACCAAAGTTTAGGTTTTTGTATCGGGCTAGGTGTCAGCAGTGGCGTAGCGTGGGGGGGGCCGGGGGGGCCATGGCCCCGGGCGGCACATTTAAGGGGGCGGCAAAAGAGGCCGCGAGAAATAAAATAAAAATTCAAATTTTAAAATACTTGGCGCGCGCACTGACACCATCCCAGCAGGACCGCATGGCGGCGTGAGCGCAGTAGAAAGAACAACAATCGAAAACAAAATCATCATTATTTTTATTACTTGAAGACTTGCGAGTGTCCAATATTCCGGTGATCTGCGAGCCCGTTATGAGTAATTAATTAATCCATATATCACTGCCGAGCCGCCCCTGTGTGCGATATGTGCCGCCCCTATTGCCATGTCGCACTGGCGCACACAGGCGCCAGGGCAATAGGGGCGCCTCGTGCCAGATAAAATAACAGTGTTAATTATTGAAATTATGTTCTATTTGCTTCAAAATACAAAATAATCTTTATAGGTGAATATGGAAGAAAACAGGTACAGGTCTCCTAAGACAATAGTCACACCTGCGGTGTCTATACGCTATTTGAACTTTGACCCCAATATTTACGATATTTGCGTTAAAATCAAAGCCAGTTATTACACATACGACAAACGCTTTCTGCTAATATTTGGGCGCAACCCTGAGGGACAAGACCCCGCGTCTTGTCCCTTAATTTGTCCATAAACTTATAGATTTCGCCTCTCAACTCCTTATTTTTGCGAGTATAAGTAGTTGGTAAATGCCATAAATCGGTGACGGGCAGCAACGTCACCGGTGTGAGAAGCAACGCCCTGCGCCCGTCATGACGCACACGAACACACAGCGGCACAATTTCTTGGTCGCCAAGCTATTTGGAGGAGAATATACCCTAGATTCAGATCCAGTTTCCGCCAGCTACATTATTCCCGGCCAAGGGCCGAAAGGCCATGGGGTCTGTAACATCACCGAGCTTGCAGACGACTAAAATTAATTATACCTGGTGACCTACAACGAACGCAGTCTACGACTAAATGAAAAGAAACCTCGCCGAGCCCGAGGTAGAATTAAGTCAAATAAAATGTCACATATCAGAAGTCCGAGACAGGAGGAGAACATGTTAACTCTAGATTCAGGTGACTGGTTTTACTCAGTGCCGCGCTGACTCAATCCAGCGCCTGTGTGCGAAATCCATGCATCTTTTTGTCGTACTTTTTCGAAAGTAATTTGAATAATTAACGCTGGCCTTTCACCCGCGCGGTTTCTTACCCTAGCGCCTGTGCGCGCCGCACACACGCACATAGCGGTGGCTTGGTCCTGCTTCTACCGTCAGGGACCTACGACCTACTCTCTTGGTTGGTGTCGAATTCCTGGACAGGAGGAAACTTGTCAACAACGTTGTGGAAGTCGATAGTGTGTCGAAACAGGTAGCGTGCCTACCTGGTACTGAAACTCTATAATAGGCGTTGCCTTAAGACGACACAGGTATAAGCGCCGACCTCAACTCACCTGACGAGATCACCGCACAGAGAAAAAAAAAGAGTGTAAACTTTCAGCCGAGACCATCGGACTGATGAGGCAAGGACGCGAGTTGAGTCGAGTCGAGAATCTCGAGGAGGTTGAAAGTTTTTATCCACAATTGTATACCTCGCACGTAAACAGACTATTTGGATCTAGTCTTGACGACCACAGAGCCTCACTGACGCGCCACTACACCGAAGACATCCCGGATGAAAGCCAGGCAGGACCATAGGACTTTAAACATTTGTAGTCATTGCGATTGCTTTTACATTTTCCTTCGGGATATATTATTGTACCACGTACCTTTGTTTTCAGTCACCGATATTTCGGCACTGTTAAAAGCGCTATTTTCACGGTTGTAGGAACTCTACAAACTCTACAAAGGTATCTACGTGGTATATTATATCTGTAGAAGAATGTAAAAGTAACACAAAACACTTGATGATGATCTATTTTTTTAAAAGCCATCCAAGTTTTATTTATGAAAATTCTACAAGCCATATACATAATTATATTGCAGCCGAGAAACGGCCGCTAAAAATATTATACCCTATGCTTCTTCATCGTGTCACTGGTTGAGATTTTCTATTCACAAAACTTGGCTACGGTAACGGCATTGTCTGAGGCCACTTTAAGACCTCGTTTACTGCAGGTAGATGGGCAAAGAGGGCATAAAAGCAAATGCGCCGTGGTGGGAGCTTCGCAGTCGCTACACCTATACCCTATGCTTTATTGGACGAATCAAATGATAATTTGTTTAAATCCATCAAGCCGTTTGGGGGTGTAAAGCCAAGCTAAAAAACATACAAACATACCTACATCCGAAAAACCTTACATTCCTGGCAGTGGGGTACCTAAAAGAAGAGGGGGCGGCAAATTTCTGATCGGCCCCGGGCGGCGAAAACCCACGCTACGGCACTGGGTGTCAGTATTATGTATGTATGTATCATTTTGCAGTAATCGTTGCATCTGTGCAAATATTATAAAAAAATAGAGGTGTCTCTGTCGTCAATATTTACCGTGATTTCGATGTTTGATTCATAATTATAATGTTTAAATAACAGTTACCACTGCAGCGGACATTGCATCCTTTTCCAGGCCAGCCTCCAGCGTTGCACCAATAGCGGTCGTTGATTTGGAAAATACCGTAATCGTAAGAACCGTCGCTGTTAGGTCCACCCCTTACATTGGTCTGGAACGAACTTTCAGCATCCGCCAGACATACGACTGAAATCAAGCGTAAATAAAATAATGAACGGTTAAAGTATGACATATTATTATTTTAGCCTTCTGAGTCCTGGGGTACCTATTTTACGAATATTGTTTTGAAAATTTGGGCACGGGGTACCTATTTTACGAATATTGTTTTGAAAATTTGGGCACATCACACTAATATTATACAGAGTTGAAGCTAGGAAAAAAAAAGGTTTTTTTTTTGGAATTGTTAGATTTTCATATTGCCGACATAACGTTTCGTTTCACGTACAGTTATTTTGATCTATGCAAGTACAAATCGCACAGTATTTTATTTTTTAGACGTACCATGTATGACCCCCTCAGGCTTCAGGAGGTTAGTAAGGTAATTAAGTAACAAGACCTTCTCTTTCTCTACAGCATTTCGCTGTCCACTACTGAACTTAAACCTCTTTACTTCACAGTAACACTGTGAATCAATAGGAAGATTAGGGCCTACTACACGACGCTGCAAATATACTATTTGCTCCGTGTTTTTTGTTTAAATACCTCTTCTGAAACCCATGGAATTAAATGGGGTACTGACATTTTGTATTCTTAATGCTTCACTATCCGTGTAGGATACGATAGAGTAACGACCAAAATAAAATTAACTAATATGTATTACTAGGTACTTACAGTCCTTCATTAGATGTTCAGGCAAGCCGTACCTCCTTAACTGTTGAACTAATTCACATTTCGAATATGTTTTGGCAAAGCTCGTTGCAACCAAACCAAGCACGACGAATAAAAATACAACTTTCGACATTTTGAATCTCAAGAGTCGTCTTCCAAAGGACTAGTTGCTTCCTTTAGTTTGTCTGATCGAATAACTGAACGGAGAATTTAGCGTGAGTTATATACTATATTGGTAGTTCCCAAAGCGGGAAAATAATTAAGTTACGCCGGTTTTTTGAACGGACAATACCGTTTGTTATTTGACGAGATGACACTGACTCAACTTTATTATTTGATAATTATAGGCACATTATGTAATCAATATTTAAACCAATTAAGAAGACATTTACCTAATACACCAGGGTAAAACCAAGAAGTTATTATTGTATGTTTACTTGTTTATTTTTAGGGTTCCGTACCTAAAAGGTAAGAAACGGAACCCTATTACTAAGCCTCCGCTGTCTGTCTGTCTGTCCATCTGTCTGTCTGTCACCAGGCTGTATCTCATAAACCGTGAAAGCTAGAAAGCTGAAATTTTCACAAATTATGTATTTCGGTTGCCACTATAACAACAAATACTAAAAATAAAAAAATGTAAATATCAAGGGGGGGGGGTCCCATACAAAAAACGTGATTTTTTTTCGTATTTTTTGCTCAAAATTACTAACTAATAGGTAGACGCTTTAAATTTTCACAGTATATGTAGTTGTATATTACCTTTCAAAATAAATAATTAAATAAAAAAAAGTAAATAATATAGGGGGGCTCCAATACAACAAACGCAATTTTTAAGCAATTTGTTACTCGATCTTAATAAACAGGTAGAAACTTGAAAACTATTTAAGTATACATACAACGAACGTGATTTTCTTTTATAGATGATGGTAAGGAATCCTTCTTGCGCGAGTCCGACTCGCACTTGGCCAATTTTTACATTATTTAGTTCAGTTTAGTTCATTGATTTTTAGGTAGTGAGGAGCCTGAATTTTCGCGGCTGGTCCTTAATTCATGTGACCTTCGTAATTAATGGCTGCTGCAATACATTTTTTATTGAAGTTTGCATTAAACTTGTTCAGAAGTCATAAAGGATCATTCTCAGCCGGCTCAAATAAGCGTGTCCGGGTCGAAATTCAGTCCAAAATGGATAACTAACAACATTATTTTTCTTTAATAGGTTTGACCTAATGTTAGGTGAAGCAAGTATTATTTTGTAAATAATTAATGCCTCGGTGCCGCGTCTGCCCTCGGATTGCGGCGGAGAATATATTTTTCTTTTTTTCTCCAATAAATGGCACTGTTTTGCATGTGTTCACAAACAACTAGATAGTTATTAACCTAATGTATAATATTTCTACGTCATTATAGGCCTTAGTAAACAAGTTACAACTGGTTGTCTTCACGTCCGAGGTTTAGAGTTGATATCAGTGGCGCGCACCGATCTGTTCATAAATCTTGTATTCTAGTGGGTTCGAGATTATTTGCTCGAGTAATACAATACAATACAGTCAATCGCGCTGCATTGCATTGGTGGTAAGGATAACACGTCTGTGCGTCTTCGTGCAACTCTTTTATTAATATATCACTCTTGCTTTAGCTGGGCTGTGCCACTATGCGTTTTCTTTGCCACCGCAAAGAAAACCTCATCTATTGTACATTATCCCCATTTTTGATGGGTCGTCAACCTAAAAGAAATATTTCTGATACTACAAGTGTCGGTCTGATACCTATTGGGATCTTTAATAAAAAAAATATTCTATCGAAAGTATTATCCCTAGCGGCGATAGCCTAGTGGTACCGTAACGGACTGCCGAGACGATGGTGTCGGGTTCAATCCCCAGGTACCCCGGGCACACAACTCTGACTTTTCGAAGTTATGTGTGTATTTAAAATGTTAATTATCGCTCGCTTATTAATGTGCCCGATAGATGGCAATAGGCTCGCCCCCTATTACATTGGGACCGAAACATAACTGGGGAAGTGTGGGTGTGTAATACACTTCTGCCTACCCCTTCGGGGATAAAGGCGTGAAGTCATGTTAAGATATTATGTAAGTATTATGTACAGTCCTATGGTAAATAAATTCTCAACTTTTAAGACACAACAAAAAGAGTTATTACGTTATGAATCACAGAAATGAGATTATTATCCCATGTTAACTCCGTTGTGTTTTCATTAACTAGCATATTGGAAACTGTTTATCATTGCAATATTGGTAGTAGTAGTAGTAGTAGTATTGAATTGAAAGAATTCGAGAAGGTAGTGTATTTATAAGCCATTATGCTATTAATGAAGATTGTTCATGTCATTATTTATACATTACCATTCTATTAAGTTCAATTAAGTTCAAATCACTAGGCATCGCCTTTGAAATTCGTAATTATCTGTGCTGCCCTGTATGAACTAAATCGCTGAATTCAGATGTAATACTTAGCGTTCACCCTTTTCAGAACTCATTGCTCGTCAATCCAGTTATGGCTTGGGAGGAATATTTCAACAATCTTCCCTATTGAAATTAGGGTATTTTTAATTTATATCGCGATAGAATCCGTAAACCGTAGTTTGATTTAAAAGATTGAGATTTATTTGTGCGGGAAATGTTGAGTTACAAAATTAAATGAGGAAACTATGAGTAGGTAACTAGGTACGAAATTAACTGGATGCTATGTATGTGCTAACAAAACATACATTTGGAATTCCTTTTTATTAGAAAATCTTGTCATTATATGTCATCGTCATATTATTCGGGTGGCATCCTAGACTGAGACATCTTGGAGTCCTGGGTCCGTTTACTATTTTAACCAGATATGACAGAATATTAGCTTTCCACAGAGCGACTACCGTTTGACCTCTGCAAGCCAAAAGGATTGCGATATTTTATGGTAAATAGTAAATACTAGAAATATGACTACTATATTTTTCTTTACACATCAGCGCCGCATATAAATTGTCCCACTAGTGCAAATTATTCTTATCTAAAAGGAAAGACTGATGGATACTTCATATGTTTGGTAGTTTATAAAGACAAAATATTGCATGTGAATTCACATAATCGTCTGATGATAATATATATCAAGGTGTCAAAAATGAAAATATAATTTAAAATTTGTATACCTAATTAAAAATGGATATGAATCAGAGATCAGGATAATGACCTGACCAGTTTGTTCAGGTTCATTATACTAAACGATATTTTTTTGGGTTAGTAATCTTCTAAAAATCGAGCGTTTGCCTTGAGACATTTTCAAATCGTCATAAATTAGCCACCTGATAGTCTGAGAAGCTTGTTTGTGAGTTAGGTACCTATTAGGTGTCAACTTATGAGAACAAAGCTACAAAAAAATAACCAATATACCTACACAATTTTATTATAGGATGGTAAGCGAGTCCACGGGTCACATGCATGCATATTATATAGTAATACGATTTATGTTTGTGCATACAGGTTTAATCACCAAAAAATACAAATACACCTTGTGACGTGGAAAACCTAAATTGGTTTTCCACGGCATGGCAAGAAAATTTAATTAGTAAAATTCGTTCACTTTCCTGTCTCTCGAGGTACAGAGAAGTGAACTGTTAACAATACATATTAATGACAATAATGTAACTTATGTAACCTCTCTAGCAAAAAGTAAGTTAGAATTTGTGTCTATTACGTTTAATAGTACACGACAGATTATTTAAATATTGTGACCTCATGTAACTGGTTGATTTTCGTAGGAAAGATAGGAAATAAATGTCGTACTATTATAAAATATGTTTTTTATTTATAATACTTTTTCTAGATCAGAAATAATAAAATTAGCACCTAAAATAATACGAAAAGTAAAAATACAGTTGGGATTTGATACTTGTATTTATTCTTCGTAAAAGATTCTGCACAAACAGCAATCAGCAGATCAGCGACTGCAATTTAAAATCTTGGCAGTATTTTCGCCAGGCGGCCCAATGTTTTAAGCCCTCATCACGTATTATCTGCTTGGCACAGTCCGCTGCTATGGTAATGTCTTCCAACAAGAGATCTAAAAATAAAAACATGTAAAACAATTAACCTACCTTGTAACCGATATAGGATAGTTGCATTCACACTTCAATCTGGATACTAAAGTCTATAGTAATTTTAGTAAAAAGCACATTTCCTCTCTTCAATTTTTGCATACTTACTTGCTTATTCAACTCTTTACCTTTTACGTAGTTTTAGTATTAGTAAGTTACGTAACTATTAGTATGAATGCTATATACATTTAATCTATACCTACATATAAATTAAACAGAGGCGCTTGCCTGTTTTCAAAATGAAGGTATTTTTTTAGGTGCTTATACTTATTAAGTATTTCATATTTATATTGCTTATACCAAAGAAGAGACGGCGATAGCCGATTGGATATACCAACAGACTGCCATGTAGAGGGTATCGGGTTCGAATCCACGGCGCGCACCAATGACTTTTCGGAGTTAAGTGCGTATTGAATGGTTAATTATCGCTTGTCCCGTGCCTCGGAGAGCACGTTAAGCCGTCGGTCTCGGCTGTCATGAAACTCATGAAGATCTTTGACAGTCGTTATAGGGAGTCAGTACCTTCTAAACAAACTGACACTAGTTTAAACCATGGAATATCGCTATCCCTTCGGGTTGCGGAGGTCAGACAGGCAGTCGCTTTGTGGAAAAGCTAATATTCAGCCAAATCCGGTTAGACTAGAAAGCGGACCCCAGATTGAAACTGGGATAACGCTAAGAGGATGATTGCTTATACCAAAGCATAATAACCCTTTTTTCAATTTATTTTCTATTCTTCCAAGAAACTGGAGGAAATGACAATTTTAGGGCTTCTGATAAGCCTACATTTTCTCGGATGTATTTCGAATACCAGAGCAGAAATTTTAAACCGTTAAAAAATTACCCAAGAATCAAATAGTCCTATTTAAACCAATTAATATTATTTACCAGCACATCGGACGTTACATCGTTTGCTAGGTAGGGATCCATTGCTGCAATAATCGCGGTCGTCTATTTGAAACAATCCGTATTCGTGAGTACCATGCTTGTCTGGTCCGCGAACAACGTGCGTCCGAAACCAACTGGCGTGGCCTATCAGACATATCACTGTAATAAAAACGAATTGCCAAGTTTATTCTGGTGGCTTTAGTCAAAAAACTATGTATCTCCGTAAGTGGTTCGGCTGGGGCTTAGAATGTCTAGAGTTTGTAGAGAAAATTGGTTGAATGGTTGGTCTTATCAGGACCGTCAGCATTTCGGAAATAATTATAAAATATTTATTATTTGGTTTATAAATGATAATATTACTAATACTTATAGCAACCCTTTCAACTAAACTAAATACTGTGTTAGTAAGTCGCGTCGGAGCTCATTGCGGCAGTAGGACAACAAGTGGTGAAGATGATGCGTTCGGGGAGCTATTGTTATAAATTACACATGAATTCTGTATTTCTTTTGTGTTTATGTGTACTCTTTTTAATTTTATTGTAATGTTTTGAACTTGTATTTTTGGGTTGAAGTTTCATTTTAGTTAATTTATTTAAGTGAATGAGCACAAGGCATGCTTGTAAAGATTTAATTAGGTGTAAAAAATGTGTCTAATTTGTTGACGATCTAAATAAATAAAATAAGATAAAATGAGAGTTTAAGCCACAATAATTACTATTGCAATTTTTGATACTTGATACTCGGATAGAAGACTGTCGCAAAACAAACAAATACAACTTAATCATTGTGAAATTGTAATGACGCAACCATTAACCACCGCACGAGATGTTTCACCTTATAAAAGAAATATAAAAAATAAAATAACAAAATTGCAAAAATGAATAACATATCTTTTATTTACTTACAATCCTCCATCATAAATTCAGGAAATTCTCGTACCCGCAATTCGTTAACTGTCTGACACACTGACAATATCGACGCAAGGCTTATTGTTATAGGAAAAAGAAATACAACAATATGAATTATTTGAGCCATGATGCAAAATATTTCCCTTTGAGGACATTAATTCAAGACTTTATTATTGGTTATAGGAACAAATCCTAGCTATTCAAAATCTTGCGATCTAATGATGAGAAGATGCAACAGCTTCATTTATAAATAGTTTTGATACAATAATAAATTTTACATGACTACTTTTCCCATTATAATAGACAATAATTGCATAAGTTATTGGTTTCAATTGCTTTTATTATGTTCATAATATAAATAAGTAACATTTCTTCTGTTTAATACTGAATTCCATACTTATTTATACAAAACAAAACATTATAATAAATATTGTTTTGTTATCATGATGTTTCTTATTCATAAATCTATCTAACCTAAACACAGTATTTTTTTTTTATTTTTCCTGTGGGAGTACCTGGGAAACTATTCTTAGTGCACAGATTTTGATTATTATTTATTTACTTCACTAAATACATTTTTCCTTAAATAGAACTTTGTTCGATGACTATCTAAATCATCGAACAAACCTAGAACCTTTTTCAATCTCAGGATTCTCAGGTTCTCATAAGATTCAAATTGCAACAACTCAATTGATATCACCGCATATAAAACATTATCGCAGAGATTCATAAACTTTGATTCAATGGTGATGATGTGATGGCACATGATGATGATGTGGTGGTCCATGATGGTGATGTGGTCCGTGGTGATGGTTTGGTCCATGATGATGGTGTGGTCCATGATGATGATGTGATCCGTGGTGATGGTTTGGTCCATGGTGGTGGTGTGGTGGACCATGGTGGTGCGGTCCATAGTAGCCTGGGTGACCGTGTTGTGGCGATGGAGGCGGGGGCCCACCGCATGGTAGAAACATGCACGAAGCGCCGAGACCCATTTCTCTGCAAGGACAAATTATAGAAATTGTATCTCACTTGTAATAATATCTTAGGGAAAACTACTTAAGGGAGAAAGAGGTAAGACGGGGCAGCGGGTAAGACGAGGTACCCAGCTAAATTCACAGTTCAAACTGACCTATCACGCTCGTTCATTCATCGTTCGATGCGCCACAATGGTACTTGTCAGTCACCCGTTGGTTAAAGGTGCGCAAGTGCACACATGTCGAAAAAAATCAAAAAAGTGTTTTACTGCAAGTTGTTTCTCACATTTTCTTCTAGTTTGACACGTGATTGCCATTTGTTAAATAACGCTAACTGGTGAGGTGTTTCTGTAATTGACGCTTAAACTAACCTATAATAAGGTAAGCATTTTGTTTCCTTAAGATTGTTAACTGTTTTTTTGTTTTGTTTTTATTGATAGAAAATGGCTCTGCAGGCAAGATGGGGTAACTGGTAGTCCTTCTTGCCTCCCAATGAGGAAAAATTTGTTTTTTCTTGATTTTCGTAAAAATGCTTTTGTTTTTGTGTGCTTATTACAGTTTTTCTTTTTAGAATGGTTCGCAGTGGCGGCGCTAGGCGTCGGCGACGTCGGCGGCCGCCGACGGCCTCGCGCTTGAGGGGGCCTCGCAAATAAGTTTTACAAGTTACATACTTAACTTCGTTTCGCCAATCATCCTGGCTTAGGTAGCCGACACTGAACAATTCGGGAAAAAGCTAAGTAGAATGTAAGCAGATGATAATGACTTTAATTATTTTCGAACACCTACGTGACAAGATCTCTGTTGGGTGAAAAGTTCATTTATTAATTCATACATCTTATATAAAATCCTTGCGTTACTGACTGACTGACAGACACGCTACAGCCGAAACTATTGGGCGCAGAAAGCTGAAATTTGGCATGTATGTTCCTTGGGGACCGTATGGGTGCACTAAGAAGGGATTTCCCGAAATTCCCACGGCATCGGTCAAAACGGGTAAATTAAAAAAATGCAGGCGTAGCTGCTGGCGTACTCTAGTTATTTTATAATTTGGCTCACTTAATTTAACGGTTTTTTTAACTACGAAGTAAACGGGGCCTCGCCATCGATATCGGGGCCTCGCGAACTTGATGTCGCCGACGTCCACATGTGGTCTAGCGCCGCCACTGATGGTTCGTGACTACAAACGCACCACTAACAGGGACACGCCATGTATGTTTTGTCAGGAAGTATATTCAGTTTCCATTGAAGGGTATATCACGCTCACAATGTGGAAGATGGTCTAATGAATGGATGGTGGAATAGATGATGATGATGATGACGAAGTCATCCATATCTGCGAGTTCTGCCGGGCCAAATAATCATCTGTAATCATTCTCATCACCCCATCTTGCCTCAGGGGGGTGCCCCATCTTACCACCACCATGGGGCAAGACGGAGCAAAATACCTTTTTTTTATTTTAATTTTTTTCTCTTAAATGTGTAACTAAGAGTGCCTAATGACACCAAATATTAGAAAAGTAATAATACGTTGTTAGTAAAACAATAAATATATTTTTTTAACTATGTAATTTTTTATATTATTGATCTTTAAAGCTTAAATACCCCATCTTGCCACCCTCTCCCCTACAGCTACTAGATATCAACTAGATAGTGCCATCTATAGTGTGGTAAATGAAGCCTATGCGCAATTTAAAGAACCGCTTGTTGGAAATTGTAACTAACATCATTTGGTTACACAGTCAAGACCACTAACAACAAAACAAACGGCAACGTCCTGGTCCTCAAATAAGTTAAAAAAAAAGTTATTATAGTCTCTATGGCATCTATTCCACTTCATTTGTGCTAGTAAAGTTACAAACAGTAGTAACTTTGATTTAGTCAAACTTCTGTGTGCTTAATCCATGTTTGTATAACGCACACTTGCCTATAAACAATTCCAACTAACCGGGCTTGGCCTTGCACTTACTCGAACACTAAGAGTGAAAAAGCTTTAAACTACCAGTTATTTCACGTAAAATATGACCCGATCAAAATATAAACAAACTTATTAATAAATAATTTATCATTACTTACCAAACTATACAAGGGTGATCCAAATACAAGTACCAAGTACACACAAGCCGGAAAAACTTTAGTTTTGCTCTATCTCATAAAGGCACTGATAAAGTTATCCCACCCAACTATACATACCCGTAATTTATCCGAGCTTACTCAAATAGCCATTGAGTCAAATAGCCATCTCTTCACAAGATAAGATAAGAATTAGTCATATCGGTAACTATAAAGATATGCAAGAAAATACATGAATCACAACATATTCATGCAAATAATTTACAGTTATATCATAAAAACTGATACGCATAAAAGCCAGAATTTTCCTGAATATAACCTTGTAATTTTCTAACGCTAAAATGAAGTTAAACGGACTGGCTAAATTAACAAGGTTGATAAATTGACGCATGACTTGCATGAAATTATATTATTTTTCATTACAAAAATCTTCGCAGTATGTAATTAGCAAGCGGATCAGTAAAACTTTATTTAGTAACTAGACTTGCAGTATAAAATGTCTAAACAAACCTCACAGAATAAAGGCATATACAATACAGCAGCAATGTTCATAACATGAACTAACGAAACACATTCTGTGAACACAGAAGGCTAAATCATTAATTTATTTAACCATCTTGGATACTTAATCATTTCAAGTCATACCAGGTAGTAGGTACACTGGCTTACTGACATTAGGAGCAAAATTAAGAAGAAAAATGAAAATGATTGCGAGCGAAATCTCTTCTTAACACGTATCTATATTATATCTGTAATGAATACCGAATTTTCCTTAGTGTCTGAAACTAAAAAAAGGGCACGCAATAGTCTTAATCGAAAGGTACTTTTTATTGCAATTTACTCACGTATCTGATACGAATGTTCGATTCATATAAATAAGCACTTAAACCCTGATGTCGTACGTAGTGGACTTTCCAACTCATGATCAAAGTGTTATTGAGTTTTCCGTTAATACGAGTAGATTGAGAGCAAGACGAATCCCTGCTTATAGTTGTTGAGGAAATACGAAGTACTAGCGCAGATTCGTCATATTACTTGCCTCGTCATATCAGCCTTTAATGTGGTGAGTCTGAGTACTCATCTATTCATTTTCCCTTCTTGCTTTCACGCTTTCCTTGCTCGCATAAGGAATTAGGGAACACTCCCATCTTAAAGTTAAGGATATGACGTACAATTCAGTAAGTGATTGACTTGTTTGCAATAATGCAAATAAGGAAGATACCTAGCTCGATAGATTCATTTCTAAAACAAAGTTTTTTGAAGAACGTGGCAATTATCTCCAAACTGGCAAAGGGAAATACGATTTTATATTGCCAGTTGTGCGAAAGCTTGCGTATTCATAACGTACACCTTTACATGGTAGTTATTATCTGTGTGTTCAAAATAAATCGGCGTCACCGTGTCTCTTTTGATAGACAAAGTAGCAATACGGTTAACTGTCTAAAATTTGACTGACTGATTGATTAGTGATGGCATGTTACAAACTTTCAAATATTTGATTTTGCCGGTTCTTGTTTATTATGCAGACTGACAGTAATTCATAGAAAACAAACTTATTCAGGCTACGTATCTTATAAGACTTGGTAATTGATACGCAGTTAGGCACGTTGCCCCTACCTCACGTCACGGTTATATTACCGTGCTCACGTAACGCGTATCATAAGCTTACGTGTGCTAGTCTTAGGAGAAGGTCTACGTTGACTTACGCTTAAAGCTAGCTGCTTGTTCAATAGAACTATACACAAACGCTTCTCCACTTCTGTGGACATAAATTCTTAGTTTCTATAATACTATACAGATACTTAAAAATATTTTTTACTATATATGCAATCACAGCAACGTTTTCCAAATATGCTGTAAAGTGAGAGGTTAATTTAAAAATAAGTGTACCTACTCTAATTAAACATGTGTTCAAAAGTTCCTAATAAAAAAGAATAAAAGAAAATAAAAAGTGCTATAAACTGCTGTCAATAGAACTACATAATATATTATTATTATGACTGGCATTCTAAAGTAGTTACTATATTTTTGCTTTGGCACTCTAAATTAGCCTAGAGAGAGTCTTCTACAATCAAGAGTTCGGAGTTTCGACCCCGATTAAAGCGTTCCCATTATTATCACCAGCATTGCATTTACAATGTGTAACTATATAAATAGGTAACATTTACAGCATGACCGCAATGATAGTAGTTTGTAATTATAATTGTTATAAATATAAACAAATAAAGTTGGTTGACCCCATGCGGTCAGTTGAATATCTTTTTGCGTCACGGGCATTTCCCTGAAAAACACTTTTTGCGGTATGACTATGTTGTTGCTTTATAATAAAATTGTTCTGTGTAACATAATTATATGCATACCAGCTTTTGCCCGCTGCTTCGCTCGCGTAAATTTAGCTTAGATAAAATGCTTTGTACGAACTCCCCAACACTTCTCAAGGAACATACATGCTAAATTTCACCAACTTGCACCCAGTAGTTTCAGCTGTAGCGTGTCTGTCAGTCAGTCCCCAGATAACAATGTAAACTTGCCAAACTTGCAGCAAGTTTGAATCAAACTTCCTAGTTTCACTGTGACAAACTTGCATGAAGTTTTGGGCCAATTCCTCCTTTCGAAGGAGAGGCCTAGTCCAGCAGTGGACTGTTAAAGGCTGGTGATGATTTGATATGAATTTTAATTTTATACCTTTACGGGTTCATGAGGAACCTTACCTTTAAAATTATTAAAAATATTTTAATTATATGATGTATCTGTGCTATAAGACGTTGCTTCGTGCTAAATTTCAAGGTTCTGAGTTCACGTGGAGTACCATGTAGGTTTTGATTACCTCATGAGTTTTTAAATTTGCGGAAATTTGCAGCATAAACGGCTGTATCTTTTGATTGTGTTGGCTTAGAAGTTTGATTTTTTCATAGCTTCAAGGGACAATAGACTTGACCATTTGATTTAAATTTCAGTTAGATACCTCCACGCGTTTCTGAGAAAAAAGGTCTTGACAGACGGACGTACAACAAAGTGATCCTATAAGGGTGACTCATTTTCATTTCGAGGTACGGTACATTTCCCCAAAAATAAATAAATAAGATAGTTTCTACAATATTAAGATTGGCTATACATTTATTCATGACGATATATTTTGTACAATTCGACATAAATTGAAGAACATGTAAGTATTACATTATCTAACGCAGTTGGTAGCGACTGTGTCAGACGTAATATGCTCCTTCCAACCCTCGATTTTATCCTACCCATAATTACTCACATCCTTAATTACTCCCTGTCCAGTGGTCGATTCCCATCAATGTGGAAGGATGCCTTAATAACTCCCATCCCGAAAACTCCCCATCCTTCATCCTACTCTGACTATCGCCCTATTTCTATCTTACCATTTCTGTCCAAAGTCCTCGAACGTCTCGTCCACAGTCAAGTCAACTCGTTCCTAACTAAAAATAATCTCCTTAATCCATTCCAATCCGGTTTCCGTTCGGGTCATAGCACCGCTACAACCCTTGTCAATATTACGGATGACATAAGGGCTGGTGTGGAAGGCGGACAGCTCACAATCCTTACCCTGCCAGATTTTAGCAACGCCTTCAATACAGTGGATCTTGATATTCTACTTAGCCGTGTTTGCTCTCTTATCATATCTCCTACGGTGATTGATTGGTTTCGTAGTTACCTGTGTGGCCGCCGACAACGTTTACGCATTTAAAATTCACTTTCGTCTTGCCGTTACACTACTGTTGGTGTGCCCCTGGGTGGCGTGTTGTCTCCTTTACTCTTCGCAATTTATATAAATTCTATATCAAATAATTTTCGCTCTTCCTATCACCTTTATGCAGATGATCTCCAAATCTACATGCAGTCGCCATTCGCACGGTTATCAGATGCTGTAGATACCATCAACAGTGATCTTGCACAGATCAGCAGCTGGAGTAAATACTATGGACTTAAAGTGAATCCCTCGAAAACTCAGGTTATCGTTGTTGGTAGTTCGAGATAACGAAGATCAACTGGTCACAACTTCCTGACATTATTTTCAATGGCACTGTTATTCCCATTCAGGATAAAGTGAAGAACCTGGGCTTAACTATGGATTCTACCTTTTCTTGGCGCTCGCAGGTCCAAGAAGTAAGTCGTAAGGTGTTTGCTTCGGCAGGCTCGTTAAGAAGACTTAGGAACTTTCTTCCTACTGCCACCAAAATTGCGCTTGCAAACTCTATTATTTATTACGCAGATGGCAGCCCATTATTGATTACGCAGATGTCAGCTATCCAGCAGCGTCCGAAAAGCAGCTTGAAAAACTTGAGCGACTTCAAAATCCCTGTATACGGTTCATATTTGGATTACGCAAATACGACCATGTCTCACAATTTCGAACACAACTCAGGTGGTTACCCATACGATATCGCCGGAATGCTCACATTCTATCTCTGCTGTATAATATACTGTTGAACCCTTCAACTCCTTCCTATCTTAAAGGACGATTCGAAGTCCTTCGTGATACGCATAACCGTTATTTAAGGTCATCAGAAAATTTGAAACTGAAGATGCCAATTCATTCAACTGCATTTTATGATAAATCGTTTTGTATCACTGCTGTTCGGCTATGGAATGCATTACCTTTTCATATAAGGCAGGCTCAGACGGTAACGAGGTTCAAATCTCTTGTCAAGGATCACTACCTATCATTATAACACTCCTTATATATAATTATAAGTATGTATTATATATTATTTATGTATGTGTTTGTATAGTTATTTATGTATGAGTAGGTATATTATTGTAGTATTTATTATATATCAATATATATATTTAAAATATAATCATAATTTACTGGTACACTTGCAACTACCATTTCTTTCCTACCGATAATCTCCATCCAAAGGTTGCCTGGTAGAAATCGCTGTTAGCCATAAGGCCGCCCATTGTACTGTGTTTGTAAAACGATTCATTATGAAAATAATTTCATTTTATAGTGTACAATAAAGTATTAAATAAATTAATAAATAAATATCTTATTCTCTCGCTACTTATAAATAAACTTGAGGACGCCAGCAGCTACGCCTGCATTTTTTTTTAATTTACCCGCTTTGACCGTTCCCGTGGGTATTTCGGGAAATCCCTTCTTAGTGCACCCCTACGGTCCCCAAGGAACATACATGCCAAATTTCAGCTTCCTGCACCCAGTAGTTTTGGCTGTAGCTTGTCTGTCAGTCAGTCAGTAACGCAAGGATTTTATATATTAAGATTATTATTATTAAGATATAAAATGTTAATATATATTGTTTGTTAAATTTGTAAATTAGTAACTATATTAAAAATTATCTAAAAATATGATCATTAAATAGAAAGGTGCATGTGTACCGTCAAAAGACTCCATTAGAATTGAACTTCATTTACAAAAACATTAAAATAGAAACTGTCTCTGCATTCTCGCTCCTCGGCCTAACAATAGATACTCATGTTAATTGGAAATCACATGTCCAGAAAATAAGGGCCAAAATCTCAAAGTTTACTTACGCTTTCCGCGAAGTCAAAAAGACGACCAATCTGCAAACTGCTCTAGCGACTTACTATGCATACGCCTACGCATGGTTCAGCTATGGCATTATTTTGTGGGGCAATAGTACAAACGCGCTAACTCTCTTTACACTACAAAAAAGATTATCAGGATTTTAGTTAAAATAGACGAAACCGACACTTGTAAACCTAATTTTAAAGAACACGAGATTTTAACCCTGCCCTCAATATACATATTAGAAATTTGCAAATTTGTGCGAAAACACAAAGAATTCTTCACTAAAAGAGAAGACAAACAGACAAGATACACACTACGACATAAAAATAGGCTAAACCTTCCCAGCTCTAACTTAAACCTACATTCAACAAGTACATACGCAATGTCCATAAAACTATACAATAAATTACCTGATACAATAAAGGAAGAAACAAAATTTAACCGATTTATAAATAAAGTAAGATTATTACTATTAAGTAAATGTTATTATAGCATCAATGAGTACCTAAAAGATACTTTTTAAATTAATATTAAATAAATAATTTTAATGCCCACTAACTATAATTAAGCATAAACAAGATAACAGAATCATACATATAATTATACTTAATATAATAATGAAATATTTATTGAAAGAAAAATTATCCATTAAATTAATTAGTATTAAATATAAAGAATTATTATGCTCTCTTCCTCCCTTCTAATTTTTGCTGTGCCCGACAGGGTCCATGATGATCTCATAGTTCCTAAGTTACATCTAAGCTCACATTGTGGAATGCAAATAAAGATTACTGATTACTGAATAGGCTTGTGTCCACTAAGAATAAATCAGTTTGATTGTAGCATCTATAGATTCATTATGATTTTAAGATGTCAATAAAGTTTATTATTTATTATTAAAATTTAAAAGGTAAGGTTACTATTATTTTTTGGATTCTAAAACTAAAAATAATGTATTTATTCTTGTGACAGTGAACACCAATCAGAGAGCATTACGTCTAACAGTCCGTCCGCCATTCATGTTTTGACTTTTTAGTAGTAAATACAACTAAAACGTCAAACTTTCTATCTGTCAAATCGAATATAACAAAATAAAAGTGGGTACATCAGACCAGACTTCATTCACGGTTTGTTTTGTTTTGCACTTTGTGATATCACTCAACCGCCATGATGGTTTACAGCGCTTTCGTGTTAAATTAAGAAACGTTTTTAAAAAGCCTTAATTAGTTATGTTGCTGTGCGATTTCTGAAGAAAAAATCAGGTAATTCAGTTTAACATCTAATAAAGGAACGAATCAATCGCTAATTACATTTTAGGACACAAGCCTAGCCTAGCCTCAGTAA
Organism: Euclidia mi; assembly: GCA_944739405.2. Taxonomy (NCBI): domain Eukaryota; kingdom Metazoa; phylum Arthropoda; class Insecta; order Lepidoptera; family Erebidae; genus Euclidia; species Euclidia mi. The sequence continues at coordinate 64,118,101 of OX123186.2, read as the reverse complement.
CCGTGGATTGGACACCCGTGGTGAAGCTAAGAGAGATCCCGGGAGTGGACGCTCCGCGTGGGCTTAAAGGGGCCTGCGCAGGATGCGTCCAACGGTGCGGGTGCGGGGGACAGTTCTGTCTGTCCCTCGCAGTCGGGCGCGGTTGCGGGAGGAGAGGCTTGTCGGTGTTGCGTTGCCGCGCGCCCTATCTCCCGCGATCAAATGGGGGCGCACCATTTGATGCATCGCGGTGGGGCCGCAGAGGAAGAGGAGATGCGGTGTTGCGTTGCCGTCCTCCCTATCCTCTGCGGCCGCTGGGTGTTTTGGCGGCGGAGTCCAACACCTTAATCCACCGCCAAGGGGGTATCGTTCCGGGCCCACCTGACCAGCTGGCGGGCCAATACCCGTCGGGGGGTAGCGACGAATGCTTCGGCGATACCCTACCCTCCGACACACGGGTACATGAGAAAGTCGAGGTGGTTTTTAGTGGTAACACCACAATCTTCGGCTCTCATTTCCCCAAGAGTCGGAGATACGAAGGGATTTTCACCTCGTAAAAAAAAAAAAGAACAAGTCTCTAGAAAACAGAATATTTAATTTTGATATAAATGTATTTATATACAAAACAGTTAACAATATTAGTAAGGTATAATATTTTTATCATGCTCGTATAAAGCAATCTATAAAATAAGGTTGATGTTCTGTTATATCTGGTTGGACCAGTAAGCTGACCTCGGGGGCTCGGGCTCCAAGGCGTATGAATCCTGAATGCAACCGGGATTACGCTAGGTCGATGATGATGTACCTACCTCGTATAAAGGAATGAGAAATATATAGCTAACCATAGTCTACACCGATAATGTTATCACATTCTCAAATTTAAATGATTATTCCAAAACAAATAAAACGTTGTTGCTATTTATTATTTTAATAAGATCACTGGGTCTCAATCGTTTAAATAAATTAACGATCAGTTTAAAATACTTTTTCATTTTTGCTACATTTCGACAATTAACCTTCATAATTTACTTTAAGTTTCGATGCTGCGACACTTTGTATTTCATTTATTTTAAAACTCGCTGTTGTTAGACGTTTTTATAAATCTCTTTTTGTCAAAAAGGGCTCCAAACTCATTATAAATGCACTATTTACTTTAAATCCCATACTAATGTTTCGTGTTCGAATCAGGGCCACCTTATTTATATGTCGATGTTATCCTTTTTCATTAATAAAATTAAATGTTAACTTTGCGTTGTCATGGCTAAGGCACAAGGGCCCACTTAACAATAAAAAGCTACTTACGACAACTGCGAAATAAGCGGCGATTGATATTTTTTTTCTATAAGATGGTCCATGTTTTCTTCAAAGCTGCTAAGCACACTCAATATTTTATCATAAGGGCTGTGAAAAGTCAAGATACAGTAGAATTTACACAATGCTTCTTCAGTAAACAACTGCCTCGGAACAGGAAGGAACGAGACAGCTGTGAGCTGCCACGAAAATTCTTAACATATTATGCATCTGTTCTTTTGTAGACTAGACTACTGCTTATAAGGTGGCGGCGCTTCCATTTGTATATTCCTAGGATGTTGTACCGAAGCTGAAGGGTTTGGTGGTGACGTAATATAATTGTTGACTATGACGGTGCGGGGTGCTGGCTCAGTGGAGCGTCGGCAGCAACAACAAGGGCAACAGCAACAGCAGCACGGATAACAAGATATGTGGCAACCCATACTGAAACAAATGGAAAAATATAGTTTAAAAAAAGTCCCTAACGAAGACGCCTTTGCGCAGCGTTTTCTATATTGCTTTCGAGTTATTTTTTATGCTTGTCACCACTTGTTTTTGCCTTTGGCAGAATGGTGGGTGACGTGTAGTTTGATTTCCATGCTCGCACGAATCTACTCCAAATCAGACTAGACTTTCCGACCAATTAGGAGGACTAAGTTCTCTCGTCCTTTTACCTTGCAACTGAAGACAACTGCCGCACTTAAAAATATATATCCTGTGTCGCAGGGTCTTAATTGACATCCACTCAACAGATACAAAGTATACACGGACACCAAAAGGTAAATTTTTGGATTACACAAAATGTTGTGTCGTGTAGAGATCGAATCCAGCACAATCGGCACAGCTCTAAATAACGCGGCAACCGCTTAGCTCAGCCAAAGTCAAAACATTATCGATTAGTTTCGACTGCACTTATTTCAGTTGTAGATATATTGTAAAGGAGTTGTATCATGATAAATAATGCAATCACAGCAACATACGATCTCTTGTTTTCATAATTTTTATATTGGTATTTTCTGAGAATAGTATCGATAAAACTATTATACCTACTTTTAACTGTATGATATGTATTGTGTTAGAATAGATTTGAAAATTAATTTTGACTTAGTCCCTGTCCCATGTACCACATATGAAATATATGTGGTACATGCGTGTACATGCGTTAATACCCTTAGATTTTTTCGGACAGAGAGCCTGTTAAAATATTAATTAGTGAGTGGTAGAGCTGTGCTGGTTACAGCATAAATGAGTCTGCTCCTCGAATAACATAGCAGTATTTCTACTGTTATTGTTATTCATTCGTTGAGTTAAAGCACCGACACATCAGCACTCATTCACACTCCTGTCTTTTCCGAGAGAAGTAGAGTGAGGAAAGGGAATGACAAGTCTGATAGAATATCTATATATTTATAAAATTTGATAGGAGAGGGAAAGGATAATTTCTTGTTCTTCACTCTTTATCGAGGACCGATATTATCAAGTGGACCGCATCTCATTAGTTTCCCTTACTCGTATAGTGCAAAAGGAATTTTAAGATCTACTTACATCTAAATATTTCTTTATTCAGAATCGATATTTTTTTCGTTTATTATGACACCGCACTGGGAATAAATACTTGTCGCGAGCGAATTTACGAACATACAACAAACGGACGCAATGAATACCTAGACTTGTAAAACAACAATTTATGAATCGCACAAAGTGATGTCACGTAACCTCTGGAGATCGAACCCACAATACATGGTGCAGTGTCAAGTGGTAAAGCGGCCGCTAAAACCACTACACAAACTATGAAGGCAATTTTAGTTAATTGTTGCTAAGAAATTCATGCCAGAGCATCCAAACTCCGACAATTACTAATACTGAATTCAGCTGAGTTGTACATAACCAAATACCGGACAATAAAACAGTACACAGTGCAATCACCCCCTTGGGACTACTTAAGCAACGAGGCCAAGTGTTTAATTCAGTTATTTATTGCCTTAAAAATGTTAATCCCGGTACCCAAAAATATGCTTGAACCCCTTAACCCTAATTTAAAAAGTAACACTTACCTAATTTTGTAAAACACAATATCCAAATACGTATTATCGCGTAAAGAAACTGATTATTATTAACGATCCTTTATTATTTACCAATACAGATACGTACCTATCGATAGTCTGATGATACTGTTATCTGTAAATCCGACCTTATTCATTCTCTGTGAGTCATAACCATTTTTTTCAGCGGTCACGTACAAAGTCACGTTGTGTATTCAATGACATTTGTTTCGTGTGTGGTCTGGCCCTGAGATAATAAAGCTCTAAAAAGGAAAATAAATCCTTTTTCTGTTGTCCTATGGTTAGTGGTCTTGGCTGTAAACCTAGAGGTCTTCGTGTCTTGGGTTCAATTTCGATCTAGGACAAATCTTTGTGTAGCATGATTTCCCCTAAGAACAAGCTCTGCCTTTGCCTATTTTGAGATCAGATAGCCCTGCGTTACATATCCTAGATTACTATTATAATACTTATTAGCGTACCTATCATCTTCATCACCCTTGTACACCCAGTACACTTCTGGTAATGAGAAGGGTTAGGCCATAGTCCACCACGCTGGCCAGAAATTCTCATGTCTTCCGGAAACATTTTGGAGAGCTACCAGACATACGGGTTTCCTTATGATGTTTTCCTTCACCATTTATAGCCTACCTACATAGGTCCTTTAAAACACGTATCTGGAGCATGCTCCAGATACGTGTTTTAAAGGACTTGGATGGAGTGACAACAACCCAACAACTGATGGACTTATTGGGAGCGATTGCCGCAGGATAACATTAACAATCTCATCGATTCTATGAATAATCAGTGCTAGCAAGTCCTCAATAACAGATGAGGCCACACTTTGCATTAAATTATGCAATTTTTGTACAACCATTTAATTTTAGTTTAAGTTTAGTTGATTAGGTACCTACCTTACTTTGTCCTACGTACATACAATACTTAAGTACTCGTAATTATTGCTAATTAAGATTATTAAAAAAAACTAATTGTTGTTTAATATCAAAAAAGCATTAAAACATAATATAAATAAGAAAATTCTAAGGATTTAATGCGAAAACCATTGAATTATTACCTACCACGTAATACGCGCCGTTCATTTGGGTCAGAATCTGACCCAATCGGCGGCCGCGTTGTCTGTTGTCCGAGTCGCACGGTAGCGTAAGCATCTCTATCTCTCATTGTACAGTGTTTTTGTGTCACAATGCTTCAGAAAAAGATTATAAGGTTGCTGGAGTATCATTCCACCGGTCAGACATAAATTTTATTACGTAGATTGCCTAACAATACAAATACAGTGAATCATAATAACTAAAGTGCTAAATCTAAGTACGAGCGGAGTGTTGCCAGTTGGGTGTGAAATTGTCCCAGTTTAATTTACACATTCCTTACCAAAATGTATTCTATTAACAGTAATAATAAAAAAAGGAATTAGGTAGTTACATATATAAACTTAACCTTTCAAACACCGCTGGCTGGTACATACCAATCGGTTACGGCAAATTTGTCACGTCAAGCTCGGCTAAGACGACATCGTCTTAAAGCACTCGATTTTTCCGTTTTTGTATTGTAAGGCTTGTATCTAAAGTCTAGTATTGTCTTGTAATGTAGGTACGCGTAACTAACTTCGTTGTTGAACGAATGACCTTACCGACCGAATTATATTATAACTTTTAAACTTGTCGCCTTTTTGGTCACCATAGCGCAAAGGCGCACACATAGTACTGGCTGTTGATTTTTGTAAATGTTTTCTCAGAAACATACATAAAAACTTTTATGTACTATAAAGAGCATTTAACTAAGAAATCACTCGGCACTTGTTAGTGCTTACGTTTGAGCGCACAAAGTTTCGTCAAGATTGGTTTAGCCATCGTTAGTCAGTTGTAAAAACTTAAAAAGCAGACAGTGTGACTTTAGAATTTATAATATACAATTACTTATATTCATGCAAAAATTATGAATTTACCCTATGTTTAGGGGAAAGACGTTGTTACTGGCAACTCTATAATGGCGTCTGTGTGCGTGATGCAGGAAGTAAACACAGTACAGTTCCGCACACATAGCGAATTTTCGGCTTAGCTTCTGAGCTCGCGTTGTTTGAATACTGACTTTCTGTAGGTCAATGGCGAAAACACATTGTAAAATTGAAATTTGTATGTGTTGCTTAAACTTTTTTGATGTGTGTAGGTACTATTACGTAATACCTACTAAAAAAATACTAAGCAATGGATGCAGAAGAAATACGGAATCGGCGATAGCATAGTGGTGTACGTAACGAACTGCCGAGACGATGGTCTCGGGTTCGATCCCCAGTTACCCCAGGCACAACACCTCTGATTTTTCGAGTTATGTGTGTATTAAAAATGTTAATTATCGCTCGCTTAACAATGTGCCCGGTAGATGGCATTAGGCTCGCCCCCTATTACATAGGGACCGGAACATAACTGAGGAAGTGTGTGTTATGTTATATTGTTATTTCTTAAATTTAATAATAGCAATTTACACATTCCTTACCAAAATGTATTCTATAAGTATAAATAATGAATATAAAATAAATAAAATATATTGCAAATTAGTCCATCGCTTGGCAATTTTTATAACTAACAATAGTATTTTCCATCTATTGCGAAAATTACTTGGAAAATTGTATATAATTTTCACCATTATTGATGAAAAAAAAAGTGTCATCGTTGTGACAACTTCTTTACGTACAAGATAAATTTTACTGGTCATATAAAACAAGAAATAAGGGAAATTTTCTTGCTGGCTGGCGTGAGCAGCGGCGTGTAGCCTCCGCTCCGCTAGCAGGGCTGATGTGACGCTATGCCGGCCTCCGTCAGCGTACTGGCCGGCGGCCGAAAGCCGCCACCACGGACAATAAAAACTTACCAATCGACAGTGACAAAGTCAAGCGTTTGTGTTGTTGTTTTGATATTTTTGTTGTTATTTAGGTAGTCTTTATTTTTAGTGAGTGATTTTTCAGTTTTATGGCTTATAACGGTGGCAAGGGTGATGATGAAATAGGTGCGGATCAACCTTGCACTTCGTCTACTCTGGTACGCTGCCCCAATTGTTCCCAGGCGCGTTACTTTAAAGGTGAGCGGGGCCTAAAAGTACATTTTGGTAAAATCCATAAAAACCAGAATGTACTTTCTGGCCCCAATACATCCACACATACACACAACAACACAATAGTCTCCCCCAAAATTCCTTTTTGGCAATATTTAAGTCAATTAAAAAATTCAATTCCGGTTTTAAAGCGAATTCCCCGTGGTGCCAGACCTTCAGTGGCCCAAAATCTAGCACAGTGCATAGGTCTTGTCACCCGGGAAAATTCTATAACAGCTTGGGAACAGTTAATCACCTTTCCTTATAGAATTTTGCATGCACAGACAGACCGTATAACAAAAAAAACACTTACATCAAAAATTAAAGAAAACTGTAATAATTCGGCATCCCATTTAAACCCCCATCCTCCTAAACCATACCGTAATAGCCCCATTTTCCATTATGTAGAATCAAAACTAAGGGAAGGTGATATCAGGGGAGCCTCCAGGCTCTTGTTTAGTAGCGATGTGGTGGCGCCTTGCTCTGCCGACACACTCGCGAGTCTGCAAAGCAAGCATCCAGCGCTAGGGGATAACCTCTCCTTTCCTGACCCACCTGACACTAACTCAGATTGTCTTAACGTTACAGCCAAGGACGTGGTTGCTGCCGTTTGCTCTTTCCAAAGCGGGTCTGCCGGTGGTCTCGACGGCTTAACACCACAGCACCTTAAGGATCTCGTGTGTGCGAGCGCCGGGGCTGCTGGGGACGCGCTTTTGAGGGAGCTAACGGCCCTAATCAACCTTATGCTCTCCGGCAATGTGAACGCTGACATCGTCCCTATTTTGTACGGCGCCAATCTCTGTGCCTTGCGAAAGAAGGACGGTGGCATTCGTCCCATTGCCGTGGGGTGTACGTACAGGCGTATGGCAGCCAAGATATGCTGTCGCTATTATTATACAAACTTAGGTAATAAATTCCAACCCCTGCAGCTCGGATTTGGATCCAAGGGGGGTTGCGAGGCTGCCATACATGCCCTGTCAACGTACCTTGGCTGTAATGGGGGCGAAGTTATCTTGAAGGTTGATTTAAAGAACGCCTTTAACTCAGTGAACCGGGACACCTTGTTGACACAAGTTAAAATTGAAACACCCAAAATTTACAACTTTCTTTGGCAGTGTTACAGAAACCCTTCAAAATTGATCTTCAAGGAAAATCTTCTGGAATCCGCCGTTGGCTGTCAACAAGGTGACCCTCTTGGACCACTCATTTTTAGCCTAGCTATTCACCCAATCATCAGCCAGTTAAATTCAAAATTCAATATCTGGTACCTCGATGACGGAACCCTGGCAGGCGACGTACAGACTGTTTATCAAGATCTGGCTTTCTTGAAATCTAAATTTTCATCCATAGGCTTAGACCTAAATCCAACTAAATGTGAAATTTTCATAAACGACAATTTAAATAAATCCTCTATACTTTCCAAATTTCAATTTCTGACTCCCAATATAACCCACATTGAAAAAAGTTCTCTTCGCCTCCTTGGGTCCCCGATTTTAGACGAAGGTTTCGATACATTTATTCATGAAAAAATTCAAAATTTTAGTGAAATTTCGGACAGGCTCCTCAAAATTAACATTCATTCGGCTTTCACTATAATTCGGTATTGTCTTTTCGTGCCTACATTTACTCACGCTATTCGAGCTTCGCCTTTTTGGAAAAAATCGAGCCTACTCATTGAAATGGACAAAATTATACAAACTACTCTTAGTAAAATTTTGAATATAGCATTGAATGACCGATTGTGGCTACAGGCGTCCTTACCTGTACGTTTTGGCGGCCTCGGTATTCGAAAACTTTCTGATGTTAGCCTACCAGCATTCCTGTCCTCGGTCCACAGCACTGCAGAATTGACCAGGAAAATCTTAGCACCAACACTGGTCGATTCTGAGGTGCCGTGTAAGACCGATGCCACGAATGCTTGGAGAAGAGCTTGTCCAAGCACTGAGTTACCCCGAAACCTATCCTCTCAGAGGCAGTGGGATGGGCCGCTTTGCAGCAGAATACGAGAAAACCTTCTTAGCACATCGTCTAATGCTGCAGAGCGTGCTCGCCTACTGGCTGTGGGAGAGTGGGAGTCGGGCCTCTGGCTTCAAGCACTGCCATCGTCCAACATCGGTACCATGCTGGACGATACGACCTTCCGCATCGCGTCTTGCCTCCGTTTAGGCGCGCCATGTGTTACTCCACATCGCTGTCACTGTGGAGAGGCTGTCGACAGCCTTGGTCACCATGGCCTATCATGCAGCAGGAGCGCAGGTCGTATTTCACGACACGGCAACCTTAATGACATTCTCCGTCGGGCTCTTGTCTCCGCTGGCGTTCCAGCCCACCTTGAACCTCAGGGCCTGGTACGCAACGACGGCAAAAGACCAGACGGTATGTCTTTACTGCCATGGAAGTTGGGTAGGCCTTTGGTATGGGACGCAACGTGTGTCGATACCCTCGCGCCATCACATCTTCCTAGCACAGCCGGTTGTGCGGGCGCTGCTGCTGCTACAGCGGAGACCCTCAAACGGCGCAAATACGTAAACCTAGTAGGGGATTACGTATTTGAGCCGTTTGGGGTCGAAACGTTGGGGCCATGGGGTCCAAGTGCGAGATCTCTTTTTAGAGACATCGCAAAGAGACTTGTCGACGCCTCGCGTGACCAGAAGGCTGGGTTGTATTTGGCCCAGAAGGTAAGTATCGCCATACAACGTGGCAACGCTGCCAGCGTTCTGGGCACGCTGCCAGTTGACGGCGATGTGGATGAATTTCATGACGCGCTCTAAAATTTTTTATTTTTCTTTTTCTGTATATATTTTTTTGTGTGTTCTGTATATATTTCTTTGTATAGTATTTTAAGACTTAGTTACGTATAAAATAATAATAATGTAATGATCATATCAAAAAAAAAAATAATAGCAATACGCTAAAAAGCGTTGCTCGCCTTAGCAGCGTACCTACAATTTTAATCATAATAATTATTGTTTGTTGTATAATCCACCTACCGGTGTCCACATTGATCTAACAGCAATCGGATGTTATACAATTTCAAAATAGCCTTTATTTATTTTGAAGAAGTAAATAGTCAACATTTTGATATTGTGTTTAAAACGTATCTGATACCTCAGCGTCATAATTATTATGATTCGTCTAACATACATTTAGGCTAGCCACAACTGATTTGTTGCAGAATAGGCAGTAGTTAGTTATTTACTAACCTTGTTGCATTCAAACACTGCTATATTTTCTCTCGGTTTGACTGCGCCCAGAGCCTCCCATATCAGTGCTGCACCCGGTCTAGTCTAGCTTGTTACATGTATGTATAGTAATATGTGTCTAGTCAGTCTAGTCGATAGATGATGAGAATCGGGGGTAGTAAGGTCTAATTCCTAGATGGGGCAAGACGCAAAGTGCCGGGACAATCCGGGATTACCCGGCCATTTGGCAAATCTAGTAACACTACACAAGTTTGCAAGTAATCGACTTATGGCGAGGATACACAAGGACACTAAGCTTCTGCACTTCCATAAACGTCTCTCTCTCTTCTCATGTTCGCATCAGTTCGCATAAGCATGGACAATGGGTGGCTTACCTAGTTATATGAGAGACAATGGCTTCACGCGGAATAGCTAAGTATAAACAAGGTTGCCTGGAAGAGATCGCCCTAGGCGATAAGGCCGCCGATTGTACATTATTATATACGCTTAATTCTCATTTTCTCACCTCTGCTCCGATCGAAAAGGGTCAGTGAAATTAATCCTCTATCTAGTGAGTAATTTTAATTAAAACTTGGCCGATCAGTTATAACAAATACTCGGCTACGACGTGCAAGTCTGAAATACAACGGGATTACTACATATTGCCGTAGACAAGAGGTTGGCAAATGAGCCATGAGACGATGGTACCTTAATTATCAGATAATCATTCGCGTGGTACCTTCTTCGCCTTATTATCATGGGAAGGTAAGAGAAGGTAGCAGAAACTTGGGTATCGCGCGCTCCCACTCATTCCCACAAAAGGCAACAGTTGAAACTTTTCAGGTATATAGCAGATCATTCATCAAGATATAATAATATCACAGCAAAGGTTACCTACAAATTAAACATTTTATTTACTTAATATTTTATTAAAATAATTCATAAATAATGATTTACTTAACTCTAAACGCGTTGTTTACGTGATTATTAATTTATAATTAAATGTTGTGCCCTGTATCTCTTGGGTATGTTATACATACACTTTATACGCCACATACATATACATATTCATAGGTAACTGTGTATTAATTAATAAATATTTAACAATTCACAAATTAAAGTTAACTACCAATTTTGAAAATTTGTATTTTTTTGCACAAATTTAATATGGATGGACTAAAATGAACGATTAAGTACATTCACAATTAGTAAATATATAAAATAACGATGTAATCAAAAAACGCTAATAAATATATAATGTACCTTTAACCAGACTTCATAGATAGGTACAACATGTTTAAACCTCAATAAAATTAAATTAAATTAATTTTTTTTGAGGTTTAATAATGAAATTAATTCAAATAGTACATAAAACCGCTATCATTTAAACAACAGACTTAAAAGACATGTACTTAGAATAACAGCATTATCACAAAAAACCTTAAGGCGACTATAATTCACAACAACAAAAGGCTGAAAACCTTATAACTCTACTAAAATGTAATATAACAATAGCATTCTATTTTGTATAATTATAAATATTATGTGACTTAATTATTTATTTATTTATTAACCGATTTACAATAACTAATGTTATACAGCTTAATATTATGAGCCTAATAGAATGGAAGAAAGTAGACAGTTGAAAAAGATTATCATTAGGCGATCTAACACCTTGTTTGTTTGTTTTGATTTAGGTATGACGCTGCTCTGAATTAAAATAACATTTTTAAATAAACTGCAGACTGTCGTGTACAAATTAAATTAAGATGGACAAGAAATGGAGAATGAAATCTAGAAAGTTTAAACAGAGTACCTAACTATTGATATAAACTCAATACACTTATTATATAAAATACATAAGTAGAGGTTATATAAGTCAGCTCTGCAGGCAGGGCCGTTCCGACCCAATGCAGCGCCTGTGTGCGAAATCTATGAAGCGCCTTTGCAGTGGCGTAGGGCGGATGACCATTTTTTTTTTTTTAGTCGTTACCTAGCAATTCCGGCCTAATTTTATTTGCCCTTCCTACGCCACTGCGCCTGTGTGCGAAATCTGTGAAGCGCCTTTTTTGGCATCCTTTTTCGAAAATAAGTGTTATAATTAACTCATATCTCGGCGCGCGGCGCCCCTGTCACCCTGGCGCCTGTGTGCGCCGCACACATTGCACATAGGGAAGGTTCGGCCCTGTCTGCAGGCTCTCCTATGTAATCAATTCTTACAAGTCTTGTTTCTTACGTATTGGTACTAAATGCCATTAAAAAAAGAAACAGAAAGTTTAACGTTATTGCCACATGAGAAACAATGCACAGTTCACAATAAAAATTATCCTATAAGTCCGTTTGCAATTGGATATGATTTTTGACCGTTGAACATACATAATTATAATATAAAAAATATTTTTACAGCTTTAATATAAGAAGTAAATATAAAGGAAGAATTATTATAGGCACTACATGTTTTTAACGATAAAAGTGATAAAATATTTAATATATATTTTTTAATGGCATTTAGTACCAATGTACTAAATGCCATTAAAAAAAGAAACAGAAAGTTTAACGTTATTACCACATGAGAAACAATGCACAGTTCACAATAAAAATGATCCTATAAGTCCGTTTGCTATTTGATATGATTTTTGACCGTTGAACATACATAATTATGATATAAAAAGTATTTTTACAGCTTTAATATAACAAGTAAGTATAAAGGAAGAATTATTATAGGTACTACATGTTTTTAACGATAAAAGTGATAAAATATTTAATATATCATTGATAAAATAGCTTAACGTCTTCCAGATAAAAATATATTTACTATCAAAGACAGTAAAGATAGTTTGCTATTAATTTTATCTTTTTATTCAGCTTTATGTACAGAAACGTGACAATACTATGATTACGTAAATATTAGAAAAATCAGACCTAGCAGACGTAATCCAAAAAGACTACATCAAATGTAGAGGCCTTAAATTTAAACACATTTGGAAGAATTTATCTAAGACAATAAGTAATTATAAAATGAAAAAAGTAATCGCTACTGCCAGCACGCCATGTGTACTCATCTGCATAATTATAAATCGTATATTAAGAGAAACAATTATATATTTTTATTGCTGCTACGTAAGTCGTACTCGTATTAGTCTTAGTTTATCTATCTCTAAGAATATTCTGCACCCGTCATACGCTATTTTGGCTTCGTTACGTAAACACAGCTGCCTCAAGAACAGTTATTTTCCACGTCATATTGAACTAGTTACTAATCAATTGGCTTTGATTTCAAACTTTTTCGATCAAGGCTACGCACTCTGTTTTTTTATTCTATATAGAACGGAATCATTAAAAAATAACGAAGGCAGTCACAGTGAAGAGATACTTGGTATAAATTTTCGAAGCGTTTTCTTTAAGAATAGGTTTTTAAATCACTTTATGAAATTGTATAAATATGGGAAGATGTATTGGATACAGAAACAGGTGATATGTAGTGTTGTACCCAATACCTACATCTCACAGCTCATTTATAAGGCGGTGGTTGTCCAAGATGTATGGTGGTATGCTGCGCGGGGGCTGAAGGCGGCACGTGGTCTACGTGGTGATGGACGACGGTGGTGCGGGTCGGAGGGGGGCTGCAGCAGTCGCAGCACAGGCAGGGAATACAGCAGCAGCAACACGGACGAATTGACACGTAGCAGCCCATCCTGGAAAGTAAACAGTGGAACGTTTAGTCCTTGATCGTTTTAAATTATTTGACATCATTTTCAAATGATCCACTGAGTCCATGTTTGTCCTACGCCAGTCCGGTGTTCTTGGGATATCAGTTAAAATGCAGCCATACAAATTATTGGATACAGCAGTTTGTATAGAAAATGTATAGTTTTTAGATTGAGAAGAACGATGGTTTGGTGTAAAGGAAATTGGGGCTTAGGATAAGTTTGAAAACATTCTCCTGGGACCAACTAAAACAGTCATTCTGATTATAAAGACAGATTGATGCAATACGAGTAAATAGATGCTCATTCGAAATCATATTCATTAAAACAATATCAATCCCAATATAGAATAGAAATTGAATGAGAAATCAAACGGATACAGCCAGCGTACTTTCCATTCATTTGCGAGCTCATAAGAAGGTCAATGAAGAAATAAATAGCAACATCTTATTGTCATTTGTAACACAATTAACAATATCCATGACGTAAGAATTTCCATTTAAACAAAAACAGAACGGATCAACCATGAAAACGCAATTATACCTCTAGACGACTTGGTCGCTTATTGCGCTGTTGAACTCATACAATGTCATTTCTGTAGACTATTGTATAAACAACTTGGTCAACATAACACCTTAAAATAAACGATATGAATTAATAACAAGGAACTGGTTTTATTCCAGCTCGACACGCAATTTACGCCGCTTTTTTTTAAGCCGTGCATTCTACATAACTTTGCTTTCTTTTATAATGTTTTTGCCACTTTTTTTTTATTTATAGACTCAGGCTTGCATCCCGAAGGGGTAGGCAGAGGTGTAATATTGCACCCCCATTTCGCCATGAATTTTTAGGTCTGCCTCTGTGGTCCAGTGGATAGCGTATGCGACTGCTGATCGAGATCCTATATCCCTATATAACTAATTTCCCTTGAATTATTTTTGGTTTGGTTGAAATTTTCTTGCTCTGTCAAGAGCTGACAGCATTGAAATTGTACTCAGTCAATTTGTACATAGCTGAGTCACTTATAGACTAAGCGTCAATGAAATTAGCAGCGGGTAGTACACTTCTATCACAAATACGGTCACGTCAAAGTGTTCTTCTTATCAATAGCATGCTAAGGCCTTATTGAGAGTCGGTTTAGTGTCACGCCATCATTTGGTAATACGTAAGTATGTATTGAGAACAACCTGCCTCTTATCTTGGCATCCAAACTATGCGATGTACATATTAGGTATGTGTTATGTCTGATGGCTAAGACTATCGTTGTACAGTATTTTTCTGTTCAAATGTTATCATGATTCATGAAGCGTCACTATGTTACTCATGTCAGTTGACAAAAGATGTTTTCTTGTTTGCAACATAACAGATACAATAGATGAATTTAATGGTTACTTCATGACCATCTGTTCTTACATCTATGGAGAATGTTCTACGAAAACAGTGCGACTCTACTGAGGTAGCATTACATAAATTTTGCGATGAAAAGAGGAAACTGTAGTATAGTATACATTATCATCCTTGAAATTAAAATATACATTATGTAATAAGTATGTTAACGCAGTTTAAGTATCTATTTATAGGTAGTTCATATAGTATTAAGTGATATGATAACCGTGGCACTCAGTCCACTGTTCGGGGTTTAGTTCACGCATCGTATCTATAATTGATTGGAAAGAAACTTTTCATGAAGATGTAGTTTCAACTATATGAAAATGGATCCTTTACAGCCGATATTAGACCACGGTATTATATGAAGAGAATTATATTCCAATTGCTGACCGACTTTAACAGGATTGACGCTACACAGTGCAGTGATTTCAGAAAAACTTCCAAGGTGAACAGTATTGCAAGACATTTTTATTTTTAATCGACGAGCGCATGGCACGCGTAAACTCGAAAAGAACATGAAAATTCAACTAATTACTTTGTAAAATATACGGTTATACTTTTGCTATGTGCAAAGCCGTGCGGCCTGTCGTCAATTCATTCCTAATTACCTATATATAATTTTTATTTAATAAACAAACAAAAGGTTAGCACATTATTTGCAAGCACACCTAATTACTAACTATAAATTATAATAACTTAAAACTAAATGGGTTAGTAAAGCACGATGGGTTTGGTCGTCCACATTGCTTACCTTGACTAGAATCCTTTTCATCTGTACATAGGTTGGGGTTCTGGGTATCCTGGGTATCCTCCTTGCGGTGGTGGGTAGCCTGGATAGCCTCCAGGTGGCGGGTAGCCTCCGGGAGGTGGATATCCTTGCTGTGGTGGGTACGGGTAACCAGGTGGCGGAGGCTGTTGCTCAACGACTACTGGAGGATGATGTACTACGGTGACTGACTGAGCTGGCTGCTGCTGTTGACCGCACGCATTCGGGCACAGACACGGCACCAAGCAGCAAGCGCTCAACGCCAAGCAGCAAGGATTGCAGCAGATATCACAATCCCCGCAGTCAAACGACAAACACAGACCCATCTTGTGGCCTCTTCTCTTCAGCTAAAACGTACAGCAAAGTATTAGGTACTAACCTCAGATATCTTAGTTTGAAACAAAGAGGCACAAAGTGTCGACTGTAATCGTCCCCTACAAAATGGCGGCATTTATCACTGCTGGGTGTCTTATCGCATACTTGTTATCTAGTGATAATACATATAGCCTGTTAACGTACTGAACATATTATGACTAACGAAAATTGGTCGATAGCTAACATAATACGTCCGGTATAAATAAATATGACTAAATACTATACATAATATAATCAGATCATCTTGACAATAATACATTGAATCACAATTTTCCTACTGAAAAGATATTACTTTCCACTCACGACATTTCTCTTACTGCGTGCAGTCTTATCGCATTCTTCATACACGCTCAACCATTCGAATATAGCAAGTATGTATTGATCTGGTCAGAAGATGCCTAAATCTTTAACTTCTTGCCGTCTATAGTTACATGTCATACGTAGGACCAGGTGAATGTGCATCAGATGCATGTCATGTCGGTAAAACTTTCCTACTGTTGTTAAAAAAAAGTTAGTTTGTGAGAATGCAGATAGTATAAGTGTATAATCTATGATGCAGATGCAGGACTGATGGATGGATGTGTGTTACTCTTTCAAGCTTTAACTACTGAACGGTACTGATGTTTACCAATTATTCATCTAGCCTTCACATCAAAAATTCACAATAACACATAGATTTTTGCACGGATGTATGTCGGCTATACGCATGCAAGCGGACTCAAGTGATTTATAAATAAATTTCATCTACAATAATCTTCTTGTAAAAAGTAAGTATCTATACACCATCTGACTAAAATGATTATTTTATTTTCGGTAGTGCACCAATGATAGCGTTCACATGTTGCGGCGCCAAGAATAAAAATGATTTAGTTTCACATCCACAAATACGTGTAACTAGGTGATGCGCCAACGTTCGACGTTCTAGTTACACGCTCAAATGCCTCATTATTGGCGTAAAGCTATTGAACCTTGACAAAACATTGTTAAATTATAGTTGTGGTGTAGTAAACTTAATATATTTACTATGCAGTTAAACTACAAATAGTTAGACTAGGCAGAATAACCCCTTAACGATCCTAATTCGTATAAGTTTGGTTTCGACAACCATAGTTTTTTGTCTAAGATAGACTAGCATTTGAACGCGATATTGGCTGATGACAGTGGATGGTTGGAGATGGAGGATGTGAGAGAGCAATGGTTCCCGAGCATCATTTTGTCTACCAGATCACTTAGCAACACAGAAGCATCCAACATAAAAGTGGAAAAAAACGGTGGAAAGTGTTGTATGCAACTGGGATAACGCTACGACAATGATTATGTTTAGAACTGTGGGTGTATATTATATAAAGAAGGGAAAGTGGTGTAATGCCTTTAATACCTATTGTAAAATATCAACTTTGTACCTACCTAGATATATTGATACAAACTTGTTCGTCATTTCCGCTAGATAATTATCTTTTTAAGGCTGTTCACAAAATTTGAAATAATGTGATAAACTATCAGTGACTAACGGTAAGTACTGATAACTTCATATTGATTACTTTACGTACTGTAGTAATCTGCATAATTCTATTTTGAACTTTATTTCGTAAAACGTAGAGAATAAAATCCACTTGACTTAATTAGTATAGTGACAAAGCCGTCACGTGTATTTATTAATTTGAATAATACTCTCATCCATTAGCCTAATTGGTAATACAATAAAATATTTCATTACGTGTCTCCAAGTTATTTAGACATTTAATGTAGTTAGGTGACGTAGGTTAATAGGTATTAATGAAGACCATTCCAAGTAGCCAATTTTAAATAGCATGATATCACATTCAATTGTCAAGTAGAAAACCCAATACCACTTTGGGAATATTAACAGTTTCCTCTGAATCAGCTGACGCAAAATTGTACACGTAAATACAGTAATGTTCTGAAATATACGTATTTTTAACAGAACTTACACAACTGTTATAATTCTCATGTTGTTGTGGTTTTTAAAACTGACTGAAACTCAATCTGGGAATGATGATAGGGATAGAACTCCATACATTTAAAGTATGGGAACCAAACGAGCGGTACTCGGTGCAGTCGATAACAGTAGGAAAATACTTAATATTAGGCATATATATTACATTCAGACGCACACATAGGTAGGTACACTATCAGAAATGTAATTTTCTCTTTTCGTGTGAGTTTGTGGCCTACTCTGGTATCGCAGTTTATTAAACACCCAAAGGCCGCCGATATAAACTGGAATAAACACCGGGACCCATGGGTTTTTAGTGCCTTTCAAAGTTCGCTAGCTCTCTAATGTAAATGCCTCAACAATCGGTCATCTATCTAATTGGACACTTCTGTAAACGTTGCTTTACTTGGTCGATCTAAAAGGGCAAGTCATAACACGCTATGAGCACCGCAATAAATACGAACGACACGCTATAAAAATACCTTGAAATACATAATTCCATTGTTCTTACAGGCAAATTTAGATATCATGCTATTTAACGTTGTCCTGGTTCCGATATCTGTTATCTAGCAGACGAAATTAGGTGCATAAATTCGGTAAAGAAAAACAAACAAGCTAACTTGGAATAAAATGCTAGTAATGAAACGCTATATCAGGTTAGATACCATGTAAAATACCCATTCTGGAATTTTAAATTAATAATAATATTGTATAATGAGTTGATGTTGATAAGCAACAGTTATATGAGGGTTAAAATGCACACAATGTAAACAATAACGTCATGAGGAAAATGAAAGAAAGAACTAGTAGTATTAATTTTGGTCACGAGTTAAATGAGAAAAAATACAAGATAGATATATGTGTTACCTTCTTGAGCAAATTATTTACTTGATAATTATACTTATAAGGTAAGTATAATTATCAAGAAAATAATTTGCGTGAGTTTTAATTTAATTTTCTTTCGGGATATCATACCTACATACCTATCGCAAAAAAATTATTCAAAAGTCATGCATAAGTATCATCATAGTAAATCCTAAGGAAATGCAGTTTACAACTAATATCTTTTTCATTGAATGAAGCACCATCATCGTCTCAAAGATAAGATTTTTTAAAGTCATAACAATATCTAATAATATGATTTGTTAGTGACGACTGCAATTAAGTATATACAGTTAAAACATAAGTTAGCCACGAATTCTTGTTACTCATTAAAACAAAAATGCGAGTTAATTATTATTCGCTTTGATTGTCATTACAAATCAACATAAATACGGATAGTTAGGCCCCATCGTACTTCCAACCATAAATGTGAAAGTTTGAGGTGATGGATGGATGTATGGAAGTTTGATACTGTTTCACGCAAAAACGATTGAACGAATTTTAATTAAACTTGCAGTAGGTAATATAGCTTATGCAGGTTTTTAAGCACATGGGCTACCTTCTGCACCGATAACCGACCCCCACCCGAGGTAAGACGCAGGTAAAACACGTCTACTATAAAAACCTGGCGCAAATAAATTCAATACTAATTATATTTTTAACTAGGTAAGCCGGCGAACTTCGTACCGCCATATATGTATTATAAATTATACATATAAACCTTCCTCTTGAATCATTCTATCTATTAAAAAAAACCGCATTAAAATCCGTTGCGTAGATTTAAGCATACATAGAGACAGACAGAAGACAGACTTTGTTTTGTACTATGTAAGTAGTGATAACAAACATGAAATAATGTTTAACTTAAAAATGTTATGTAAAAAAGGTAAATTTTAAAATTTTAGTTTTCGAATAAGTACATAAAGTAAGTAAATACATTTTCAAGGACACGCTTTCACATTCTATTATGAAAATAACATGCTATTTATGCAAATATATAATACCAAACTAAAATATGGTCTATATATTATATACCTACTTGCATTGTTTTGGAACAAATACCTACCGCAGTTGCAATCACATGACACCTGATAAAATGTTTACTTACTTAAGAATTTAAAAAATTAGTGGACGACCGCTATTATGCAGTTAGTAAATTAGTAAGTTAAACCACATCCCATTAATATTAAATACACAATTATAATCATACTTCTTACCTTATAATATTTTTTATACAATAATCATAACACTATCTCCAATATTCACGAAACATTCACAACGTTTAAAGTAACAAAAAGAGAATGAATCAGTCGTACGCTTGTTGCGGTTTGTAATACTGACGAGGGAAGCAATGCTATGACGCGAACGTCTGCGCTCTAGCGAAAACAGGTAAATAGAACAATCCATCTCTTTCACGCTCAAGTGGAAAATTACACGTGAGAAAGAGACAGAAAACGAAAAGCAACAATGCTGTTTGAAAAACGAGAGCAATGTCGACACAACCTTGTAGCACTGCACGTAGGAGTTGTAGCGACCGATTACGAGCAGGAAAAACCGTACGACTCATTCTTTGTATACACGCTAGTCACAAGAAGGTCCATGCCCTTTTGAAAGGGTCAAAGCAAATACATGATAAAGAGTGGATCGATACTAGAATTCAAATAGTCCTTGTAGGATTTGATGGTCATGTTTTAAAATATTTATAGATAAATTAAGGAGTAAATATCTTTAAAATTGTTCAATAAATTATTATTTTTAACTAACTTAATTGTCGACAGAATCTTTACAAACAAATATTCAATTTTTAAAGCAAATAGGTTAATATAATCCAATAATTTTACTTTCACTTTCAGTTACATTTTAGTTTACGATTGAAATATCAGAACTGTACCGTTGTTGGGCTACCTATGCATAAATTTTTGTAGTGACAGGCCTTGGTTTGTTTATTTTGACCATATTTAGCTACTTATCTTTATTAAAGTAAGTATGGCCTTTTGAACAATCGAAGAATCACCTTGAATTTTTCATAGACGCAAACAGCAAATAATGGAGCATTTTAAACTGATTAGTCTCATAAATAAATTATTTAAACAACTTTATAAGGAAAAGCACGTCAATGTATAACGTAAAATATTCACTGTTGTGTTACCAATTGACGTGCATTTGTTAGATTCTACCGATTTGGTTACATTTATAGTAACTGGTTGTACTTAACATGTGAATATTGCTAATATATGGTGGATGATACCGTGTTGATGTGAGATTTTATTAAGAACATTAGATACAGCTACAGGCTAGTTTATAGTGTGTATTATTGCGTTAATCGTCAATTCAAATACTTACTGTGAACTGTACTATTGTCAAGAACAAATTCCAGGCGGAACAGTTCGGTAAATCACGGTTGACTTACTGCTTACAAGGTCTATTTTTTGTTTTGTTATATCTGCACGAGTTTTCATAATGGTAATTCTTATCGATAATTTTATAACCTATTCATAAGATTTAAAGGTGTTCGAGCTGAATTAGTACCTAATTATATAATTTCATCAAAATCTGTTAAGTGGCTTGGCCGTGGCGGCCTAACGACGAAAAAGATGACCAGCATTACTTTTGTATTTACATATAACAATAGATTTGATTACTTTTCAAGAAAACAGAGATCATAGAGATCATATCAAGAAGCCAACACGCAGGTTCTTTTCCAAGAGAAATCTTTTTTTGTCAGCTGAAACCATTGCAGTGACACTTATTTTATGTTTGCTGCGAGAAAAGGGCGTTCCACATGCCTGTGCGTCCACCGGGAACCGAAGCCAATCATATCCCCTTCGCTAAGTTAATGATCTAGACTAAAGTTACTTAATCTGATCAAAAGAAATCAGATTGCTTGTCCTTACAAAGCATAGGAGTGTTAGAACCCAGGTCTTTGCTACCGTGATAGCCTAATTCGACCGAGTGGTGACACCTTACCCATAATCTTTTGATTTACGAGAAATCAAAATTTAAGATTTTTTATTAAAAATATTTTTCTATTATTTAATTGTCCCAATGGTCTCAAAATATTATGAAGGACACTTCTTTTTTACTATGCACCGGGTCTCTAAATTGTTAGAAATCCGGTGCATAATCAGCGATGACTGCAACTGCATGGTATTTACCCGTTGTAAACTTATTATTTTATCAATAAATGGTAAAAGAAGGATATTTATGTATAGCTGTCAACACTGTGTAGTTGTCTTGTATAACAGTGTCAGGAAATAATATTCTAATTAACAGTATAGATTCTCCAGCGAAGTTAAAACTCCGTTTACGTTTCATAATTTTACCCTCCTGCTCTTTATTTTGCCCCAGCTGCAGCAGTGCCAAACACTCTCATATTTAAACAGGAGTTTTAACTAAGTAATGATTGGTATAACCACACAATTATTTCTTTATTGCAATAAATTTGCTTGATTGACTACAACTCACAATACACAGACGAGCAGCGCATGCAGGCTGAGGCTGATCATAGAGAGCATAATATATCATAAGGGCGTTCCTTGCCGAGCTCGACACCTCATGATCTTAACAGCCTTATTACCAAGATTTTCGTTAGACAATGGATAATAACATAAACATTTTACGAAAGTCCTAAACACTTAACGTTTATCACGTGGGTGCAGTATGCACCGATAAGGCACTTATTTACTTGTATATTTGCTTACATGCGTATATAATAAATAACGCAGATTTTTACTGTAGGTATATAATCATCAACACAATCACATACCCATAAGCCTAAGCCAGTATAATCACAGTAATCTAGTTATCTTATCTGTAGATTGCGTCACACTCAATCAATGCCAAAACTGAGACGGGAGCTCACTCGAGTCCGATAACCGAACAGAGTATATACAAAATGTGAAAAATAAAACAAACGTGATGTCTGAAAACGACTTATCAGAGATTGCTTCTGCAGAACCAGCGAGACCATACGTTAAATCAACGAAAGTTGATGAAACTAAACAGAAGGATAATAAATATAAGAGACGAGCCACAATTGAAGATGATAAAGAAAAGAAGAAGAATAGACGACTTGCGAGTGTACAAGGAGCGTTGATCACGAAACCGTTCGGCAGACTACGAGATAGCTTTCGAAAACTCAATTGTTTTAAGAACCATGGGGACGAAGAAGTGCCTATGATAGAAATACCTCGACACAAGAGTATTGATATTAGTGTCGGAATAGCGCGGCGGATGTCACTTTTCCTGTTTACCAGGCGAACGGTGTGCGTGCATCCATATCATCCATTTACTCCAGAGCAAACAACACGGAAAATATATATGTTTCATGATGAAAAATGAACACAACTTGCGGTAACTAATTGTAATGTTTGTTATATTTTGAACCTCGTCTTGTTGACCACATAATATTATAATAAATTAATTATTAATATAACGTGCTAAGTAACAGGCGATATAATTACCTATATAATTAAATCATTCTGTTATATAACCTCAATAAAAAAAATATTTTGTATAACCTTACACGCACGCGACTAAGATAATTGTGTTTTATCAACAAAAAAATGTTTGATAGGAAAATGTTAAGCCATAGACAAGGAAAATTTATTATTAGATTTCGAGAAAATCTATGAGCCGATAAATCCGATAAAAAATTGGAGTTTGCTATTTGTTAGAAAACTGACATTAGAACGACGCGTCGGTGAGGACTTGTTGTGAACTGATATTACCAACTAAGAAAGAAAACAGTTTATCTTAAAATGTTTTAATTTTAAAATGTATCTGTAGGAAATAAATGAATTTATACTAATACGCAGTATTTTATTAAATCTTTAATGGGTTTCCATTATAATTACGCAGTCTTACATATATATCTGTTGCGCATGAGTGGTAACTGATAAATTTCCACTTTTTGCTCCTTCCTTATTCCTAATTATATAACGTTTACCTAGATAGTGAAATAAAGTAACACATACTCTACTACAATCATCATTTTATCATTTCTTAATATTTGTTTTATTTATATTGTCCAGTGGGTGTAGAAATACACCTCAGCCTACCCCTTCGGGGATAAAAGGCGTGACGATATGTGTTATATTGTCCAACTGCCAAGAAAAGTTCCATAGGGTTTAATACATACACCCCATTAATGACGTGAGTACATACCTACCTACTGATTGAATCTCAACTGGGCTTAAGCTGAACTATGATAGTATTCTCAAGCTACATTGTTGTTACTGTCACCTACAGGAACTACCGGATACTTAAAGTATATAGGTATAGTACGTAAGTAATTAGGTTCTACACAAATACACATAGCAAACTTACTAATTATATCAAAACGAATGCTAAGATGTCTAGTTAATCATAAAAATAATAATAATATTGTCTACTAAGTTTTTTTTTATGGAATAGGGGGCAAACGAGCAGAGGGATCGCCTGATGTTAAGCGATAACCGCCGCCCATGGACACCCGCAACACCAGAGGAGTCACAAGTGCGTTGCCGGCCTTTTAAGAAGGAATACGCTTTTTTCTTGAAAAACCGTTGTTCGGAAAAACCGCAGGCGACAGATCATTCCACAGAATAGAGGTGCGAGACAGAAAGTTATCATTTCTATGATTGCAAAATAGAATTAGTATTTTCTATTTAATTGATACATTCTGGATATGAACTTTCGTATTCGTAACACTTTTAAATTTTTGGCAAAACATCAACCAAATAATTTTTATTGACATTAATAAAACATCTGCTCCACACCAATTTTTCCTTGATCGTTTAGGCTATGCTGCACTACAATAAATAATCCCTTGATCAATTTCAAAGCACGTGGGCAGTAAGGCTTTTCATATTGAATGTTAAACTGCTTTGCCTACGTCTAATCAAGGAGTGACTCATGTTGTGTTTTCTCTTAATAATAGTTGTGCAATATTGACATATTAGGTTTGGTTGAGAATAGTTAGAATATGAACGTAAAAATATCGAACACATAGATGAGAGAATTAGTATTATGATCGAACACCACGTTTATTTTAAATTTAAGTTCATCTTCATATACCTATTTCATTCAATGTCTTTAAAACACATCATATTTGCATAGGAAGATGCCTTAAGCATTGAGTCTACCTTGTGTGGCATAATATTTTTATAGATAATAAAATCTTGCAAAATAGCAAGGCGATTAAACAATTGAAGCCCGAGATTATTAAGGTAATATACATAGTCAACTCATATGCTTTTGTTTAGTTTAATGTCGAAAGAAAAAACACAGTAGCTACGCGTTAATATTAAAAGTACCTATAATATTAGGTACCTATACGAAAAAAATATTTAAAAACGTTTTTTATAATATATTTGTCTTTTCAAGGCCACTGCCGGCCAGAACGTAACAAGGTCTCATTACTTGTCTTCATATGAAACCGAGGCTACTCTACATGATAACCTAGATACTACAATATTTGATCTATCCACGGATTTTTTATAGTCTCACGCCTGTATCCCCGAAGGGGTAGGCAGAGGTGTAAATACACCCTCACTTCGCCATAAATTTGTAGGTCCCACGTAATAGTGGGCGAGCCTATTACCATAGTCTATTACCGATCAGACTCCGGGCTGCTACTGAGAATTCGGCAAAACCCTGTAACACTTTTGCCCGAACCGGGAATCGAACCCAGGACCTCCGATCAGCAGTCGCATACGCTATCCACTGGACCACGGAGGCAGTCGGAATTTAGCTTATAGATATACATATCCATATTTTGCACAGAACATAATAATATTTCAAATATACCTATATCTTTAGAAGGCAGCGATAGCCTAGTGGATATACCAACAGACTGCCGTGCAGAGAGTATCGGGTTCGAATCAACGGCAAGCACTAATGACTTTTCGGAGTTATGTGCGAATTAAATTGTAAATTATCGCTTGCCCCGGAGAGCACGTTCGGGTGCGGAGGTCAGACAGGCTCTGTGGAAAAGCTTTTATGATGTAGTCATTAACGTTTATATACAATGTTGCGTGAGTAGGTAATCATGAAGAGACGGAGAATGCGACATCGAGCCATCTGCCAACCCACCTTGCCAGTCTGCACAGTACGATAAGTCCTCCTATTGAACCACAACGCTATTGGGGCGCAAATTAGGAGAGACGTATGTCCAGCAGTGGACTACGAACGGCTGAGTGACGATAAGATAACGCAACAAAATCTTACTAATCAAAATATAATAAATTAAAAGTTGTATTTGTCATTGATATCTGCTTTCTCTGCATCGCAAAGCATCCAGACCCTGGATGTTTATAGGCTTAAACGTATACGAAAATGCAGTTGCCATAAGGAAATATGAAGTCTTTTATGGAATATTGGTGATGTATGAATACAATAACAACATATTTTCGAATAATAGTTTGCGGTTTGCCCATCAGAAGTACTCTATGATACACCTTACTTATGTAAGTGCTATTATTGAATATTGCAAAGACATATTATTTGTTAAATACAATTCTTATTAGGTATTGCGCACTAATCGGAAGGTATATAAGCAATACGAATCAGTCTTTGATGTCATAATTTGTTCCTGCGAGCTTAGGATTCCGTGATCTTTGTCTTATTCTCCATATGTATCTTAATGTTTTTAAAAGTAATTACTTAATCAGTGATACCTTTTTCGAAATGGCTGTCATGTCTCTTAATCTTTTATTTATTTGTTTATTTTCAACAAGCTTTGCTAAAACATTTTCAAAATGTGAACTCGTTTATGAACTTAGAAGACAAGGTTTCGATGAACATCTTATGAAGGATCGTGAGTGTATACTGGATTACTTTTTGTTATAAAATGCCGCACAACAATAGCAATATCAGCACTATAAATACCTAAGTGTTACAGTGAGGTGTGTGGGACGATGTTGTTTTAGAAGAGAAGAGTGTTTTTTTGCGAATAAACTTAACTAACCACAGCAACAAAGACCATAGTGATACTAAAATATGAAAGAAAATTATTTTATCTGTTTTACTTGTATGTCTTATTGGGGAAGCAAGTTCGTTTAGAACGCACGTTATTGGTGGCCCGGACAAGGATGGCTCTCAAAACCACGGGCTGTTCCAAATAAACGACCGATACTGGTGCGAAGCTGGACCGCAGCCTGGCAAGACTTGTAACGTACGCTGTGCTGGTGAGTAGCAATTATTTATTTATGTTATAACTCACAAGATTCTACACAGTGGCCTAGGTAGTGTGTAACATGAGCGAAGCGTTCTTGCGTCCACGGCTTCGCATCTTCTGGGCAGGACCGTCCATGTTGCTAGCTGAGCGCCGCTCCAGGCGCCGAAGGTCAGGGACGCTGATTTCAAGTAGGTACCGAACTTAGTGCCGAAATTTGATTTTACACCAGGTTAAATAAGGCCCTGATCCTGAACAGGTCAGACGAATTGCGCGCCTTTTGCACGTCCTGAAGTCGCCATGAACTTTACATAGTATCTAGGGAATGCAATCTCGATCTCGCGAGATCTCGGCCTTTTTTAGCGAGATTAATCTCGGTCGAAAAAAGAGCGAGATCTCGCGAGATTTACGAGATTGCACTCGAGCATAAAAACGTCTTATTCGAAGCGCGAACTGACACGGACGGAGTTGCAATCTGTCGGTATCGGCATTAATAAAAAATGAAATGAATTTATACGAGTCGGGGGGGTCAAAAGGCAAACTTTTGCAGTTCGTGGATGTCTGCCTGAGAACTGCGGTTTCAATTAGCGTTGAATCCGAAAGGTCCTTCTCAGTGACTGGTTATCTGGCCAACAGAAAAGGAAGCCGTTCAGTAGACGATTCTTTGGACATTTTGTGACTTTGAAAATAATTCGTAATAATGGCTTGTGATTTGAACTGAACCAATATTTCCTTTGATTGGTATATTTTGTTAATTAGGATCTGTAATTTCTAATAGTCTGTCTCATTGGTATATTTTGTTAATTAATCTGTATTATCTAAAAAATCTACTGAGTAGATACAGTTTTATTTACCTTATTGGTAATAATACCTCAGTTTAGTAACATAGATGATAAGTGAGTAAGTTTTTTTTGACCTCTCGTTGTTTTGTTTATTATAAAAGAATTGTTTTATTACCTTCTAAAAGATTTTTGTTTGATATTAGAAGCGAAGACTGGTCGTTCATTTCATTTCTTATGTGACAGATCCGTCCGTAAAAGTTTACTTCATAAAAGTTTATAAATAATTACCGACAGATAGGTACCTACGTCAAACAATGTTTGAAGCATAAAAGTCTATTGATAAATTCGTGAAAAATAATGTTTATCTTATAATACTTAATGGTTATTATTTTTGTCCTAATTTATTATTATGTAAATAGTCGCAATGTCCGGTTTATTATTATGTAAATAGTCGCAATATTTGATATTGCGACTATTTACATAATAATAAACCGGTCAAGTGCGAGTCGGACTCGCGCACCGAGAGTTGCGTACAAACCTGTATGTATATATAATTATTAAAAAAAATATGTGATGTAACTAAAAATTTAAGGTTTTCTAATTTTTTTCTGTGTGCTACAAAACGTTGTTTTATGCTAAATTTCAAGAGAGCCGCCTCGCAAGAAGATCGCCTCCCCTCCGTGGTATCTCCACCTTGTCGTGGTGGGTGGCTCAGTAACCGTGGTTAGGTCATCCACGATAAAGCTAAGCGAGATCCCGGGAGTGGACGCTCCGCGTGGGCTTGACGTAGGCCTGCGCAGGATACGTCCAATGGTACCGGTGGGGCCGCAGAGGAAGAGGAGATGCGGTGTTGCGTTGCCGTCCTCCCTATCCTCTGCGGCTGCTGGGTGTTTTGGCGGCGGAGCCCAACACCTTCATCCGTCGCCAAGGGGGTTTTGTTCGGGTCCCGCCTGACCATCCGCCCGCCAATACCCGTCGGGGGGTAGCGAGGAATGCTTTGGTGATACCCGACCCTCCGACACACGGATACATGAGGAACACGGGTTGGTTTTTAGTCAGTAAGGGACTGACAGTCCACTTTGCCCTTCCCCCAGGGCGGAGGGACTCCATGAGGATTTTCCAACCCGACACCAGGAGAAAAAAAAGAGTCTAGATCGATTGGAAATACCCTTTAGTTTTGACTTGAGCATTTGATATGAATTTTAATTTTATACCTCTACGGGTTCATCATAGCACCTTTAAAATTATAAAAAATATTTTAATCATATGACGTAACAAAAAAATATGGTTACCGCAATTTTTACTTTATCTGTGCTATAAGCGTTTGTTTCGTGCCAAATTTCAAGATTCTGGGTTCACATGAAGTACCCTGTAGGTTTTGATTCCCTTGCGAGTAGTTTCGAGTTTGAAAATATGTTTAAATTGCTGTTTATGTTGATTACGATGACATAGAAGTTTGATTTTATTACAGCTTTACGATATTATAGACCTGAGTATTTGATATTATGAATTTCAATTTAATAACTCTAGGCATTCATGAGGAAAAAGGTAGTAACTTAATAATTTGAAAAATATTTTTTTATATGATGTAACTAAAAATGTACATTAATGTAATTTTTTCCTTAATCTGTGCTATAAAGTGGCCTTGTACCAAATTTCAAGATTCTAAGTTCACGGGAACTACCCTGTAGGTTTTGATTCCCTTGTGAGTTTCAAAAATTTGCGAGAATTTGCGGCATAAACAGCTGTCTTTTCTTGTGATTGCGTTGGCTAAGAAGTTTGATTCTATTACAGCTTAAAGATGTTATAGATTTGAGTATTTGATTTGAATTTCAATTTAAAACCTCTATGCGTTCATAGGGGCTAAAGGGCTAGTAAACTTTAAAATTATATATGTTTTAATATATGATGTAACAAAAAAATTTACGTTTATAGCAATTTTTCCTTTATCTGTGCTATAAGACGTTGGTTCGTTCCAAATTTCAAGAATCTCAGTTTACGGGAAGTACCCTGTAGGTTTTGATTCCCTTGCCAATAGTTGCGAGTTTGAAAATTTAGTAAAATTGCTGTTTCTTTTGATTGCGTGGAGATAGAAATTTGGTTTTGTTACAGCTTAAAGCCTTTAAGCTTTAAGTTAAAGGTATAATAGATCCGAGTATTTGGTATGAATTTCAATTTAATAACTTTACGCGTTCATGAGGAAAGGGGTAGTAACTTTAAGATTAATACAAATATTTTTTACTAGAGGCCGCCCGCAGCTACGCCTGCATTATTTTTTAATTTACCCGTTTTGGCCGATCCCGTGGGAATTTCGGTAAATCCCTTCTTAGTGCACTCCTACGGTCCCCAAGGAACATACATGCAAAATTTCAGCTTCCTGCGCCCAATAGTTTCGGCTGTAGCGTGTCTGTCAGTCAGTCAGTAACGCAAGGATTTTATATATTAAGATAGATGATGTAACTAAAAATTTACGGTTTTCCTAATTTTTCCTTTATATGTGCTATAAGACATTGCTTCGTACCAAATTTCAAGATTCTGAGTTCACGGGAAGTACCCTATAGGTTTTGAGTTTCGAATATTTGCGGCAATTTGCAGCATAAACGGCTGTATCTTTTGATTGCGTTGGCTTAGAAGTTTGATTTTTTCACAGCTTCAAGGGACAGTAGATTTGACTATTTGATATAAATTTCAGTTTGATACCTCCACGCGTTTCTGAGAAAAAGGGTCTTGACAGACGGACGGACAACAAAGTGATCCTATAAGGGTTCCGTTTTGTCATTTCGAGGTACGGAACCCTAAAAACATACAAAACTGCCAATCTCGTGAGATCTCGAAATTGGCGAGATCTCGCGAGATTGGCTTCATAAACTCGCGAGATCTCGCTTGAGCCCAAATCTCGCGAGATTTGCATTCCCTAATAGTATCTGGCTTAGACTTATTATATAAACTATTGACTTTAAATTACTTTGATTAAGTAGAAAGGAAGGCTGATTTGTGTCGCATCTCGCTTTAAAAAATATACTGAAAAACCTACCTGTGCAAATAGTAAGATTTAAACACAATACTCATTTAATCGCTCGCAAGTAGAAGTTTAAGTTAACTGTCTAGTACTTAGGTACCCGTTTATTATTAAAGTCTAACTAGCTGTCATAATTTTCATTAAAAGTTTATTATATGGGGTCCATATTGGCTCACCTAAAGTTCTTTACCCGAAATCGTTTTTCCTAACGATTTGTAATCCGAATGATCACTCTTCCTAAAATTTTTCATCCTAAAGTTTTCATTCATACTATTTGTAGTGCAACCGGCGATGTTCATAACACTCATGTTTCCGAAAATTGTAATTAATAATATAATTAAACTTTCGTATGCTTAAGAGCAGATCTGCACGGGACACAAAAGATTTATAATTATGTCTGGTAACCCAGCATACGAAAGGTTAATGTAAATATATTTAAACTCCTACTGCTTTTTATCATAACGCTTTTATCCCTAAACATAATGACCATAATATTTTCACTCCTACTCAGAAAGAAACATTTACCAAGTGTGATAAAAATATATGACACTTTTACCAAGACACTTTTTGCCTTAGGTATATTTAGGTGTTTTATACGATAGAATCGAGAAAATAAACGATTTGCAAAAATAACACTTTTTTGGTAAAAAATTTCTAAAGTCCTCGCGCCGTAGCGCCCCCAAAGCTACACTCCAACCGAAATTCATAAAACACGACTCATTTACGGTTATGTTTATGGCCTGGGAGTTTATACCGTACCTAAACCAATAACTAAGTACAGGACCGATTCGGTTCTGGCACTTCGCGGGCCGCTGCCGCGGCACAGTTCTAACCTAACCTAAACCAATAATTATTAATACGACCGATTCGTTTCTGGAACTTGACCATTGTACTATTG
This sequence comes from Euclidia mi, assembly GCA_944739405.2. NCBI lineage: Eukaryota > Metazoa > Arthropoda > Insecta > Lepidoptera > Erebidae > Euclidia > Euclidia mi. The sequence continues at coordinate 64,086,573 of OX123186.2, read as the reverse complement.
TGTATTTGTACCATGGTACTATTATTCTTATATGTTATACATGTTATGTGAAAATAAAGTTACGCAAAATTAATGTATATAATACTGATTATTATGAATAATAAGAAATTTAAACAAAAAAGATATGAGTTTGAATAATAGTGTAAAAGATGGTTATGTTGAGTAAATATAGGAAAACCAATAAAAGTATAATAGATGTTTATTGCTACTGACATTATGAAGTTGAATGCTTCGGAGTTATGAACATTAGAGACAGAGTAGTAAGGAATTGTGATTGTTAGGATGAAAAATGTTACGAAGAACATTTTCGGATTTCCAATTATCGAAGTTGAAAATTTAGGTGAACTTTTATATGATATATATGTAACTAGTTAGCATAATTTAAACATACTTAAATATTACGGTTTAGAAGACAGAGGAGGGGACATTGCCGCAACGGATACCGAAATTAAAAAACACTACCAGTAAACGAGGTTTGTTCAAAATTTTATCGTACACTACCGCGTGGTTACAATTATGCCAAATTTCAGCAGTCTAGTGATTCTTCCTCATATTAGGCGTCAGCGTCAATGCAGCGACACCTCGGCGTCGACGCGGCGTCTACGCGGCGTCTACGCGGCGTCGACGCCGCGTAGACGCCGCGTTTTCTGCGACGGCATCTCACAGCCACAAAAAACTAACAGAAGTTAAACTACATACAAAGTGCACTCGAGTCACCCAACATATACGTCGCTTACCAATAGGCTATCTCAGAAAGGTCAGGTATAGCGCGAAATATAGGTGCCATCCGCTTCAGGCACGGGTCTTGTAATGATTTTCGTGCAAACATAGAGCAACAAAGAACAACAAATTATTATTAAGTTAATTATCACTTTTGAAGATAATTACCACCTATTTTTTTTACAGATGTGTAGGGCCGGCTACTTTAAAGCTTGATCTAAATTTGTGAGGTCGTACCTCTTTTCCCTCGGCCACCGTCTTGGAAAGAGTGCGGGCATGGATGGTTTTTCTTATTCATCTGGTAAACTATTGATCACGCTAAGATATGGTTCAAGCATTTTTACCACAAATTAAATTCTCTACAACTTTGGTTCTGACACTATTTGTCGTAAAACCATGAATAAAAAGTTTTTCTATGATATTGTTTTTCATGTTTTTCACTAAAATGTCATTTCTTGTGGTGGCGTCGTGTGTCGGGTCATCCCTGTCCCTCTGATATGGCAAGAGGGATGATGGCTGGCACATGCGTCATACTCGTGAACGGGTGCTACTTGCGATGACTGGTCGAGGGCGATCTTATGGGCTGGTATAATAATTTTGTTTTTGATATTTAACTTCATAATTTCCATCATGGTTCTGAACATTTGCGCAAATTGCCTGCATTGTTAGGTGCATAATGTAAGTGGATGCTCCTGTTTCACCATGTCTATGTTCAGGAGGCTAACTAAATGAACATCAAAATTTAACTTGATTATGCTTGAGTATTATGTACAGGAAATATATACAAGTAACATAGAAATTATAACAGTTGCAGCACCTTACAAAAGTTTAATTGTTATGTATTATTAAAAACCTGGCGATGAAAAAGAGTGACCGTGAGTTTTATTGCCCGTTCTTTCTCATGGTTCTACGCCCTTGCTTTGCAAACGTGGAAGTAAATGTCAATGTAGTAGCATACAGTAATAATGTTTTAAATTTGACGTTCATAAGTATCACTTTGTGATCTAAATAAATAAAGGATTTTGAGTTTGAGTTTGAGTTTCATGATTTCATGATTACTGTGTCTTTAGTCTTTTTATGAGCCAGGCTGCGGCCTATGATCTAATAGAGCTTTAGAAGAACTATAGCAAAAAAAAAGTAATTTGTCGGTAAATTATAATTGGCACTGATATTTCCGACTATTTTGCAGTGTCTTTCCCCAGAATATTGAGATGCTGCAGAACATTGCAGTTTCCTTTACTTGGGGGGAACATCAACTTCAATAGCCCACAGAGTGCCGTTGTTTTAGAGTTTTGTCCATATTTTGCCAACCCCTTGTTTTCATGATCGTTGCGATGAGTTAAAATTGGACCTAATGCTAGTCTTGGAGGCTGCGGGATCTCAAGTAAGAGGTTCTTGTTTTGGTGATAGTAAAGATAAATTAAATTGATTTTTTTGTTCCTGAGGACGAAAAAACTACAACACATTGAAAAGAAAATTTGTTACAAATTGCACTCGATTTTCGTTTGTAACTTATTTATTTATTATTTTACGACTAAATACTACGGGGCCAAAGTTGTAGCGAATTTAATTTGCAACTGATCATGTGTTGAAATTTTTCTGTGCAACAAAAAGTTTGCCAGATATACTAGAAAACCCATTTGTACCACTCTTTACAAGATGGCGGCCGCAGGACGAGGGCTCTCTCCTTGGCGTCTATGAAATAAAATTGCGTCCTCTGACAAATGTACGCTAAGCCCAAAAAAATGTATGTAACATTTCAATAGAGTAATGGGCTGGCATTGAAAATATTATTCTTTGCATCGGTTTTTTTAGCAGTTTTATTCTCAATAATCAATTAAAAAACTAGATACGAGTACCATTTCCGTAATAGTTATTCCGTATATACCAGGGGGCTAATCGTGCTATTTTCAAAAGTTCAAACGTTGACAACGTAACGTATTTGGTGAACGTTTGGTTTTAGTTTGGCTGATGTCAAACATGGTATCGTGCTAATTGTATTGAGCGTTCGAACCGTAGACGAAACCCTTACGTTGGGCTCACGTCAAACGTTTAGTGCTTGACACCGGTTTTTGAAAATAGTAAGTACTATTCTTATACTAAAGAGGCTGTAGCGACATCGCGCCATGTGCAAGCACTGTTTTAAAAAGACAATTAATGTCATTATGTGAATGTCATTGAATGTCAATAAATATTATAATATAAAATCATGAAATAATGTTATTACATTTATACGGTAAGTACCGAAATATTGTTTACTGTAATAAGTGATTTATACAAAAAATAATTAATGATCACACTTGGTCATGTTAAAATGGTTTTTATTTCACTAGAGTAACGAAGGTGAATTCAAATGATGATGCACCACAACATTACCGCAATTGCAGCTTCTTCTGCTATTTGTCGAGCCCAATACGAATTTTATATGATCGTTACAATAAACAACACCTATTTTTCAGATTTGGGATAATATATAGAGCAGAGAAAGATGCTAAACAAACCCCGAATTGTCAGCGTTTGGCATAATAGTCATCCTTTCTATAAAAGAAGAGATAGACGAAAAGCTGGAGAATTTGAATTTGGCTGACTTTCTAACTTTTCAGGTACGCATTTCAGTTATCATTACGTAAGATCCTACAGTATTTACTCTCTTTCTGAACTTGTCTCATAATATGCATAAATACCCAACAAAATAATGTAAGTATATTATACTCAAACACAAGATATAGCGCACGTATGAGAACGATATTAATCTTAATTTAAATGTCAGTGGGTTTAGTTATTTTGATAGGACTTATATTTGAGTAAATAATTACTGAATAATTTATGTTTTAATTTTGTTCGCAGTAGCCGAGAAGTAAGCAAAATAATAAGCCGCTCGTCAGCACAACCACATGGACATAATTCCAAGTTTACAAAAATGAGCAATTTGCTATGAGCCAAATCGAGACCATCATCACTTCTTGGACATTAAAAAGAATATACTATTAATTAGTTTACTAAAATAATGTAAACCAAACCAAAAACATAATTATTACTGTGAAGTTCACGTTGTAACAATGGCCTAACAGATGTTGTTTGTTTCAACTCTACTTAAAATTATATTTTGTATCAGATTTCATCATCTCAACACACTGAATAAATAAAATCGAAGTGTGAAATTGGAGCTTGCCTTTTAATATACATACCTACTCTATTCCTTTAACTATCTATAGAAGTGGTCCAGCGGTAGTCTGGGTAACACTGGATCATCAGATGTTGGACTCGATACCCGATTAGAAAGTACGCTTATGTTAGCTCACACACTTGTATCACATCCTGCTGAGTCAGTGGTTAGTCTCCCTTGTAGATCGGCTTATTTGTCTAGTGGTACCTAACCCAGTCATGGTTAGGTACCACTAGACCAATAAGACGAAAGTCATGGGTTCAATTACCACCCAGGAGAACTCTTTGTGCGATGAGCAAATTACCATAACTATAATACTCGTGCATATGGTACCCACCAAGAACTTAGGGTCCCAAGCCAACCTCACCTACAAGTGGTGCACCTGCCGATCAACTGACGAGGCTCTGGCAAACAAAATGTCCCAATAAGCGGCAATAGGCTCGCCACCTGTACGTGGGATCAAAACACTGGCGAAAAGTGGGCGTTTAATATGCCTCTGTCTACCCCTTCGGGGAAACAGGCGTGAGTCTATGTATGTATGTATGTATAATACTCGTATGTGTATAAAAGCAATATTTATATATATTGATCAATTGTCTGACAACCATGCCACTAGGTTGTGCCTAGTTTGGGACCACACCGCCAGGTGTCACAGAGAATTAATTTATTCTTATGTTTCTCTTCTTCACGGATATTTTCTTACAATTCACTTAGAAATTCACCTGGTCTAAATGGCCACTAAGGACGAAAGGCGGCACCTACCCTAACCACTCTCATACTAGTATGGGCAGGTGGTACTTGATGGGCGAACTTATTAGATAGATATTCTCTTAACAGACTCCAAGGCTTATTACTTTTACTATATATGCAAAGTGGGCAACAGTGATGTTTTGTCATGGCGGGTCTCGTGGCAACAAAGACCCGGGGCAGGTTTTTCCGTGATTATGCCTTTGAAATTTCACCAAGCGAATAGCTCCTGTGGCCTTCCCTTCGCTGATCGGCCAAAGCAAGCCAAATTTAAGAGCCCTGAACCAACTAGTCAAAATAGGCTGGCCAGAGACTAGGCTCTGACCGACTCATTGAACTATTAGGCACCCACAGATTACATGAAATTTACAATTCTGTGTCGGCACCGCATTGCGCTTCCCACGCATGCACATTCAACTCGCTGCCACCCAGCCCTAATCTAAGACTTAGGTCTGTTACCCGAGGTAGTGGGTTGGATTCCTATCACGACAAATCTTTGTATGATGAGCCCTACGCTTTTGTCTGTGACTTGGTTAAATTAAATAATTACAATACCTATCTAGGTACTTAGGGAAAATAATTATAAATGAACGTTTATCAGTCGTCTACTTGCTGTATACTTACAGGCGTCTGAAAGCGCAGGCTTAAGTCATCCAAAGAACCTACAATCGTGACAGTATTATGTGTATGGTATACGTATATCCCCATAATATTGTTTCAGCCTTTCAAAAGCGAATGTCTAGGAAGACATCGCGTCGAGATGTAGCCTTTTTAATGAGAAACCTTCCTAGACATTGTTATAAATTTAGGGCCAAGCAAACTTGACGCCAATCTTGCAATAATGAATTCTCCCGCAACAATAAGCTATACCAAAGAGATATCTATAAAAATTGCCTTATATGAAAGAATGTTGTTCAGTCATTTAAGTTGCAATCAAACGTATTATAAGCATATGCCACTAAATTGATAAATAATACAAAATTATCTTAATAATTTTCTCAAATTTAAAATAATAAATATTTGCAAAGTTCGTCGATAGGAACTTTTGGTTTGACAACGTATGAGACGTCCGCGAACGTAACGGTTTTGGTTTAAAACATTGTCAAATAATAGCGCGATACCATGCAACAACGAGAGTTTGCTCGCACAGGCTCGCACGCTGTCACCTAGCTGTCACTGAACGTATCTGCCCTACAAAAACCAAATCGTTTACGTTCAAATAATTAGCACGATACGAAATGTGCATAACGTGACGTTTTCGGTTGAAGTTTGGTTTTGGTAAATACGTTGACGTTTAGCACGATCGCCCCCCAGATATGATAACACTCGCGCGACCGTCTACGTATAAGTTTAGCTTCTGTTGGTTTTTTACATTGTGGTACAGCGGATGACATCACTAGTGTTGCCAACAACTAAATCAGATTTCCATCTGATCTGAATACTAAAACTACCATAAACCACTAAGAAATATTGTTCTTAACTAGACACATAAATAAACACAGTTATGTCCACTAAGATTTTCTTACATTATTTATTACGATCAGTCGCACATAAGTTATAAGTTCCCTTTTAAGTAACAATAAATCATTTTTAAATAAATCAACGTACAAGTTATTTCAAAACAAAGGCTATTTTGAATTTGTTTGTAATTATCAGACGAATTAATTGTTCTCAACGTAGCAGTTTAAAGATTTATTTTCATTGTGTGCGTCTGCTTATTTATTTCTGCCACTTAAATACACCAGTTTTAGCGGAAAATCTTCTAAGCTGGCAACACTGTAGCGCATGACGGGTTTGTGAGTAGGGGTGTGCTAAACTGCTACATCTAAATATAACGTAATAATATTTTTATAGCAGGTTATGTTTGCAGCGCTAATATAATAGGTATATGTTTATGCATATCCATATACTTTCAATAAAATAGAAATCAGTAGTGTTAATACGGATAATATTTAGATAAAAATATGTACCATTATATTCAAGAATATTAGGTGCGGTTATTTACGTAAGAAAGTACGGTTACATAACATGATTCCCGATACTTTGGGTCTGTATCTTGCAAAAATTGGGATATTACCAGTACTATAATTTTGATTAAAAAGTAGAGCCGGTATGAAAATTGAAAGCCGGTATTACTAAAGTATTGTTCAATTTCTAAAATAATTGTCTGCTTTAATCTATATAAGTCAAATTGTTATCATAAGTTTTAGTGTTAGGAGGTGTACGTGTGTTTTATTATCAATAGAATATTTTATATTTCTGTTATAAAAAACTTAGACTTATAAAAATTGAAGATCTGTAACATCTGATAAGGTAGAACCTATCTACACTAGACTATATACTGACTCGTTGGCTTAGCAAAAGTTGTTCATTCAAATGAGCATTTGCCGCAAACTTACAAAAATCGAAGACCTGGAACATCAGATGTGGAACTGCAAGTGCCCATCTTAACTATAACACACATCAATACACATAAATCAAATTGAAGTGTCTGTTTGTAATATTAAAATAACCGCTTTTTACTAAATGCATATGGATGTATATACGGTACATATATGTACCTAAATTATTTTTTACCATTTTTGTCTGTCTGTCTGTTTGTTCTCGCTGATCTCTAGAACGGCTGCACATGATTTTGACGGAACGTTCACTGGCAGATAGCTGATGTACCAAGGAGTAACTGAGGCTATAAATTAACCGGGTACGCGAAGTAGTTCCCTCAGGACACGGGTGAAACCGTGGGAAACAGCTATAAATAATAAAATGGTTTAATAGAATTTACCACATTTAAAATACAACATTTCTTCATCATTTACTTGTTTATTTACTATGAAGTTAATAGGTACGAATGATATTATGAATGCTATCCCCAGCCAGCACTCTAGCACCATCTTAAAGACTGCTGCAAACAAATCTGTTTAGATTTCCATCTACCTCACGAGGGTGTCGATTAAACGTTATTTTCACCACAGCAGTTCAAACATGCCGCTTTTGCTGCGAGACAACAGTGAACAAAACGCGATTTTGATTCGAGCGTGAGTAAAAGTAGCTTTTTAATTTTTCAATCTTCAGTGTCACGAATTGACATTGTTCAGCCAGAAATTTGAAACATTCGAATTTTACTGTGCTCTGTCTCTTTCACATGCATATAAAAAGTGAGTGAAAAAACAAATCCCTTCGAATTCGAAATTCGATTTTGGAATTCGACCTCAAAGAAAAAACCTTCGGAAACACAAATAAAAAAAGATATTTGTAAAAAAGAAATTACTTTTTTTAAATGTTATTGTCTGTGGTCTTGTTTATATGTTTAATTTATTATTGGATTTTATTAAAAATAAGTCTAATTATGTAATAGTATAAAATTGGTATTTAACCGATACATTTTTATTTGGAATTACAACAATGATACATTTGAAAAATAAACATCAGGGACGCGGTATTAAAACGCGACTTAAAAAAGTAGCGGAAATAAAAATTTCGCTGATGCTGTTACAGTATAGCGTAATGTGTTAGATTATATTAATATATAAAATTACCTAAAAAGATGAGTGAAACTAGCGTGATGACTGTACTTTAACACCAGAAGAGTTATGTCAACAAGTGATTAATGCAGAATTCAATCTATTCCTTTTCATTTCTGTCTCTTAAGTAATATGTGTTCTCACTGCTGTGGTGAAAAATTATATGTGCTACACAAGAGCAAAGTTTTTTGTATCTCGTGCTGTTGAGTCCCTCACTACGCTCAGGATTCTAACTTTGATTCACTCGCTACGCTCGTGAATCAATCATAGAATCCTTCGCTTGCTCGGGACTCAAAATCGGTACTCGAAACAAAAAACAACTTTGCTCTCTTGTTGCACAAATAACTATTTTTTAACTGTTAATAGTCTATCTTTATGCTATCTATAGTCATAGTGGCAATGAAGTCCTGTGTCAAAGGAATTGACTGTTAATGACTTCTATCATATTGTTGCTGTGAGATACTCGTTGTATTGCCAATTTAGCGACTTACGTGGCGACTTTCATTAAATAAAAACAATTTTAGGCCAGTGACAGATCTGTTAATTTTGTTTTATGATACAATAGGTGCATACAACTGCAAAGTGGTAGCGCACAAAGAATGCCCGCCTAGCGCACGCCGAGCGGCTGCTCAAGGAACACGCATACCCAAAGTGCGGGCGGCCTAAAAGCTCTGCTAAGTGACAATCCTATGTTATACCTAGGACATAATGGCTTTACTTATATTCAAACAAAATAGCATAGCATCTTATTGGGCTTTATAAATAACAGATTATATGGTTATTATAAAATAATATGTTACTTATCAAGTTATCTATGAAAAAGCGAAAATCTCTAGTGGTAAGCAGCCGGTCGCTCAAAGAACGCTCGGGTGTCGCGGCGTCGACGCCGCGTAGACGCCGCGTATACGCCGGGGTGCCGCTGCGTAGACGCTGACGCCCGATGTGAGGGGGGCCTAGTGTTTTGCGTAAAGCCGTGGATAGACGGACATGGCAGAGGGGTATTCCTCAAAACGCACAAAGTATTGAACGCAACCAACAAAGCGTAACTAAATTATTCCACTAACACAAATTGAAATAAAAAATATTAGATTTTAAATTGTGTTCAAAAATAGGTGCGCTTTGAAGTATACCCCATGGCGGACGGACATTTTAAAGCGAGACACTATAACGGTTTCCTGTAGTTTACTTTGGAAGCCTAAAAATAAGAGGTGGTTCACTAGTCAATACTAACACCATTAAAAGAAAAGTTTTTATTCGATGATTAATTAAATTATATTTCTTTTACAGATCTGCTATCCGATGACATCACAGTATCTTCAAATTGTGCCAAAACAATATTGAACACGCGAGGTTTAGGGGCATGGGTCAGCTGGGTTAATTTCTGTCCGGGACGTGCACTGCCTGACCACAACTGTTAAACTGTAAATACAATAAAATAATTGTTACAGATAGGGCATATGGGCGCAAATTCATATATAATGATTATATTGTCACGAAAATGTTAATAATATTTAAGATTGATATTTAAATAACTATTTGTGAACACAGAACTGAGAACTTCACTACTTTACAATATTAGACACTGTATTGGCTGCTTAACTGTTTATAAAGATTGGGTATTTAATTTATCGCTTAATTATTAAGATAACTCCAGAAACTTTCAAAGTAAAATCAATTAGTATTAAATAACATGATTCTGACACTTATTATTATGTTTTCGGTAATAAATAACATGCGTTTATATTTGCATCCTGTTGATAGCGCCATCTGTTGACAATGTTGTAAAGCAGCGTTTGGTTAATAAAATAAATTAATTGTTATTCGTGTAAAATAAATCATTTGGTGTTGTGCAAAATTCATTACAATATTAATGTCGATTTTTGATTAGTTTATAATTGTACAGTAATTTCAATTATATGTTGAAAAGGAAGTGGCATTTGACATTAAGTGTAATGACGGTTAGTTTATAAAAAGGACTGTAGCTCGCATTTTAATTCAATTCTGTGCTAGAAATCGTCTGAAAATAAACCAAGTAATATTACGTGAGTGTTTTTATTATAATGGAGTCTGGACACGATAACCCTGGCGAATCGCCGACAGCAGCGGTTGGATAAACGCCCCCTAAGAGACTTCGGGATCTACGGTTGGCGCGAGAGTGATGGGTCTCTTGGCTTGGCCGACATTACCAATGATGACCTGAAGACTGATGCGACAAGCGCTTGGTAGCCGTGTTTGGCGCTAGTCAACCCTGATCGGTGACCACACGGTGTGTCGGAGTTATGGCGAGCACGTCTACACTTCACGTGAGGCCACGTGCGAGCGAGAGCGACAGAGCGACTACTACGGGGTGCACGCACCGGGGTGTGCTGTGGCGTGAACGCTGTTCTGCTCTGAGTGCTAGCAGAGGTTGCAGATGCGGGTTGTTGATGCACTGACTAGAGGTATTTATCCAGAGCTGATTTGATTAGAGTTTTTGAGAAACATCCTAATTTTATAAATTATGGTGCTTACACGATTACCTACTATCCCCGTAAGGATTACCAGATAAATATTATACAGTCAAAATTACGAACGTTACACCCAAATAGAACTTATAGGTAACTGTTGTTTATCCACGTTTGGTACATGGCAGTGCTACTGTGCTTATAGTCATGTTATGCCGTCGGCTGGGGGTCTTGTCTGTTTATTAATCGTTAGGCCATGTCGGAAACTTTCTGTAAAACTTACTTATCTATACAAGAAAGAGAAAATAGCTTTGTTATGTGGTTCTGCTAATATAATTATTAGTAAAGAACGGTATAACTGACCTTTTCAAGTTGAAGCTCTGATATAGATGCATTGTATAAATAACCTGATTTGCTTTCAGTTTAAATAAGCTAATTGATGTGCTGAATATGAATTCAATTGGTAGTCAATAGGTTATCTCAATAGTAAAACATCAAAGGAATCAAAACATTATTTATAGCCCTTGGTTACACATTACATAAGGCTAACTAACTGCATTGCTTATGGCTAGTGCCCACGGCGAGATTATATGAAGCCTCTCTTGATAGATGACTATCCACCACAAAAATAATTTGCATAAAACCAGTAGTTTCACAGATAAGTGCATTCAACAAAACAAACTTCAGTTTTATTATATTAGTACAGATATATATTCAGAAGGTAGATATAAAAATAAATTTGTGATAAACATTTTTAAAGCTAATTTTGTAAAGTTACGACATAGGTTTCATTATATATTTGTGGGCTCTGTAGGTGCCTACATGATTTCATTTTAACATTATGTTGAAATTGTTACTGTCAACTTGCAGCTCAAGTTAAGGTTATATAATAAGACAAGGGAACTCGACATATCTTAATATTTCTCGCTTAATTTTATACCTGTATAGAATTATTTGTTCCGACCATGATAAGTCCTTGCTTAACCCGAACTACTGAAGCTAGAAACATGAGATCTGGACAGTAGATTTCTTTATGGACATATGCACTCACTTAGGTTTTATAAAAGTCCATCTCTAAACATTTTAGGTTGAAAGTCTTAAGGCAGGTGACTGCTAATCTTTTATAAATAACAAGCCTTAGTATTATACTCGGTAAATACAATTTATTTTAGTTGTGAGTTCATTTGCTAAGTTAGTTGCATCTATATTCAAGATGACAACCAGTGATAAACCAATAAAATTTAGTGCCAACCTTATTGCTTAGCTCTTGTGGGATACAAGACGGATAGGAATATGATTATTAGGATAATGATAAGTGGGTTTAAAGAACATGATGTGACAATCCATATTATCTCTTTTCCCATTTAGCAGTATTTATTCTTAGCCAATAAAAGTAATTGTGTCCACTACTCATGCTTTATTTCGAAGTCAGTTGTGATTAGTCAGTTTACAATACATAAAATTCAAGTTGAATTACATAGTGAAAGAGTAGACAAATGATAAATAAAAACTTTCATTTCAGAAAGAAAGGTCTATTTTTATAAATTAAATGTTGAATTAATTATAAAATACCAACATCTGAGTGTCTTTATTAACTTTTATGGTTTATTGTAGTAAATTTATAAGCTGAGTGGAATCATTTTTAGAAATAAGACGGCACTACTCTTGCTTTGTAATATTGGTAGCTTGTGAATTTCTCTTTTTTATGGCTCAGTTGGGAAACAGTTCAACCATTTCACAGCTTGCACTATGCCTAAAACTATTCAACATGTTCTTACATGAGTAATAATTATAGCACTAGTATTTTCGAAATCCTTGGATCTGCATGGTTTGAAATCATTTCATATTTATCATCAACAGTCCGACTGTTCACGGCTGAACATAGGCCTCTCTTTGTTCTTGCCATTTTGTTTTCCTGTTTGATGTGGATAAAACTTATTTTGAATATATTAAGTTTTAACTGTTTTATCAAAACTGCAAAATATGGATATCCTGATAACTTTATATTTGATTATCTAAAATGGCACTGTCAGACAGAACCTGAGAAAATTCAGATTGTCTTTTGTTTTTTTACCTTATGCGTAAAATATGGGCTCCAACACTGTTGTAGCAAAGATAACTATAGACCAATGCACAGGTTGAACATGCCTGATATATAGATATAGCTTAATAGACCGCACCACTTTGTAAGAGTAGAATTTTATTTCATCTACAGTTACAAAGGTTCATGGAACTAATATTTGGGTGGGAAATGTTGCCCACCACCTGTCTTTTGAGTGTTGCAGGTTGATGACATCCTGGCAGATGATCTGACCTTGGTGTAAAGAGAGGATGGACGAGCGGTCCTTTTCTGATTGGTATGTATGGATGACGGTGGCCCGCCCTTTTGACGTCGGTGGTTTTGTGTGTGGGCTGCGCGCACACATGCCGCATGAGTGCTGTACTGAGCTGGAGTCAAGTATTGTTTGCTAACCTTTGTTGCTGATCAACATCAACAACTGTATGAGCAGCTTGACCGTATGGGCGGAGGATTCGTCAGATACCGATTTACGTGGCGGGGTCCTCTACCTCCTCCACTGTCGTTGTTGGACCTATGTAATTGCATTGTATCGATATAACTGATCATGACGAACGATGATGATTATTTTATGTATATGCATTGATGTGTTTATGAGGCAAATTTTGCATTTGTGTTTGAGTAAAATTTTATTTTTCCTATCCAACATCCTTCCCAAAACGCTGGCTGGCCACCATGCGTATCCTTGATCCTGGTCCTGTTGGCTAGATCCCGTGATGGGTGATGCCGAGTGTTGGCTAGATCCCGTGATGGGTGATGCCGTGTGTTGGCTAGATCCCGTGATGGGTGATGCCGTGTGTTGGCTAGATCCCGTGATGGGTGATGCCGTGTGTTGGCTAGATCCCGTGATGGGTGATGCCGTGTGTTGGCTAGATCCCGTGATGGGTGATGCCGTGTGTTGGCTAGATCCCGTGATGGGTGATGCCGTGTGTTGGCTAGATCCCGTGATGGGTGATGCCGTGTGTTGGCTAGATCCCTATGTGGGTGATGCCGTTTGTGGGCTAGATCCCTATGTGGGTGATGCCTGTGTGCGCTAGATCCCGTAATCGGTGATGCCGTAATCGGCTTAGCCATGGGTGAAGCATTGTTTGTTAGATCCCGTGATGGGTGACGCATGCCACAGGCTAAGATCCTATGACTAGGTGAAGCCTTGTAAATAACTTTTAGTTCATTCTGTATGATTCATTCATTTCATTATTTTTGTTTGCTGTTTATTCTGTAACCGTTACCTAAATAGTCAGCGCGAGGAGCGCGCTGGATCAGAATGGCCGTATGGGCGCAAATTCATATATAATGATTATATTGTCACGAAAATGTTAATAATATTTAAGATTGATATTTAAATAACTATTTGTGAACACAGAACTGAGAACTTCACTACTTTACAATATTAGACACTGTATTGGCTGCTTAACTGTTTATAAAGATTGGGTATTTAATTTATCGCTTAATTATTAAGATAACTCCAGAAACTTTCAAAGTAAAATCAATTAGTATTAAATAACATGATTCTGACACTTATTATTATGTTTTCGGTAATAAATAACATGCGTTTATATTTGCATCCTGTTGATAGCGCCATCTGTTGACAATGTTGTAAAGCAGCGTTTGGTTAATAAAATAAATTAATTGTTATTCGTGTAAAATAAATCATTTGGTGTTGTGCAAAATTCATTACAATATTAATGTCGATTTTTGATTAGTTTATAATTGTACAGTAATTTCAATTATATGTTGAAAAGGAAGTGGCATTTGACATTAAGTGTAATGACGGTTAGTTTATAAAAAGGACTGTAGCTCGCATTTTAATTCAATTCTGTGCTAGAAATCGTCTGAAAATAAACCAAGTAATATTACGTGAGTGTTTTTATTATAATGGAGTCTGGACACGATAACCCTGGCGAATCGCCGACAGGCACTTACAAAACAAGGATTTAGTATAATATGCAGGGGCAACCCATACACAGCCAGATCACTACAAACCATGGTAACCATTTACCGAACCGATAAACATAGTTAACTCTGTACTATATTCTTAAACACAGATATATTAATTACCATAGATAAATTACATGCAAGCACAGAACGAATGATCGTGTTTATCACACAAGAATTTGTCCTGGGTGGAATCGAACCTACGACCTCCATATTAGTTAGGGTCACTAACTACTGGAACATCAGACCATTCAAGAATAAAACTAGATCTTGATTTTAATATTCTAACCTACTTTATATAAGGTTGTTATTTATTTTAATTCGGCATTAGTTACTAAAAAATAAAGAGACAAATGTTGCACCATAAGTATGCTTTCGTTTATGCATACAAACTTAGACATAGCGAATCCCAGGAATAAACTTCGAATGTATTCAGCCCTTGTATTGTAATACTAGAGGATGCCCGCGGTTACACCCGCGTTATTTAAGACTGCTCCGCTCCCGTCGCTCATAGCGCGATGTTATATAGCCTATAGCCTTCCTCGATAAATGGGCTATCTAACACTGAAAGAATTTTTCAAATCAGACCAGTAGTTCCTGAGATTAGCGCGTTCAACCAAACAAACAAACAAACTCTTCAGCTTTATATCGAGGGTTCACGGGCAAAATGTATTAAGCGACATCCTGGCCGATATTGAGTTATATACATATTCGGAATCGCCGGATTTTTCTGCGTCGTTTGCACTCGGTTTCGTGCTGATCTGAGCACTTTTTTGGCGCTTAAAACAATAGTAAATTTAGGGGCAGTTCGGAGTACCTTTGATTGAAGCGACAACATTTTTTTACAATTTAAGAAAAAATGGACTTCATACAGGCGAAATATTTAGTGTTTTTGACTTGAGCTATTTTCCCCGGCATAAGTTTGGTAAGATAAGGTGTTTGAATCGTCTTGCCTGCGCCTAAAATATATACATACTGTCGCTTACAGCATTTTGCTTGCACCTGAAATTCATACTTGATGTCGCTTAAAACATTTAGCCTGCTGCTGAAATCCATACCTTATGTCGCTTAAGCCATTTACCATGCGTCTGATATTAATACACACAGGCGCTTAAATCATATTCATATTTAATAAAAATTCTTTATACTCGGCGGTTAAATCCTTCTTCTTGAACTGAATTAATAAAGACTCGTCTCATCAGACATATTGTATTCTAAGTGGTGGAAGTTAAAACATTTTTACTCTACAGGAATTAGGAAATCTATATTCGTTAAGATAGTCAAAATTTTGTATAAATCGTTTATCCGTTGTCGGGTAAGACATATCGTTTCAGCGCCAGAGTCTTTGATTTACGTCACTGTGAGTAACGTGCGTGCCCCCGCGGTGCTTCAGTCGCCGTGAACCGTGTACGAGTATGGACATGTTATGTGTTATTTGGACAAAATCATCACCTGGTTATTGAAATATTGCGTTGTTGTGGCGTAAAATAGTGCCCAATCTATATCTACACTATATAATTATATATTATTTATTATTATTATTATTATTTATTTATAATATTATAAAGAGGAAAAATTTGTATTTTTGTTTGTTTGTTTGTAATGGATAAACTCAATATAATACTATAAATGTCCTGTTATATGGCAGTGAGACGTGGCCTGTGCTTGAGCGACACAAGCAGAATCTGCGTGTCACGGAGATGAACATGCTGCGCTGGATGTGTGGTGTCACGCGGAAGGACCGCATTAGGAACTCCCGCATCCGGGGTGGTCTTTATGTCCGTGACATTGCTGACAAACTGCAAGAGTGTCGTCTACGCTGGTGTGGCCACGTCTTACGTCAACCGGCATCTTACGTGGGTAACAAATGTCTTGCCATGCTACCTCCGCCGGGCCCCGGTAAACGGGGAAGGCCAAAAAAATGCTGGCTTGACGTCGTAAGGGATGATATGCGTGCCAACTAACTAACCACCAGGGATGCTGAAGACCGTGCGAAGTGGAGGAGATACCGAGATATAGCCGGAAAGCGGACCCCGGGCTCCAAGGCGTGGGTTTTGGAACGCAAACGGGACAGCGCTAGGATGATGATGATGATGAAACTCAAAAACTACTGGACCGATTAAAAAAAATCTTACACCATTAGAAAGCTACATTATCTGCGAGTAACATAGGCTATATTTTATTTTAGAAAAAATAGGGGTCCGTAAGATATTTGAGTTTTTCGAGTACGCGAAGTAGTTTCCTCAGGACGCGGGTGAAACTGTGGGAAACGGCTAGTCTAATTATAATTTGAAGAAATTCATAAAGAAATGATCAATACATTAAAAAGGTGAACTTTTAGGGACCTAAAAGTTCATGGCGAAATGTGGGTGTAATATTACACCTCTGCCTACCCCTTCGGGGATACAGGCGTGAGTCTATAAAATAAATAAAAAATAAAAAGGTGATTAATTTATTGTATTATTAACTTACTGTAAAATGTATTCGAAATATAAACAGTCTACACGGCGTGTCTCTTACACTCGATCAGACAGTATTAATTATTGTGAATTAGAATGTTCACATTGAATAAACATAATTTTATTATAGTACTGTTTTGAGAGCGTAAATCTGAATTAAAAGTGTTATTTGCCATATACATTTCGATGCTTAAACAAAAAAATATTATAGATAAGTACTTACTTACATAATTGTTTCCTAAATGTTTCCTTAATAAATAGTAGGTAGTTGTTTGTGTTTATTAAAATCTATAATTAGTGTTACTATCAGCAGAACTATTACTGGAAGGCAGCGATAGCCGAGTGGATATACTAACAGACTGCCATGCAGAGGGTATCGGGTTTGAATCCACAATGACTTTTCGGAGTTATGTGCGTATTAAATTGTTAATTATCGCTTGTCCCGTGCCTCGGAGAGCACGTTAAGCCGTCGGTCCCGGTTATCATGAAGATCTTTGACAGTTCTTACAGGGCGTCAGTACCTTCTAAATAAACTGACACTAGTATAAACCATGGAATATCGCTATCCCTTCGGGTTGCGGAGGTCAGACAGGCAGTCGCTCTGTGGAAAAGCTAATATTCAGCCAAATCCGGTTAGACTAGAAAGTAGACCCCAGATTGAAACTGGGATAACGCTAAGAGGATGATGATCAGCAGAACTATTACTGACTGCCTCGTTGGTCTTGCGGCAAAAATGTGCGCGTAGGATCGGGAAGTCTCATGTTCGATTCCCGGGTCGGATAATATGTTATTGGGTTTTTCTATTAGGAAACTCACAGTAACAGCACGGATTCTGGAATGTGCCCGGTACGGCAATAGGCTCGCCAATTATTACGTGGGAATAAAATAAATCTGGCGAAAAGTGGGTGTAGCAATACACCTCTGCCTACCTCTTCGGGGTTACAGGCGTGAGACTATGTAAGTGTATGTATGCGCTATCAACTGAATTGAACACAGATAGTGCGATAGTCTAGGGGTGAGACCGACAGACTGCAATGCAGAGGGTCTCGGATTCGAAATCTGGCACACACCAATAACTTTGAACAACTTGTAGTCTTATTAACGTTATGTGCGTATTTACCTGAAAATTATTGCTTGTATAGTACTTTGGAGGGCGCGTTAAGCCGTCGGTCCCGACTGTCATGAAGATGTTTGACAGTCGGTACGAGAGTCAGCACCCTCAAATATCCTGACACTAGTCTAACCAAAGAACATAGTTATCCCATAGAATCCCGTAGGTACATATTGCACCTTATCAGGTTCGACAAGATGTCGAGCCCTGGGCTCCTAAGTAAATAGCAGAGGATGCAAACATGAATAATGCTAGGATAATGATGACTGTTATTACACATAATCTAAAGTCCTAAACTAAGTAATTGACATAACATAAATTTACGCCTGTATTTCTCTGGAGAGGTAGAAGTGTAGAGGGCAGAGATATTTGACACACTTTTTTACCAGTTATATTATCACATGAAACATGGGATGTCCCTGTTGCCACTTACTAGGCACAATTCCAAACTGCGGTGCTACTGAGAATTTCTATATGGAAAACTTGAGAACACTGTTCTCAACCTGGGAATCAAACCCCGGGCTTCATGCTTAGCAATGACATTGGCATGCGTAAACTAAATTCTTCTTTGGAAATTTCTGCTTACAGTGACATCCACGGGTATGGAAATGAACATACAAAAATACTTTAAACAAAAAAAATATCTTATCAGAATCAAATCATCCAGGAATAATTGTGGTGTGATGAGTACGATGATTTTTCTAGGTGTAATTTATCTAAAAAAATATGTATTTCTTGTAGCTGAATATTTTTCAAAAAATAGCGAAAGATGTTAATCCTTGGCCACTATTATAATAAAAACGATCACTTGTCTGACTTTAAACACGCATTTGTTTTATTTTAAAATTTATTTAGATTTTTCATTGGTAGGAAATAAACCATAGTCCAAATTAATGTTTATCTAACCGCCAATCCTAATGATACATACAAATTAATTGTTATTTCAAACAATTTACTTTTAGAGAAAAGTGCTACATAAATCATTTTAATCTGCAACTACTTTATGATATTTCGATTGCTTAAACCGATTAGCTTGATTTTATTTTAGTATTCCAATGGTTGTTCATATATTTAGCCTTACACACAATAATACCAGAGTGTCGCTTAATTCGTTTTTCCTATAACTGTATTGTGAAATTTATGGCACTTATATCATTTAGCCTGTTTCTAAATAAAAGTAAACTGGGGTAATATTGTATCAAGCGACTTTTATTTCCATTAATAGTAGCTTAAAAGAATTGAAAACTATACTCAATTATGCAGTTTTTGTCATGGAAATCAACTTCGGTCACTTTTTCGTTAATAACCTTATACTTTTTTTATACCGATTTTTTTTCGTAAAATTGAAACTTTAAAACGCTCTCCTGTAAAGTTTAAAAAATGTCGCTTAATACATTTTGCCCGTGAACCCTCGATATATTAGTACTAGCTGTCCCGGCGAACTCCGTATCGCCTTTTTAATGTATTTACATTTCATATTAATTTTTAACTCTTTTCCAACTTATTCAGAACAAAGTTACCAAGAACATCAGTGTTTAATCTCTTAATTGCTAGGCAAAGTTGTTTTGCCATATAAATTATTTCTAGGGTAGAAAAACTAACTTATTGTAAGGAGATGAGAAGGTGGTATATGAGTGATATGGTTAGATCACTGATCTAGGGATATGATAAAATTACTAATACTATTAAATACTATGGCTATTAAATAATTAAATCAACTGCAAGTCTGACTCGCCCATGAAGGGTTCCGTAGGAGAGGTATCCACTGAACATAGCCATTATCTGCATCGAACATCAAATACCACTACTACTTTTTCACCACCAATAATAACTTTTTTATATTATTATATTTCCCATCCGCCATCTTTGATCACGAAATAGATGTTGTATTTGGATTCGCCATCCCTTAAAACATCGGAGAAGATACCCATATCGACTTTACAAAAAAGTCCCGTCCGCCATCTTTGATTTCCTATCCGCCATCTTTGATCACGAAATGGATGTTGTATTTGGATTCACCATCCCTTAAATCATCAGAGACGATACCTATATTGATTTTTAAAATTTTTCCCATTCGCCATATTTGATTTCCCATCCGCCGTCTTGAATCACGAAATAGATGTTGTATTTGGATTCGCCATCCTTTTAAACATCGGAGACGATACCCATATTGATTTAAAAAAAACCCATCCGCCATCTTTGATCACGAAATAGATGTTGTATTTTTATTCTCCACCCCTTAAAATATCGGAGACGATAGCCATATTGATTTTTCAATTTTTTCCCATCCGCCATCTTTGATTTCCCATCCACCATCTTGAATCACGAAACAGATGTTGTATTTGCATTCCATACCAATATTGATTTTTTAAATTTTCCCGTCCGCCATCTTGAATCACTAAATAGATGTTGTATTTGGAATCCCCATCCCTTTAAACATCGGAGACGATACCCATGTTGATTTAAAAAAAACCCATCCGCCAACTTTGATCACGAAATAGATGTTGTATTTGGATTCTCCACCCCTTAAAATATCGGAGACGATAGCCATATTGATTTTTTAATTTTTCCCATCCGCCATCTTTGATTTCCTATCCGCCATCTTTGATCACGAAATGGATGTTGTATTTGGATTCACCATCCCTTT